>QRFJ01004494.1:0-368594 GCA_006176705.1 Cocos nucifera
CGGACAACCCCAAATTCTGAGATGACTCAGACTTGGTTTCTTACCGTGCCGTATCTCATACGGTGTGGTAGGAACGGTCTTAGAGAAAACCTATTCAGTAGATAAATTGAAGTTAACAATGAATGTCCCCAAAGAAAATCAGGAAGGTCTGTGAAGCTCATCATGGATCGAACCATATCCAATAGGGTCCGATTTCTCCGTTCTGAAATCCATTGAGTTGAGGTGTTCTGGTGGAGTCCATTGAGAGACTATGCCATTTTTCTTAAGATAGTCTAGGAATTTTTGGCTAAGGTATTCACCTCCTCGATCTGATCGAAGAACCTTAATGGATTTTTCAGTTTATTTTTCTACTTCATGTCTGAATTCTTTGAACTTTTCAAAAGCTTCAGACTTGTGTCTCATAAGATACACATACCCATACCTAGACAGATCATCGGTAAAGATAATGAAGTAGACAAAATTGCCTCTAGCCGGCACATCAAATGGGCCGCACACATCAGTATGTACTAGGGCAAGGAGATCTGTGGCCCTTTCCCCATGTCCTACAAAAGGGAGTTTAGTCATTTTGCCTTGAAGACAAGATTCATAAGTTGGATATGACTCGAAAGTCAATGGACTCAATAGCCCATTTTTCTCCAATTTGTTGATCCTATCTTCTGCTATATGACCTAATCTTAGGTGCCATAGATATCTATCATTTGGACTATCCCTAGGTCGTTTGGCATTCACGTTTTGCTCGATAGTTAGAACAGGATACATCAATATGTAGCTGATAAAGACCGTTAATAAGAAAATCATTTGCAATTTTATTTCTTTCATAAAGAATGTTACAATGGTCCTTAAAGAAGGTAATCACATAGCCTTCTAGTGCTAAGCATGAAACAGAAATCAAATTCCTGCTAGCTGCAGGCACATAATAACAGTCTTTCAAAACTAAGTCTAAACCAGATGGTAATCGAAGAGGGTATGTTCCCACGGCTACTGCAGCAACTCTTGCTCCATTACCGACGCGTAGGATCATGTCTCCATCCCTCAGCCTCCTGCTATCCTCAAGATCCTGCATGGAAGTGCACAGATGAGCACTAGAACCAGAGTCAAGCACCCAACTGGATGCAGAAGAAACCGTAAGGTTAGACTCAATAACGAGCATACCTCCAGAAGGACCTTCCTTCTTGTTCTTCAGGGTGGCCAGGTAAGTAGGGCAGTTTCCGCTTCCAATGGCCGTCGCTGTTGCAATGAAAATACTTTTCTTTGACATCGGCCTTTTTCTTTGGCTCTGCCTTCTTCTTCTTTGCTCCTTCCATCTTCTGCTTTTTCGCAGACTTCTTTTTCTTTTCATAAGACTTTCTTTTGGAAGAAGTCCATTCCATAGCAAGAACTGAGCCTTTAGAACCTTTCATAGAAAGCTCAGCGGTGACCAGCATGTTCATTAATTCGGCCAAGAAATTTTGAAGTTTATGCATGTGGTAATTCATGATGAATTGCCCATATGCATCAGTCAAGGATTGCAGAATAATATCATTCTGCAGATCCAAGTCTAACTTCACACCGAGCTTCTCAAGCTCTTCCATGTCCTTGATCATCATCAGACAGTGATCTTGGACTGACTGCCCATCACGCATCTTAGCCTTAAAAAGTCATTTCGTGACTTGATACTTGGCTGCATGCGACTCTGTTCACCAAACATCTCCTACAGGTGAGCCAATATTTGGCGAGCAGTCCTCGATATCTTCATGTTGGTGCTGGAGCTCATCAGACATCGAGCCCAACATGTAATATCTGGCCTTATTATCTTCGTCTATCCATTTTTTCAGAGATGCTCTCTATTCAATGGATGGATGGGCTGGTAAGGTGGGAGGGTCCTAGTCCAATACATGGGTTAACTTCTCAAAATCCAAAATAATTTTATAGTTTTTGAGCCAATCTTTATAATTGGGTCCGGTCAGTCTGTGTGTGTTCAAGATACGTGCTAATGGGTTGGATGCAGATATTTTTCTATAGAGAGTCAAAGATTCTAGTTAGATACTGTAATTATGACTTGACCAATTTATTTAAAAATTTTATTTTTAAATAAATTAGCTTCCACTATTTTCTTGGATCCCTACACTTTCCTCTGTAGAGATGCAAAAATCTCCATGATTAATGATTTCTAGTGGGTGGTGCGGTCTCACCAACTGACTCATCACCTCACCTAACAGTTATTGGTGATGGGTTAGCCAATGAGTGAACAACTCTTGTTCAATGATTCTCTAATCATGGTGCACCCAAACTTGGTCTCTAATTCATGAATCTCACCATATTCGAAATATTGATCCACTCCTTAGTTAAGTCAGACCCACCATTTGCATAGACTGAGTTCCTAATTGAGTCTCTCACCGTATCCGAAATATTGAGCCCAACTCATCCTCCAGCCCATAGCATCCAATGCCTAATAGACATGGTTGCATCTTTCTGGTGCAACTGAGCCACTGTATCCAGCCGAGAACAATCAACCCTAAAAAGGGCCCGCACATCTACAATGGTGGAAGACCTCAGACTTAATCTTTTCTTAGGGAGAATTGATTCAGGTCTCATTAAACTAGACTTATCATAGTCATAACAATTATGACTAACCTAGTGGCATGGGTTAGCTCGAATTATTGACCACCTCAGATCAGAACTGTGTCAATAGATATGGCCAGGTAAGTGAGACTAGTGGAAGGAATATGCCATTAACTCGTTCAAGAACGCATTCAGGTCGAGTAGCTTCCAATTAAAAATCAGTCGATCGTATGTGCCAAACTTACCTTAGACACCAAATTATTGAGTCAGAACCAATTGGGTTAGCCTACAATCCAGACTCTAACCTCTGAGCCTAATTAGGTCTTGCTTGATCGTGACTCGATCTTGACCCAGACTTAATCCTATTAGGCTGGTCAATTTAAGCATTGTTGATCCCATCTAACCAACTCTTGATTCGGTTTGATCAACCGCTTAGACCTAATTGAGCTACCCAAGCCCGAACCCAGTATTATGAATATATCTTAGATCTAAAATTTTTAATTTTAGATCTAATTAATATTTCATAATCTTAATTTTTAATTAAGTAGGGTTCATAAATAAAATATGCACAATAAATCCTAGGGTTTCAGGATCTAGGATTTTGCAGAAAGTAAGTTTTGGGTTTCTGATTAAGGACGAACACGCAGCACCCCTACACATCATAAGAACACCCCATCGAATGGAAGGAGAGGGCCTTTAAACCCTTCTTCATTCTTATGACCGGACGGCCAAGAGGAACGCCTTAATCAGGAACATGCAATACTACAAAACAGTTTTAGATCTATATCATATATCTCATATACAAATTAGATCTAATCATGGCATATTTTGCATACATCTCATGTATCGAATCATGCATATTTTTCAGATCTAAATTATCTCATAATAATCTAAAAAATTAGATTTAAATTGATCTAATCAAAATAAATTCTAATCTAGATAATTATGTAGAACTATTCTACAACTAGTCTAGACATGCATCAATCATATCTCATATGATGTTTAAAATTAAATAATTTTTATTTATTATTTTTTAGATATTATTATAATAATTATAATATTAAAAAATAGTAAATAAATAGATCTAAAATATAATTTAATCAAATTAAATTAAAAACATACAAGACTATTCTATAGAACTATTCTATTTTAGAACTAGTCATGCATATTTTCTAATCTTAGATCCAAATCATTTAATTTTAATTTTTTTCTGATTTCAGATCTGATCACATCTCATGTGACATCTAAAATTATTTATTTTTTAATTAAAATAAATTTAAAATTAGATCTAAATACTTTTAGAACCTTGGCTCTGATACCAGTTGAAGGAAAATCCTGATTTTTTCAGGTTCGTTCAGATCTGATCAGATCAAGAGATATATTTCAAAAAATTTTTTCTTTGATCTAGATCAGATCTAAGATATTTTAGATCTAATTATTATTATTTTAATAATTAAAATAAAATTTAGATAAATTAAATTAATTTAATTTATCTTGAAGTGGGTAATCCTATTACCCGTTGATGATCCTGTAAGCAGCGGAAGGTTCTGGATCTAGCCACGCAAGTGCCTGACCTCTATCGGTATCCACTCAGACTGGATCTAGAGATCCTTTTCTTCTCTATCACATCTCCAAAAATTAGATCTGGATCTGATCTGGAGGATCTTCAAAACTCCTTTTCGAAGATCAGCAGTTGTCCTTTGCAGCAGTGCAGCCTTCTAGCTTTCAGTCATCTTTCTTTTTTTTGATCTGGATTCGCACCAACCAAGAATCCAAACACTTTGGACATGGAGAGGAGAGGGAGAAGGTGGGTTTGGCATGGAGGAAGAGGGAAGAGGCAGCCTTGGGGCATGGGATTTTAATTCTCCAATCATACAATCATGCAATCTGAGTTGGGCGTAGGGTCTTATTTATAGACTGTCTGTGATCCAAACTCCTCTTCTTCCCAACCAATCACAACTCTTTGTGAAATCAGATCTAAATCTGATTGGTGGAAATAGAGTCCCCTGGATTCCTCCTTAGAGGGTGCACCTAAGACCAGTCAAAGTTGGTTCTTAGGAGAACTCTAATTCGGAAATCCAAAAAGGAGATGGAGTCCCTATCCAACAGGGACTCCTGGGCGCCTCCAGCTTGGGCACACGCCAAGGGTGGCGTGCGCCCTCCTTCCTTGCCAGGTTCTGGCAGGGGGACAGGCCCCCACCAGCTCTCCAATAGGTGCATGACACGTGGACAGAAGTCAAAGTATCAATGGTCAATATTTGACCAGTCAAAGGTCAACTTTTGACCAAAGTCAAAGAACGAGAAATGGCAGGTGACCAAAAATGGTAGGTAATGTCTTACAAAATAAGACAACCTTTTCTGACTTGGACAAGCTCCAGTCAGACCATAGTGAAGGCCTCTGATTGAGCACAAACTTCTTTGGCTCAGTCAGGACAACTTATTTATGATAGTAAAAGAAGAACGTTAGGTTCAATCGAGTGCTAGCACGATTTTCTTGAACCTAATTGAATCTCATTCAGATCAATTGAACTAGATCAGTTCAATTGATGATCACCAGATTCAAACCCTTGTTTGTGTGACCCAGTTAGGTTCAGTTCTATATGGTAATGGGATATGTCATGATCTCTATCATCGACATCATCGAAACTCCTTTCGATGGATCAGAACTCTTCTGATTCGAACAGCTAGAATGATCGATCATCTAAATCATTCTAATTGCTCCCAAAATCCACCAGTGACACCTAGCAGTATATGGTGGCAACCCATCAGAGCTGAATGCGAACCTCTTGGTGCAGCTACCTTGTGTGATTAAGTTCTTCTATCTTGAGCCTCGATCAGATTAGGGTTAAGGTGAACTCGTCAAACCCTAGTCTCTATCATATGATGTAATCATTCGATTCAAGTCCTGATGTGAAAACCTAAATAGAAACTCTTTCTATTATTTCACTCTGCCATGGCCATGGACTTCTAAACTTGATTCTCATGATCATCATAGGGCTGCTCCTCTACCACCGAGGTAGATAGATTCCATCTTGATGCTATCCAGTTCCTACAATGAACATGCTATAGCCAACATACACCTCAGGGTTCCGAATGGCTAGGAGACCGAGTAATGGTGTAGTCAAACTATAACACCCTCAAGGTGAACTGCCGATGCACCTCAGGTCAAAGAACCAGACACACCACTGCAGCATCGAGTCAGTCATTGATGAGAAGGTAGACTTCCTAATGACTACTCGAGGTGGTCACGCTCAGTGCCCTCGTTCTCTAACGAGTATCTATACTCTCGCTCTGATGTCTCCACACCGTAGACTCAAGACTCATCTACTAAAGAGAAGCGATTGTACACCAACCTTTCGGATCAATCACCATCCTCATGATGATCCTATGGTCGGGTGCATTTTATGAGTTAATAATGATTATCATGTCTTAAATTTTCAACTCTTAAAAATATAAATTATCATTTACCATTAACTCAAAGGATATATCACAGACACTAAATACACATATGTGATGGAAAATAACCTATTTTATTGATTATAGTCAAAATTATAATTTTGTCCCTAGAAGTGTATTACAAGTATCAGCCGATTCTGGCTTCAGGGCACATATATCTAACACTCTCCTCTAAAATTAAATAGAGTGCCGCATCCGATAAGTATCCTCTGATCACAGAGCAAGCCTTCCTTTTTAGAGACATCTACTGGCGATCTGACATTCTTTTAGACTTCTCTTCCAATGCCTGATCCAATTCAACTTAAACCAGAAGATCTTCCACACAAACTTTTTACATGAAAAGATTTTTTTTTCCATCGAACTTCTCAAAATTAACCTTTACGTTGCTTCCCATGGCTGGATTCAAGCCAAAAAAATGCAACACAGATCCGAAAAATTTAAGAAATACCTTGACAGGACGTTACTGAATTCATAGCACCTAAAGATCTTCAACTTTCAAGCATTTTCTCCTCCTTTCATACAACCTAGCTCTGATACTACTTGTAATGAATTATTTCTAGATCTGTGGAAACTCTTGTACCTTCTACTAACTCTGAGGAAGCAAGTTGGAGATGATAACAAGAAAGATAAAGATCAGATGATAAGAAAATGAGACGGCGGTAGAGAGAGAAAGAGAGAAAGTTAGGATTTCAGAGGAAAAAGAGATTCAATTCATTATCTTCTTTTTTTTTTATCCGTAATCTATATATACAAGTATATATGTAGACACTCTAAGTCAACACGACTCAGCCCTAAAAAACTTTCTTCGACTAATCCATACATAAAACACTCACCCAAGCCCATGTAAACCTATATCTTGCATACTCTCATCTCTTGAACTAAAGACCTAGCTCAATACATGAATTAGCCATCTTAAGACCTCTCATACCAAGCCTTAAGACCTCTTGGATTAGATCCAATCCAAGATCAAATAGAAAACCTATCCAAATCTGTTCACCACCGTTGAGTTGGCTTGGTCAGAAGCTGAGCCGGCTCAACAGCGTCTTTTTGAATCACGTCTTTTATCTATCTAAGATAGCTGGCTCGGCTGCGTATCCAAAGCAGTCCGATTGTGTGTCAGTCTCTTTATCTTTGTTGATACATCTCCGACCAATCCTAGGTTTCAGGAGCCACCACCTTGACTCCTTCACGATCTCTCAAGACTTGGGAGCACCATACTTGTCCTTTCAATATTATGCCCTAGAAGCTCCATGAATTAGAAGGGCAACGGGATTTTAAACATGCCTTGAAGCCTATTGATGAAAAGAAGAGAAGAGATTTTATTTTTTTCTTTCTTGCTTTCAGCCTTAGAGGTCCTCCCCATTTTATATAAGAGTTTCATTCTTTACAAAAGAAGATGACAACTCATTCTTGGTTATCCCCTAAACAAGAAAAGATTATTCATGGCTATTACCTAAATAAGAAAAGGCCATGGATGGAAATTAGGGTAGGCCAAGTTGTCAACACTCTCCCTCAAGATGAGACGAAGATATCATAAAGTCTCATCTTGCTACAAATTGAAGAAAATATATAACCACTAAGACCCTTCGTTAGAATATCTGCTAATTATTCTACATATTTAATAAATAATAAATAAATAACTTTCTGATTCAGCTTTTTCTTAATGAAATGATGATCAATTTTTATGTGCTTAGTTCTGTCATGTTAAACAAGGCTATTGGCAATGTTAATGGCCATCTTATTATCACAGAATAGAAATAGAGAAGACTAAAAAAGATGTAACTAAATAAGCAGTCATTTTAACTATAAAATCTCGTAAATGCCTTGAGCCATAGCTTGGGACTTAGCCTCCGCATTAGATCGAGCGATAATATTTTATTTCTTATGGTGCCAAATCATAAGATTATCACCAACAAAAGTACAATAGCTTGAGGTGGATCGACGATCATCTATGGAGCTTGCCCAATCAGCATCAAAATAGGCTTCAATTTTGAGATGTTTATGATGAGAGAAAAAGAGACCACACCCTGGGCAACTCTTAAGATATCGAAGAATTCTATATACAGCTTTCTGATGGCATTCATGGGGATCATGCATGTACTAACTTACAATACTGATTGCAAAGGCTATGTCAGATCTTATATGAAAGAGATAGATCAGTCTGCCAACAAGATGTTGATATTGCTCACAGTCAACTAGCTCACTACTATTAGCAGTAAAATAATGATTCTGCTTGATAGGTGTGATAGCAAGCCGATATACCAACATCCCTATTTCAATCAATAAATCTAGGATGTATTTTCATTGAGAAAGAAAGATGCCATGAGATGATCTGACCATTTGAATCTCAAAGAAGTATCATAAGTTATCCAAATCTTTGACTTCAAAAGATTATGCCAATTGAGTCTTCAAATAGGCTAACTTTGGAAGATCATCACCAATAAGAATGATGTCATCAACATAAATAATTAGGATAGCAATCTTGTCTTTTTTGTGAAGAATATGGGATGATCTGCATTACTTTGGTGATAACCTATTTTGAGCATCGCAAGACTGAAGCGATCAAACCATGCTTTGGATGACTGCTTTAATCTATAAAGTGATTGGTGTAGATGGCAAATCTTGCCAATAGTCTTTGTACTAGTGAATCCAGTAGGAATCTCCAAATACACCTCCTTTTGAAGATTGCCATGTAAAAAAGCACTCTTCATATCTAGTTGGAATAAACTCCAATCGAGATTTGCCACACAAGATATGAGGGCCTGAACTATATTGATCTTAGCTAAAAGAGCAAAAGTCTCCTCATAATCAATACCATATGTCTGCATATAACATTTGGCAACAAGACGAGCTTTGTAGCGATCAATTTTATCCTTAGGGGTTTGTTTTATAATATAGATCAATTTACAACCAACTGGTTGTTTTCAACAAGTAAGAGAACTAGTTTTCAAGTATGATTTTTTTTTAAGACTAATATTTCTTCAAAAATCGCTTTTCTCTACTTCAGATCTGTCATAGCATCCTTCCAGTATAATGGTATAGAGATAGATTCTAACGATACAATAAATGACCTATATGCAGGTAAAATAGACTTATAGAAAATAAAATTAGCAATATCATAATGATATCGGAAAGGAACAATATGAAGATGAGAAGCTTTTCTATGAGCAATAAGTAGATTCAAGATAGGGTCAGCAGGAGGAATATCACCATTATCAAATGAGGATACTAGAGATGCACAATGGGCTCAGTCGAAGACTCTTTTTGATGATTAGAGTTACTGTCCAACTATTCATCAGTTTGCTCTTGCTCTTTAGTTACTATAATCTCTCCCTCTCGATCAATAGAGATACTGGGAGAGCAAATAAACTGTTGGGTTAAAGATAGTTGAGTAGCTGGCTGAATTATTGAAATATTATCAAAAAAGGCTTTAGTCTCTCGAAAAGTGATAGCCATGCTGACAAATACCCATCTTTCAGAAGGATAATGGCATTTATAATTCTTTTGAGTAGCAGGATGGCCCACGAAGATAGACTTCAGAGCTTTTGGATTAAGCTTATTGACTGTAGGACAATGATCTCGAACAAAGTATACACACCCGAATACCCGAGGAGATATAATAAAAGAAGATGCCCCCTTAGATATTCAAATGGTGCCTTGTACTCTAAAGTTTGAAGAGGCATGCGATTAATCAGATAAGCTGTAGTGAGAACTGCCTCATCCTATAAGATTTTTGGAACCCACATAGCAAATAATAAGGATCTAAAAACTTTCAAAAGATGTTGATTCTTCCGTTCAATAATACCATTCTAGGTTGAGGTGTCAATACAAGTAGTTTGATAAATAATTTCATGAGTAGTTAGATACTCATGAAACTCTCTATGCATATATTCTATGCCATTATCAAATCTCAATACTTTAATTTTGATACTAAACTGAGTATCAACTAATTTGTGAAATTCTTTGAAACAACGTATAACCTCATCTTTAGCCTTTAGAAGATATACCCAATTTATTCTACTATAACGGTCAATAAAAGTTATAAAATAACGATGTCTAGAAGTGAAGGTAGTACTACAGGATCCCCACACATTAGAGTAAACAGCCTTAAATGATATATTACTACAAGTTTCTAAAGTCTAATAATTATTGCGCGTGTGCTTAACATATTCACATGCATAACAAATTAATTATTATTTAGCACAAGAATGATATAAACTAAAAAATAGTCTCAATAAGATAGAAAAAAGATATGATCAAGCCTGTGATGCTATAATTGAAATTCATGCATTGCATCAGCAGATGATGAAACAACCATGTCAGCTTTTTGATAGCAATTTTGTAGCTCCTCTTCATCAAGGTAGTAGAGCCCATCATGCATTTTACCATACCCAGTCATCTTCTCTATTGTCAGCTTTTGAAAAACATATTAAGTAGGAAAAAAATATAACTTTACAATTCAGATCATTTGTAATGAAATGGATAGATAATAGATTAGTGAAAAAACTAGGGATATGCAAAGTAGAAGAAAGTTTTATGGTCGATGTATAGTTGATAGATCCCTTTCCGGACACAGATCAAAAGGAGCCATCACTATACGGCTTTATCAAAACACAATGAATAAGATATAAATATATTAGAATTACCAGTCATATGCATAGTAGCACCAAAGTTTATGACCTACATCTTGGAAGTATTAATGAAAGAGTTAAAGTATCAAGTTTTAATGCACTAGAATTAATACGAGAGAAATTAGATTGTGCAAAATGAGAGTAAAAATTTGAAGGAGAACTATAAGAATTACTAGACAAACCGTTAGTAGAAGAAGGAGCACTGTCAGAAGAACTATTAAGCTGGTTTATAATTTGATGCAGCATCTCATTAGTAGATAATGAACTCCCAGCATCAACAGTGAAGGAGTCAATGCCTTAATAGATGAAACACCTCTCTCTATATGCTCAGAAAGATTGGCCTAAGGATGATCAATTACTATAGCAGAACATCCTCCTCCTTGACAACCATTTCTATTATAACTAGAGCGACGGCTATGCAGCTGCCAACAAGTATCACGAACATGCCCTATTTTATTACAATAGGAGCATATCCACATGTCTCAACTATCATATCCATGAGATTGTCGAGAATAAAGACTGGAGCTAGATAACCATTGTAGAGCGGATAGTATCTAAAGCAATCATCATATGACGGTAAGTCTCTTCACTCAGAATTAGAGAGAAGACTTGTTTAACGAGAGATAGATCTATACTCCAATCTAGAATCTGAATCCTGATTGGGTCAAAATCGTCATTGAGTCTAGCAAGAAAATAAAAAATTCGCTTCTTGTCAGTGAATTTCTTGAACATAATAGCATTTTCCGAACAACAGATTTTAAAGAGATGATAAAAATCTAACTCGGACCATATACGCTGGAGTTTCACCATATAAGCAGTGATGGAGAGGTCCCCCTGTTGAAGAGCATGCACCTTGTGTTTGAGCTCCAAAGTTGGAGCAATACTGCCTTGTTGTGAATAAGTATGGATAGCAGTCTCTCAAATTTTCTAAGCGGTTTCAAAAAAATACATACCTTGAACAATAGAAGGCACCATAGAGTTGAGAAGCCAAGCTATCATAAGAGAGTTCTCCGATTTCCATTTCAACATTATTGTATCTCCTGATTGTGGCTTAACTATAGCTTCAATGAGAAAATTTTCAAATCTACGAGCTTTGATGTACAGCCATATATTTCGAGATCATATAAGATAGGTGAGAGGTCCATCAAGTCAGACTGAGCTAATCAAGAGAGAAGGATTGTCCATCACAAACCAAGAGTCAGAGGTGTTGACCACCTCATCTTATCGATTGTTTTTTCAAATTCTTTTTCAGAAAAACCATCCAATACTTTCAAATATGCTCAAAAGATTATTGGATGATTTTCATTTCTCCTTTTTTTTGCTATAGAAGGAGAAATTTCTTCTGAAAAGGCTAAGCTCTCAAAAGGAAACAGAAAACTGAAGTTTCAGCATCATTAGCGGAGAAGTGGCGAAGCGATGGATAGGACGTCATAGGAGAGGATCTCGTCCTAGGCGAGGGCGGCAATCTCGGCCTGAGCGGCGGTGATAGTCAGGGTCACGATCTAGATGGTGTGGCAATGATCTTAGCCTGGTGGTGGCAGCCTGCGCAGAGGTAGATCTGTGCTGTGGTGGTTGTGGAGAGGAGCAGGGAACAACAGTGAGGTGGCAACTGTGGGTGCCTAACTAAGGACAGGGGCGACAGATGAGGGGGTAGCGACGTCGTCAGCAGGAGGGGCAGCAGAGGTTGCGGGAGGCATGGGGTGCGAGATCGGGAGGGCTCCGATTCGATGGTGGGCAGTGGCCGATCTGTGGTGGAATGAGATTGGCGATGATGAGGATGGCAAGGATGGCGGACGGTGATGGATGGGGTGGCAGAGGATGCGAGGGGTCGATCAGGAGATGCAATCAAAACCTGATACCATGATGAAAAAAAGAGAAGATTTTTTTTTTTTTAGTCTTAAACCTTCTCCCCATTTTATACAAGAGTTTCATTATTTACAAAAAGAAGATATTGGTTATTCCCTGAATAGGAAAAGATTATTCATGGCTATTACTTAAATAGGGAAAGATCATGGATGAAAATCAAGGTAGGGTAGGCTGCGAACAACCATACAGTAGTCTAATCCAGCTATTTAGATCGGAAAATTTTTGCACTACAATTGATTAACAGCTTAAATCTGATTTTAGGTTCTCCTGCACAAGAGAATCCATTCCCTGGATCGGGATGGAAAAAAATACCAAAGAAAGAAAAAAACGGAGAAGGTTGGATACAGAAGTGGAGGTGGTGGAACGGATGGGTGATGAGAGAAAACTAGGTCACAAACATCCAACTCCGGATTTCAGACGGAACGAACGGCCGCCGACGCGTACGTAGCTTCTGAGCCGACCACACCCCATCTTGGCATTCAAAATTGAAGGTTTCGTTTTACATTTTTTTTTTTTTTTTTTTTTTTTGGGTAAATAGGTATAAGTTTGAAGCGGTACGGAGTGCATATATTCGTCCTCTTCGTTGGCAAGCCGAGAAACACGGAACGAAAACTAGTAAGGCACGCCTTCTCGTGCCGCTCTCCATCATGTAATTGGTATCTGACACGTAAGACGCCAATCGTCGACATGGATGAAGGTCTTGGTCAACAAAGTGCAGTGCAAGTCTCATTCTTTTTCCTAATAATATATTTCTTGGGAGGGCTATATTTTGTTTGTTATAGAATAATATTCAGATTTCCCTTGCCTAGCCGCCCATGTTCTTGAGAGTCAAAATTTGGAATAAAAATGCAATAAATTATTAGCTCAAGTGAATCAGGACTGCGGTTGAAGCTTTTGGAAGGCTACCGTTCAATCTTAGCTTGAAACTTACATGAGACTAATCGAAATTCTTCTACTTCAGTCCCTATATCATTTAATCAAATTCTTATGATGCTGTGTTCTCTTCAATAATGCGACATATTTTAATTGTAAGTGCGGACTTTTTTTCTAAAAAAGCGCCAATAATGCGTATTGTTCAACGGTTGTCATATGCATTTTGTTAGGTGCAACGTGTCCAGAGGCGCCTGAACTCGCGTAAGTCCCGTTCAAAGCGCTACCTTTGATTCGTGAAGTGACGAGTTAAGGTGAAGCATTCTTCCAATTATTGGTTTATTTTAGCCTTTCGTGCTGTTGGGTCGGCGAGCTTGGCTTCCCAACCACCTGGACCTGTTACGCGGTATATCTATTTTAGAGGTAAATGATTGTTTTGTAGGTGGATTTGCTGTTCCATGTCAATTTATGAATTCATTAATTAGTTGCTGCGGTTAGGAAGTCGGTTAGCTGTGGTGTATATTTTTCCCTTTTTTAAAAAAAATAAAAAAATGGTCAAGCATTTCATTAGGCTAAATAGAGGCCACATTGTGTACGATATATTCGGATCATTTGACAGCTATATAACAACGTTATAGCTTGTTACAATTATTTCCAAATAATTCAATGTTTATAGTCTTTAATGTTGTTTTTACACTACAATTAATTTATGGATAACTAATAGATAAAATGATTTGATCAACATCTTCCCTCACTGTGGTTGGGCCACTATTCGAAATAAATTTAATCTTCCTTCTGACCAAGCATAGAAAAATGGAAACTCTTGAACCTCCAAAGATGATTAGGTTCAAGGCTCTAGTTTGGATTCGTCATATCGATAGCCGATCATCACTAGCCTTACCAACAATTGTCCATAATTAGTGAATATCACAAAGAAGAAATTATATGTTGCACTTTGTAACCGTGCATCATGCTAGTCATCTCATCTTTTTGTTTTATGATGCGCTCATCTTGGTGATTAATCTATAGATAGGTAGCAAGCTGTTTGACATGGTACACAGCCATGTCGGTACACATAATATAGGATATAGTTTATCATCAAGAAGGTGGATGGTATGGATGCCGAATTATTTTCAAATTAATGCACGCACGGGTCATGCTAACACACATGATGTGGGGAGCTATCAGCAAGACAACTCAACTCAACCAGATTAATTTGACCACGATTAGTGCATGAGTCCCCATCGAACAACATGGGAACGTGTGGAAGCATTCAATATCACGGGTCCGGTGGTTGCTATCGTAGTAGTTGCAGTCGGTTCTATAATTGAAGAGGAGTCGATAATAATGGTAGGCATCGACGGTACCAATTTATTTGCCAAGGCCCTCCGATTGTTGTCTACACGTTCGGTGCATTTGTTGGCTTTGATGATTTTGATGCCGTAACCATACAAGATCGGCATAAGAATATCAGCTCAGCTTTCGCCCCTAAAGTACCCACGCTTGGAAGCTAACGCTCATGTTATATTATTATTTAAGTTATCAAATTGTGTGATAATTAAATTACATGGTCGAGAAAACCTAGGACACCTGGACTTGTTGCTTGGAGATAGCATATTAGCATTTAAAAATAAATTAGATTTAAATATTTTTTTAAATAAAAAAAATTATATATATATATATATATATATATATATATATATATATATATATATATGTATGTATGTATGTATGTATGTATGTATACGCGGATTAGAAACAAACTGATCAAATTCGGACTTAGATTTGATCAAGTCAAAACTCTATAATAAGGATCTTCCAAGCCGTTGAATGTAACCTACTATCTAAAAATTATTTGTACATAAAAAATTATATAATTTGAAGACTCCTTGTCTGTATACATCAAGTAGTTAAAAATTAAACAGCATAAATAAAATTAAATTAGATATATTTTTTAATCACTTAATATATAGGTTACAGATCTTCAAAGCATATAATTTTTAGCTACTTAATGTATAGGTTAGAGATCATATGATTTATTTTTATCACTTAATGTGTATGATCTGGGTTACGTAATTTTGATAATTAATTATATAGATTTATATTCAGATTATACAAATTTATACTCAAGTTATATGAGTTTATATCCAAGTTAGACAAGATGATTCTTTGATTACGCAATCGTTTGATTTAATTATCTAGTTTTAATTTTTTTTAACTATTTATTTAATTTTTTAATGATAAAAATTATGTATTATCAAAAATGATAATTCAATGAATATTATTATTATTATTTAATACTTATTATTATTTTTATTATATAGATGTATATTTATTCTTGTTATTTAATACTTATTATTATTATTTTTTTATTATTATTATTTATATTTTTTTAAAATTAATGATGTGGTAGCTATTATTATTATTATTATAAAAAATCTTTAAACAACTATATTATATTTTTAATATTTATTATTATTTATTATTTTTATTTTTATTTTTTTCTTTCTTCTCCTTCCTCTGCACGCCACCTCCACACCCCCAACGCCACTACTCCATGCTCCCCTCCCCCCATGGCCCCTCGCCCATCGCGTGTCCGGCACCGCCCTTGGCGCACTCTCCTCCCCTTCGCATGCCCTTGACCACCTCCTCCACCTTCTATCAGTGCCGCTGCTCTGCAATCCCCTCCACCGCAGCCCCCTGCCTCCCCTTCCTCCGTAGCCTCCTGCCCATCGCACGTCCGACACTATCCTCCGACTGTGTTCCCATCCCCTCCGCATGCCCTTGACCGCAACCCTCCACTGCCATCGCTGCTCCACCCCTCCCCCACGGCCCCCGCCTCCCCTTCCCTCTTGTTCCCCTATCCGTCGTGCCTCCGGCACCGCCTTCCGATCATGCTCTCCTCTCTTCCGTGTGCCTCCAACCACCTCCCCTAAGCATCATTGTGCGTCCCTCGTCCAAAGACAATTCTATCATTTTATGGATAGCGGAGGGTTAAGTAGATGGTAAAGATATAAAAATAATATCTTATCAGTTTAGAGAGATTTTTTTTTTTTTTTTTTATTTTGCTCATCCTTGCTCCAAGGCCATTTTGGTTATTTTAGAAAAAATTTATTATGTGGCACTAGAGTCCCAATTTAGATTAACGGTCTGGTTGGACTGTTGGATCAAAATAAACCTAAAGATGTAGGTATAGTTTTTTAAAATTATTGAATCTAAGTATAATTTAGATCTAATTTTTTAATAAAATTATAATTTATTTTAAATAATATAATGACGTGCAGGAGCACGTGCACTTAGCTTGTCCTTTTTATCATCCTTTCGTTAGGCCTTGAACGACACAACATCTTAAAAAAAAGAAAAAAAGAAAAAAAGAAAAAATAATTTCAACTAAACCGGGCCCATTGTCAACGAAGTGCGACGATCCCAAACTCAAGGATCTTTCCTCCTAACAAAATACCATATGTTTTCACCTAAAACGAAACGTGTCGACAGATAGCATGCTTGCAGCCTCCCTAGAGTCAAATTTGCACTGCAAATTAATTAAGTATTAGCTCAAGTGAATCAAGATTGGTTAAAGATTTTGAATGGCTACAATCCGTTTTCGGTTGAAACCTTCCTTGAGGTTAACCATTAATGAATTATTTATTTCTTCTTCCGAAGAAAAATTGTCTTATCTTTACTAGGGCAACACGGCTCCTCTCCTAATACTTTCTTTATATAACTCATGGATGCTCAATAATGCAATATATTAATTGGGAACGGCAGACTTTGCTTGTGTCAAGGCCAATAATGACCATTGTTTAGAGGTAGGTATTCTCTCGGGTTCATAGTTTTATAGTTCACAGCATAACTCCCGAAGCTGATTTAGAGGAATCTTTCACGTCAAGCGTTTGTTATTTTCCTTTAGATGCCACCTGCCAGGCCCGAATCCAGAAAGTCTCCCCAGAGCATGCACCAAGAAGAGAGCTTGGCTAGGCTTTATTGGTTGCGGTAACTTCCTCGCTCATGAGTGAAACGAAGCCTTCCCCATTCTGCTAGTCAAAAAATTTAGTTTGAATTGGACTGCTTCGCTTCCAACCGCCCAATGAGGTGGACTTTTTTTCTAAATTAATCGAAAGAACAAACATGACGGGTGTAGGAGGTATATTTATCGATTATTATTCAATACTTTATGCGATGGTGTCATGGGCGGATATATTTGTCTTCAAATAATTTGCAAAAATATGGACGCATGCATTGCACCAGTAGGTGAAGCATTTCCTCTGGGTAACTTCCTTCCATGGTCGGGCCCTTAATAAACCTCTCCGTGTTTCAATCAACATGCAGTATCTTGAAATCAATATAGCCAAGATTTGGCGGGTTGCAGTTGTACACATTTATGGTCTGTTTGGAAATTCTGGATTTTTTTATTGGATTTAGAGCCCGTACAAATACATACCCCCTCAACCAAAGTCTCGTGGGAGGAAAAAAAATGACATCCATCAATCCTTATTTTCTTCCTGCAGTCCGACGTACCCATGAACTGAATTTTGGTTAAGATTATGACAGGCTTTTAGAGTAATATGGGCTGCAAAGGCTTACAAGTCCGACTCCTAAAGAAAATCCAACCCAATCCTGCTGAATTTTCCACACGGATTCAATGGCTGTACCAACACCTTCATGCAAAGATAAGTATTCTGTGCTTGAATTGGTTGCAATCCATGTGACTCACTTCAGGCATCCTAAAATTGAATAAGAGGCGTAGATGGTGAAACAATTTTGCCTGATTCTTATCTCACTCTCAAGTAAGTATGAAGGAATTGCCACTATTCATTCTGGATGATGGATGGAACAAAGTAGTTTGAAGAGATGGACTAAATATATTCGAATAGATTAGAATCTACGATGACTATTGGATGGAAAGCTCTGTTTTGGTCAACCTCTGTGAATCGTGTGACACGGAGCTACGATGTGGCTTTAAGGTCAACCAGTCATATATTTAAGTGTTTCATGATACCACAAGTTTTTGATTTTCTAATATTTCCCCTACATGCCTTCAAAGGGTATTTATGAACCATCTTTCCAAAGAAAGGGATGAAGTCCTTCTGGTTTGACGTCTTATTTACCAGGCCTGTCATGGACTTAAGCTCGAGCAGAAACGTGGTCCCTCTGGTGATTAAAATGTAAGCACTCTCAATATAAGTGAAGCAAATCATGAGACAATAAATCCTGGTCGTGTACCCAGGGGCTTCGGAGAGGCCAGTCTGGTCCGTCATCGGATCCATATCCCTTGAATGGAGGATGCGAAAGATTGAGGACCCAGTCTATAAAACGTAGATAGGCCTCGGGTATCGGGTCCATGGGGAAAAAACATGAACTGGGCCTGATGACGGCCTGGAATGTATAGGCAACCTTTTGGCGGGCCCGCAACTTTTGTCAGGTTTGTGGTTGCATCCTAAGGCCCAATATCACGCATGACGTCAGTCAGAAATTGGACCGATTTATCTTTTTCATAATTAGGACGGTAGGGTTCTGGGCTGGAATTGGAACGGGAGAGGGTTTCGAATCCTTTTGTAGCTGGCATTTTTGCACGGTCCAATTTCTTAGTACGATAGTTTGGTCTCAAGTCCTGGGATCTGGTTCCAGTAAAAGAAATTAAGAATTAATCATTTAAATCGATATCACTAATTTGTAAAAAATAAGACCCATATCGAATGATGTCAAGTCCATGCTTCATTCCGTATATCTGAAGGTATTTTCCAATCCGGCCCAAGAGGTGATGAGGCATGGGCAATGGAACTGGCCGATAAGTGAAAAGGCGAGCTGATACAAGTGTAGAAGACTTTGCCAACCAATGAAAGCGAGGCGGCCAGTCCGCCCATCGAAAGGATAGGTTAGATGAGTACGGAGGCGAGTGGAGGGCACGTAGCACGACGATGCATGAGAAAAACAAACATCTCATCACTCCATGAGCAGCATCTGACAGGGAAGACAAGATGTACGACAACCCGATCCTATCCAGGACCAGATTAATTTAGTCATAAAACCAAACACAAGCTAAACCTCGGGTTGGCAGCGGCTCGAATTAGGGTCGGGGATGATGATCATATCTGACTTGATTCATATCCGACCAATCCAGCCTTTGCCAGCACCGAAAGTTCAACCCCTTCAAATCAGCGTCCACCCATATAACCCCATCACCACCCCACTTCACCTACAGATAACCTACTCTACCGTAGTACCGTGCGTAAGTATGACCCAATCCCGAAGTAATCCATCAAACCACATACTAGCATAATGCCGAGGCGAACTAAGCAAGAAACATTAGAAACTATTGTGGAATGGAGCTGGTATGACCTCGATTTATTTAGGATCGATCGCCGATCTACCTTAATGGATCGTCTGAACGAAACAATGCGATACTTCGCCCACGATTAGCTGTAGGCCGACCTATAATTTTAACTGATCTACTGAAAATCGCCTCCTGATAAAATAAGATAAGCCTTCATACCTCGTCCTCGTCGAATTCAGATCGACCGTCGAACTACGTGAATAGGCTTATAGCTCGTCAATGACCGACCTACAACCATTCCTGCTGAAACTACGTCCTCTCCGAATCAAAAAATTCGGATAAAGGAAAATCTTTCGCCATCCCGTCTCCAAAGAAGGAAAGAAATCTTTCGAATCAATCCAAAACGACTAACTCGAAAAGCCGTAAGAGTCCGAAATGGATACGACTCCAACTCCTCTCCTATAAATAAAGAGGGTCCAGGATCCTCCAGGTATATCATTCAATTCGACGCTTTCTCTCCTCATTGTTCTCCAATCTCCTAACTTAAGCGTCGGAGGGTCTTCACCGAAGAACACTCCGATGGAAACTTTATTACAACTGAATGGATGAAGCTCCAGCCAAGTTCATCCTCGACCTCATATTCCTCGGTGGCCAAGCTCCTCCATCCTCGTCGGCCGATCTTAAGCCGGGAGATCCAGGGAGCAATAGTTGGCACTAGAAGGAGGGCCTCGGTTGTTTGAGGTTTAATTTTGAGGGATGAAAGCACGGCACTGGATATCATGAGGATCCGAAGGGGAACATCAAACACGTCCCAGCGTTCTAGTGCTCGAAGGACCTACAATGCCCAATAGGTTAACACATCTCCACCATCAATCCAGAAAAATCCACCAACAGCATCGACGGTCTCACAAGAACAGTATGACACCATGCTTCATCAAGTGTAGGCACTATCAACCGCCGTAAGAGGAATACAGCAGCTCGATGAGCACCGTCCGACCGAAGAAGATTCAGGTCTGGTCCGAATAAGGCCGGAGGAACGATGCCCCCATAGTCCTAGGGCGGAGGCCAGTTGTCACAGCCGACCTACTGGTTCTTTCCATCGAAGACCTGAGCGCTTGCCAACACCAATTTCAAGAAGAGGCTCCACTCCGGGCCATGAGACTCCTAAATACCAAGCCACTCATGAGGATGACATGGAGAAAAAGGTCAAAGAGATGCAACGACAGCTAGATGCATTGCGGGAGTCGAGACAGCAAGGGAAGGATTTGGGGTTTAATGTCGATCCCCCATTCACTCAGAAAATCATGGATGAATCCTTGCCACGTCGGTTCAAGATCTCTCAGATGGAGCTTTACGATGGAATGGCGATCCCGTAGATCATCTCGACAGTTTTCGAACTCTTATGCATTTGCAAGAGGCTATCGATGCGATACTATGTCGAGCTTTTTTTTCAACTTTGAGAAAGATGGCTCGACACTGATATTCAAACCTGAAATTTGGCTCCATAGATTTTTTCTACCAATTGAGCCGTCTATTCGTTGCCCACTTCGTAAGCAGTCATCGGCAACGTCGTAACTCTGACTTTCTTGTGAGCATCAAGCAACGAAAGAATGAGCCTCTTCGAGAGTATATCAATCGTTTTAATGCAGTCACTTTGGAGGTTCGAAATTTAGACCTATCGGTGGCCATGACAGCATTCAAGGTCGGTCTTCTCCAAAATGATCTTTTGTTCTCCCTCAACTTGGACTATCTGAAGGATTTCGCTGAGATGCTAGAATGAGCGGAGAAGTATGCCCAGGCCGAAGAAGCTTGAGACTAGCAAGAAAGTAGCCAAAATGGTAGGTCGGATCTGTCCCAAAAATAGGAGAAGAAAAAAGACCATAGACGGGTGCAGTACCGTTGAAAGGATCCACGGTTTCATCAATCGTGCATCCCACCTCGGGATAGCCGACCAGCATCTCCAAAATCACGAGGCCAATCTAGAACTCCATCTCGGAGGTTCAATTACCACACCCCCCTCAACGCACCCCGAGCTCAGATTTTGATGGAGATCGAGCATCGAGAAGATATACCTCGACCCAAGAAAATGATAATCTCTGCTCGAGTAAGAAATCCGAGAAAGTATTACCGATATCATCATGACCATGGGCATGATACTGAAGAGGGCTAGCAGCTCAAAGAGAAAATAGAGGTACTAATCAGGTAGGGGCGACTTCGACAATATGTGGATGAACGATGAATCTCGGTGAATCTGGATCGTGACCAACCTCAATAGGATGAACCGTGCAGAGAGCAACCGACTGTGGGAGAAATTAAAGTACTTGCTGGAAGAAATCTTGGTGGAAATACTTTAGATCAAGATCGACCAGGAGAGGGATCGAGAAAGAGGAAGACAGATGGTGAAATTACTTTCACTGATGAAGATCTGAAAGAAATAAGTTAGCCCCATGACGATCCTGTAGTCGCTTCCCTGAATATTGCTAATTATAATATACATCGGGTCCTTGTTGATAATGAAAGCTTGGTAGATGTTTTATTTTATGATGCCTTTGTTCGGATGAACTTAAGCCCTGAACTACTGATGAAGAGAAATGTACCTCTGATCGAATTTTCTAGCGCTACGGTTTCAGTGGAAGGGACTATCTTACTAACGATAAAAGCTGAACGAGTTTCAAAGTAGACGGTTGTCGACATAACTTATTTCGTTGTGAATAGTTCCTCCGCCTACAATGTCATCTTAGATCGGCTAGGCCTAAATATCCTCCAGGCCATAGTATCGACCTATCACCTGAAGATCAAATTCATGACTCTACATGGAATCGATGAGCTCAGGAGAAACCAGTCGATCGCAAGAGAATGTTACATGGCTACTTTACGTGGAGTGGTGGCTGAAGAGCAACCCATGAATGAGTTAGATATCCAGGATGAACAAACAGAATAAAGAGGCTTTTCGGTAGAAGAACTGATTTCTATACCGATCAAGGATGATCCAAACAAGGTTGTGAAGGTTGGCTCAAACTTATGTGAAGAAGATCAACAACACCTCATCACATTTCTACGAGATAATGTCGATGTGTTTGCTTGATTAGCTTCGGATATGTCCGATATCGATCCGCAAGTCATGGTACATCGACTCAATATATATCTAAATCGTCATCCGATCAGACAGAAAAAGTGAAGCTTCGCTCCTGAACGTCAGAGGATGATATAAGAAGTTGATAAGCTCTTGAAGACCGACTTCATTCGAGAAGTTTATTATCCGGAGTGGTTGGCTAACGTTGTCCTCGTTAAAAATATCAGTAAAAAATGGTGCATGTGTATTAATTATGTGGATCTCAATGGAGCATGCCCAAAAGATAGCTATCTTCTGCCGCATATAGACCAATTGGTGGACGCGACCTCGGGACATCAGCTCTTATCATTTATGGATGCTTTCTTAGGATACAACCAGATCCGAATGGCATCCGAGGATGAAGAAAAAACTTTTTTTCATAACTGATCAAGGCCTTTTTTGCTATAGGATCATGCCGTTTGGCTTGAAGAATACTGGGGCGACCTATCAAAGATTTATGAACAAGCTTTTCAAATAGCAGATTAGGAGAAATATGAAAGTGTATGTGGGCGACATGCTCATCAAAAGTAGGACAGCCGAATACCATATTACCGATCTAGAAGAAGCCTTTTCTACACTACGATATTTTCGGATGAAGCTCAATCTGAATAAATGTACCTTTGGTGTCATCTCCAAAAAATTTCTTGGGTTTATGGTGTCACAACGTGGGATTGAGGCCAATCCGGAGAAGATTCAAGCTCTTCAAGAGATGAAACCTCCAAGGACGATCAAAGAAGTGCAGTGACTCATAGGAAGGATCGCAGCTTTAAATAGATTCTATCAAGATCGGTTGAAAAGAGCCTTCCATTCTTTAAAGCACTTAAGCAACCGAAGGACTTTCAATGGATGGATGAATGTCAGACAGCCTTCAACGAACTAAAGAAATACCTTGGCTCTCCCCCTCTGTTAAGCAAGCCAGAGCCTAAGGAGGTATTGTACTTGTATCTAGCTATTTCTTCTTCGATAATTAGTTTTGCTCTGGTTCGATAGGAGGTCAAGGTGCAAAAATTGATCTATTACATGAGCCGGATACTTCACGATGCTAAGACCAGATATACGAGACTGAAAAAGATCGTCTATGCTCTCTTGATATGGTTTATCCTGTGCTATCATAACCGATAATGGACGATAATTCAATAACCCAAGGTTTACAGGATTCTGTAATGACTATGATATTTCTCACAGATTGACATCAGTAGGTCATCCACAGACTAATGGCGAGGCCAAGATGACGAGTAGGACGTTATTGTAGGGATTGAAAGCTCGCATAAATCAGGCAAAAGGATCATCGATCGAAGAGTTGTACAATGTCCTTTGGGCATATCACATGACGCAACGTGTCCCAACTGGAGAGACACCTTTCATGTTGGCCTTCGATACGGAGGCTGTGATACCCATAAAGATGAGATTACCCACACTCCGAGTAGAGGAGTTCGATGAAGATAGCAATTCTTTCGGGATGAGGGCGAATCTGGATCTGCTAGAAGAAATCCGAGAATGAGCTCGAGGTCGAATGGCAACTATCAACAAAGAGTTGTTCGATACTACAATTCTCGAGTAAAGAGCAAATCTTTTCTGGCAGGATAA
This sequence comes from Cocos nucifera, assembly GCA_006176705.1. NCBI lineage: Eukaryota > Viridiplantae > Streptophyta > Magnoliopsida > Arecales > Arecaceae > Cocos > Cocos nucifera. The sequence goes on from QRFJ01004494.1 coordinate 24,338, forward strand.
TTAGTTCTTCATCGAGCTAAGATTTTTCGTCCATCCGAACAGTCAAAGTTGTCACTAAACTGGGAAGGTCCTTATCACGTGGCTGAAGTAGTCCGATCGAAAACTTATCATCTCTATCGACTAGATGGAACTCCGATCCCAAGGACCTAGAATGCCGACAATCTTCAAAGATATTATCCTTAGAATATAATTTTCACCTTGGATTTTTATTCGATAATGAATAATAACTTCTCGTAGGTTTTAGTTTTCCAAATGCGCGCTCCTTGGCCACGATCGAGGAGCGAAATGCATCTCTATCAGATTTTGCCAACGTGCGCTCCTCGGTCATGATCGAGGAGCGGAACTTCTCTCCATCAAATTTCATCAACGCACGCTCCTCGGCCACGATCGAGAAGTGGAATGCGTCTCCATCAAGTTTCGCCAACGCACGCTCCTCGACCATGATCAAGGAGTGGAATGCGTCTCCACCAAATTTTATCAATGTGCGCTCCTCACCCATGGCCGAGGAGCAGAATGTGTCTCCGCCAAGTTTTGCCAATGCACGCTCCTTGGCCATGGTCGAGGAGCGAAACGCATCTCCTACAAGTTTTGCCAACACGCGCTCCTCGACCATGGTGGAGGAGCGGAATGCGCCTCCACCAAATTTTGCTAATGCGCGCTCCTCGGCCATGGCCAAAGAGTGAAATGCATCTCCGTCAAGTTTTGCCAACGTGCGCTCCTAGGCCACGATCGAGGAGCGGAACGCATCTCTAATAAGTTTCGCCAATGCACGCTCCTCAATCATGGCTGAAGAGCGGAACGCATCTTCACCAAATTTTGCCAATATGCACTTCTCGGCCACAGCCGAGGAGCAGAATGCGTTTCCATCAAGTTTCGCTAATGCACGCTCCTCGACCACGATCGAGGAGTGGAACGCATCTCCATCGAATTTTGCCAACGCGCGCTTCTCGATCACGATCAAGGAGCAGAATGCATCTCCATCAAATTTTGCCAACACACGCTCCTCAACCACGATCGAAGAGCAGAACGCGTCTCCATCAAGTTTCGCCAACACGTGCTCCTCGACCATGGCCGAGGAGCGGAACGCGTCTCTACCAAATTTCACTAATGCACGCACTTCGACCATGGTCGAGGAGCGGAATGTGTCTCCACCAAATTTTGCCAACGCGGACTCCTCGACCACGGTCGAGGAGCGAAATGCATCTCCGTTCAAGTTTCACCAACGCGCGCTCGTCGGCCATGGTCGAGGAGCGAAATGCATCTTTGACAAGTTTCACCAACATGCGCTCCTCGACCATAATCGAGGAGCAGAATGCATCTCCATCGGAGCCCACCAACGTAAGCTCCTTGGCCATGGCCGAGGAGCAGAATGTAACTCATGAAGTTCATGAAAATACGCTCCTTGCCTATGGTTGAGGATCGTAACATGCCGGCATGAATCGCCCGTCACTTCGCAATTACGCCATCTAAGGTCTACGCTAACCTATGTCTTGAAAAAAAAATTTGATGAAGAATATACAAACTCAACAATAAAAGCAAAAGAAGGCTTTGTATTAAAGTTCAGTATTTACAAGTGATGATTGGTCCATACAAAAATACCTTGGCAAAGACTAAAGGCAAACAAAAAAGGCCGACCTAAAAATGAGAAGAAAAAGAAAAAAATGTCAGACATGCCCGATCAAAATGGTACACTAAGCTCCATCTAGAGCTCCAGATTCGTTGACCTTTGCTTGGTCTGGCAGGATGATAATGGCTGGGGGTGGTATCGATGCTGCATCTTTGACAGCCAGGTCATCGCATGCAGGACTGAAGACATCTTCCATCCGAATCTTCCGACCCTCTACTTCCTCGGCCTCCTCATCGTTCAACTCCAAGAGGTCCAAGTTCAGGTTGGGAAAGATCCTCCGGACCTTCTCTTTTAGATCTATGCCCCCTTGTAGGTAGAAAAGCGATACGAAATCTGCCTTGATGTTGTAGAATTCTTTCGAGGCATGGAAAGCCTCGACCGCCTCTACCCTAGCAGCCTCCACTCATGCCTCCCTGGCCTCCCTCTCTCCCAGCATCCGAGCTTCAGCCTTGGTCAGCTCGGACTCCAACTGCTTCACCCTTTCCCTGATGGACCTGGTCTCATCCTCGGCCTTCAGCCGACATAACTGAGCATCATCCGTCCTTCGGTTGGCATGGGCGGCTTTCTTCTCAGCTTTCTTAGAGAGGCACCGAACCTCTCTAATTATCTCGGCAAAGTGGTCCACATGATGGACGAGCTGAAAAAAAGGGAGAAGAGAAAAAAGAAAAAGCTTAGCCGAGGAGTGAACGAAAGACCTAAGATGAAGGTCGGTAAAAAAGCGGACACATATCCGAAGGAGAGAATCATAGGAGTCCTGAATGCGAAAGGCACCCTCGGCCTCCTCGAAGATTTGGACGTCGGTCGGTAAGATGACCGACTTTAGCATTGAACAAACGACTCGATAGTCATCAAGGCCCTTCCTTTTGTCCTCAGTATTCGAAGGAACTTCCACCGGAGAGACATTCTTTGAAATATCGGGTCCGCGGTTGGACATCCGGATGGAGATCTTTGGCCCACCCAAGCTTCTTTTAGAAGAGGATACAGAAGGTCAGGGGATGGACTCTCCTGGAGCTACGGACCGAAGCGGCGTCACAGCCTTCACTGATGCCTTCTCCTTCCTCGGGGCATTGGCTGCTCTTAAGGAACCTCCGATCATGGGCTGCGCTAGGATAGCCTCGGTTTGAGCGCATTTGGGGGCCACGATCGTGCTGGTCTTCCTCTTCTTCACCATCCGATGAAGAGTTTCAAGGTCTGATGGGTTCATCACTGAACAGAAAAATACAAGACTCGGTCAATAATAATGACAAGAAAAGAAAAGATGATCCAAATGAAATCACATAAGAACACTTACTCCTTGGGTTAGTTGGAATCAGTCCGATCTTAAATAAGTTCTCCTCGGTAAGAAATTTGGACAGCAGAAGAGGAGCAAGACTAAAGATTTGACTCAAGACCTCCTCCTCGGCTTCGAATAGTGTTGGAGGTCTGACAGCCAACCTATGAGGTCGCCCCCATGATGTGCTAAAACCTCATGGTTGCTCGGTCGACATAAAAAAGCACTCCTTCTAGTTATGCACTAAAGAAGGAGCGCCTCGAAAAAGATGGTATCCTCTCCGAGGATAAGCGTACCACCATCCAACCTCCATCAGATGCTCCTTTAATGTGAAGCAGGCTCAAAGAAGATGGGAGGTAGGCTCGATCTCGAGGAGGCAGTGGGTGAAGAAGCCTAAAATCGATCGTCGGAAGTTTGAAACCAAACAACAAAAGCTAATTCCATACAGGTTCAGAAGCTCGATAATTAAAAAATAAAACGGCAACCTAAGGTCGGCCTTTAGCGATTCCTCATAAATACCAACCTATCTAGGTCGAGGAAGAGCTATACGCTCTCCAAGACCGGCGACCTCTAACTTGAAATCACCGAAGACATGGTACCTCATCCTAATGACTTTCAGGTCCTCCAAAGTGTGGACAAAATCTATTCCGAAAGGGCCATAGTCCGAAACTTCATGTTCCTTGGATTGGCCTAGAGAACCAACTACCCCGGAACCGTGGTCCTCACCAGAAGGATTATCCGAGCTCCAAGAAGATCGGGATAGACTAGATTGACTCATGAGTACGGAGGAGACTGACCTAAAGGACGAGGAGGCCAAACAACAAAGAAAATTAGGGTGGGATCGACCGTAGCTCGGCTGAGTCCGAACTATTCTTCACGCAAAGTATCAAAGTTCATCCTTTAAGCAACAGTAGTAGTCAAAAAGAGTAATACATACCCTATTTATAAGAGGCATGGATGGCTCTAATCTACTTCCATTTCATCTACCCTCTTAGATCTTCGTCAGGTGTCAGATATCCGTTGGTTGGGATGGGTAAATCCTGAGCAAAGCAACGAACGGTTAGATTTCATGGCTGATGGACTTCTTCCAATCTTGTCATGCTACCGATCTCCAACACTGCAATATAGGTACGATTTGAAGATCGGTCTTGGCTTCGACAGGGTACTTACATCGGTCGCTCAGAGGTAGATCGACCTCATAAGTGGGGGGCAAACTATTATGGAATGGGGCCGGTATGGCCTCGATCTGTTTAGAGTCGGCCGCCGACCTACCCCAATGGATCGTCTGAGCGGAACAATGTGACACTTCGTCCATGGTTAGCTGTAGGTCGACTTAAGCCGACCTACAATTTCGGTCGACCTATTGGAGATCGCCTCCTGGCAAAACAAGATAGGCCTTCATACCTCATCCTCATCGGATTCAGGTCGGTCGCCGAGCTATGTGAATAGGCTCATAGCTTGTCAATGACCGACCTACAACCATCCCTGCTGAAACTGCGTCCTCTTCGAATCAAAAAATTTAGATAAAAGAAAATCTTTCGTAATCCCATCTTCAAAGAAGGAAAGAAATCTTTCGAACTAATCTAGGATGACTAACTCGAAAAATCGTTAGAATTCGTAATGGATACGACTCCAACTCCTCTCCTATAAATAAAGGGGCTCCGGGATCCTTCACGTATGCCATTTAATTCGACGCTTTCTCTCCTCATTATTCTCCAATCTTCTAACTTGAGCATCGGAGGGTCTTCATCGGAGAACACTCCGGTGGAAACTTTATTATAGGTGAATGAGTGAAGCTCCAGCCAAATTCGTCCTCGGCTTCATATTCCTCGGTGGTCGAGCTCCTCCATCCTCGTCGGCCGACTTCAAGCCGAGAGATTCAAAAGTAACAAAAATAAATTGAACACTTCAGAAATATCAGTCCATGATTATGAGCTAGCTCGGTCCCGCTCGACCAAAATGAAGCTTAGACCCAGGTCAGGCTGCAGCAGCTCCTTTTAGACAAGTTTCAAAACGAGGCAAAAATTTGACCCGAACCCTGTCCAATGAAGTTGGAGAATTGATCCAAACTAATACATGGCAAGCTGCCCTCAAAATAAATAAATGAAAATCATGGCAAGTGGCAAGATTTTATCTCAGCGTCTGCCACTCGATTCATTAGCTTGGAAGGAGGGAGGGAGGGGGGAAAGAGAGCGGAAAACAGGAGCGCCGTCGCCGTTCCCCCTCTAACAGAAGGAACTACAAGCATCGTGGAGGCGTGGGCACGTTAATTCAACAAAAGGAACAACGGCACCACCGCATGTAACTCTCGATCTAATTTAAAATAGGACCGACCGCTTCAACGGCGATTGACCTCATTCTCAGGCTCCGAGGCCTCCGCTTCCTTCCACTCAAACCAACCAGCATGCAAAGAGCAAGAATAATTAATATTATCCAAAATTCGCGTTGGACACCCTCTTATGTTTCCACGCGTTCCATGTATACGTACCTAATCGAGTCAGTCCATCTGTTGGACGTCGAAGGAAAGATGATGGGTACGGACGGTGGTTTCGGGTGCTCGTTGATAAAGAAAGCCCGACTACCCAAGCATCCTCTCTTTCGGAGGTTCCCCAACACTTTGTTTTTGATAAATGTAGCTCGCGCGGTGAAGATTTTTAACCTTCTGAGATGCCTCATCTTGCCAAACACAAGAAACAATAATGGGGTAGAACAAACTCTCATTGCTCAGAAAGCGATAAAAGCTACAGACACAGAACATCCCCTGCAGAACTCCATATCCATCGAGGTCTTGGTTTCGCGTTGCGGTGTTTAAGATTTCAAGCATCTAACAGAGAACCAAGGCATCCGTTCAATACCATGTGTCGTTGAAAGATGCAATTTTTCTCCTAAATAGCTATCACATCATCCATTTTAAAAACATACAGCTTTTCTTTAACTCCCAATGCACAGTATCGAGAAATCTTATCCGACGCCATGTGCACCATAAGAACAATCCAAGATGAGTTGCATGGGTCGCATACGTGATAAATAGAGTTCATAGGAACAACATGAGATGATTGGTATAGCGTATCGCTATGTGGTGCATATGATGGAGGGTATAATTTCTCCCATATATCGTATTACAACATATCTTTTGGGATAAATAAGAGGCACTCATCTCCAAAATAGATAACATGATTGTTATCCACGATAGCATAGGATTCCATGACACAGAGGATCTGAACTCTTAGTTGTTTGTTGAAAAAAAATCTCTGATCAATAGACTTGTTCGCAAGCCAATTGTTCAACCTGCTCGAGCATGAAGTCCTTTTCGGCAGATGTAGTAGAAGGTTTTGGGACTCATAGGCCTGACTCATGCTTCGGACTAAAGCAAGGCATAGGCCTATGTCATCCTAATTTTTTTTAATTTTTCTTCCTTTTGTTTATGTTTGACATATTTATAGTTTTTATTACTAGTTGGTGTTGATATATGAGCTTAATGGGATAATTGGCATATTATAGATTGTTGGAAATTTAATTATCAGATTTAATTTATTAAAAATATTTTTAGATATATCTTAGTAGCTGTAAATACTTGTAATAATTGGAAAAATAATCATGAAATCTGAGGTCTGGCCCGAAGCTCGAGTAGGAGCCATGCTTGGGACTGGAAGAAAGAGTTGAAGGGTGGATCGGGCCAAGAAATGGTTGATCAATTTTATATGAAAGCGAAAAGTTTCCCTATAAATTGTATTCAGATACTTTACTATGGTCGGTTTTGAGTTCAAAAGTTGGTACAAAAATTTTAGATTGATCATTTAAGAGAGCTTAAATCATTGATTGTGCCTTATGTTTAGATATATAATAATAAAATCTAGTGATATCTTAGTTGTGTGGATCTTATTCAACATTTAATTTGAGCTTCTTATGAAGGGCACATTCTGTTTTCACAAAAGACCTTCAGCAACTTAATTCGCTCCATTAATTGAACCCGCTTGGTTTGATTTACTTAGGTCATCATCCATCCAATAGGATAAGAAAACAAGGGAGCAAGGAAATCAAATTGGAATTACATATTGTATTGATACTTGCTTTATTAGAAGATGAGCCGCATCTGGTTAAGTTGGAAACAAATAAAGCCAGCTTTAAATTTTCAGCAGCTGGCATATTCTCATGCTACATGAAATTGTATTCTAATGGCAAGCTATCTCAACCCTTCTCCGCCAGCGGCCACCGAGCGGGTGGAAAACAAACGTTGCAAACTGCCATTTTGCTGCAGTCCAACAACAACCATGTGGATAATATATACTGCGCTTGGCTTCCACCTTTTGGAGAAGCAACAAGATCTGAATAGCTACCCCAGGTAGGAGAACCCGAGACCCAGATGAGGCTTTAACCGTCTCCACTAACCCTCTCTTCCCCGTGATTTGTATATCATTGTTCATGTGCATCCCAAAAAACACTGACCATGTCCCCAGCCTGGGAATTGGAGCAAGGCAACGTTGGAGGACTCGGGCGAATTAAGCTCCGCAACCTAGATGACTACTTCCCCCTAGCAAGAATTCGATCCCTCACCCATGCTCTTGGAGTGCGAAGCGCCGTGCTTGAAGGCTGAAGTTGGTGGGGCTAGCTGGAAATAGCTAGGTACGGATGCGGAGCAGCGTCTACAATATTTGGCAAAGAGGCCACTGGACTTCAGGAAAAATAAATAAATAAAAATCTAAGGGTGATGATACAGAAGACCAAATCTGGGTAACGTACAAGCTAGAGGCTCTAGGAAATAAACTAGCTAGCTAGTAGCATCGTATAAAGAAATAAGATGTATTTGATCAGGTAAACCTCCAGCCACGCTCCAAACTTGTTTTGTTGACGAATGTGCATAGCATGTTGAATATAGGATGATGCTTTAGATTGTGAAAGTCATGGTTTTGGACTGTATTGGGTGCCAAAGATCTCTATTCACTGAACCAAATGATTTAGGTGCGTGGTCATACATAATGATACGACGAATGGTGAGATGAAGTCGTCCTAGCTAGGACGGCTCTCAATCACGGCTATTCTGTGCTTGGCGCTAACCCTTTCTTGAGTTTATAAAGGCCTTCCTAGAGTTTTATTTCTTCTAGGTATTGGATTGTCTTCTCAATTCATGCGTTTGACATTGAGGAGAAGATTGTGGTTGCAGGTTGCACCATCAATAAGGGAAGAAAGCACCAACTCTACTTGAGATTTTTAGGATCAAGGAAAAAAAGAATTTCGGTATTTCAAGGGATTTGCCCATGAAATATTAAGAACGTCCATATACTTGTCATGAAAAAAATAAAAGAACAAACATTCTACGTTTATATAATTAGAACACCGACATGATGCTACAAAAATATTCAATTTTATTCATGCGAATTCCTTTGGTCATATAAATTCTTGCTTATAACTCCCCAAATCATTAATTCTCATATTCCTTACATGACTTCCCTTGTTTTTATATCTTCTCTGATTCGAGTTTAAACTAGAAAGATCATCCAGTGCAAACTACTCGCAAGACGAGAGGTGATGGTACTAATCAAGATGTACGCACATCCCACCTCGCTAGTATCTTGTCCAGTGGTTCGAGACGATTCAAATCCTCTTTTGATTTTTTTTTTTTTTTTCCTTTCCTAAAGAAAGATTAAAGCAATTTCCGTTCTAGTATGAATAGACAAATAGGAGGATTTCAAGAGGGAATTTGTCCCTTTTTGGACAGTTGTACATCCATCATACGAAATATTCACTCCCGCTAACCAGCGATACTGCATAAATTATGTAACGACTCACGAACCGTAAAACAAATGAGCATCCGTTCTCTATATGATAGGACCCGTTCGCAAGCAAAGTTTTCAGTGCAAGTGTAGATATTAGTGGCGAGAATTTCTCTGGTCGTGCTTCGCCATGGAATGGTTACTCCAAGTACTGCCAAAAAAATGGATATCCATGCCGGAGTCCGTAGCAAGATTGTCTCTTACCAACTGCCATAATTCCAACGGTTGAACGGAATCAACGCCCATCGTTTGTCGTTGACACATTGCTCCACGCATCCTACCTAGGTCTAGATAAAACCTATGCATTTTTCGTTTTCCAAAATTTTAAGATGACAAACTAGCATGAAGAAAAATGAATTTTTTTATTATTATTATTTAAAAAAAAGGGTTACAACGCAAGCCCTTTGCTAGGCAAGGGTTGATGGAGGCCACGTGCTTGCGTGAGATGCCCACCGATTCGCCCTTCCGATTTTCGAGAAAAATCCCAATCCCTCGGGTGACGGAGCGGGTTCACGAGCCGATCGGACAAGCATGGCTGGTCCAACAGAGAGTCGAATCTATGCCCGACTCCGAACTCTTCCCTGCTGCTACGAATGTCGGGCAGCGCCGCCCGGGCCTATGGACCCCACTCCCCAGCAACACCTGTCATTCTCCTATTGGTCCACCCATCCTTTTCTTTTCTTTTCTTTTTTTTTTCTTTTTTTTGTCTTTTTGGCCCTTTGGCACAAGGATATCCGATATCCCTCCCTTCTTCCATTTATTTCCAGAAATTAAAAATTTAGGAGGGGTACTTCCATATTTAAATCCGAGTGCAGGGGTAACGTTGCAACGCGCACTGGTATCGGTGCACCTTGGTTGTCCTCTTTCCTAGGTATGGCAGACTGCAACTTTACCGGTTTCTTTTATCTTTGCAAGCAGCAAGCAGCGGCTGATCCGGTACATTACTACCTGTTGTGGATTCAAACGGTATTCGGGCCGTATCGATCTTCCAGTGTAGTTGGAATGTCGTACGAAGCCATACGGCTTCTGTCTCCTCGCAAGAGCCGTCCATTCTATCTGAATTGGAATCTAATCTCGGCAGGAGTCGTACAATGATGTGTCAACCACTGGTGATTTAAATTTTGAAAAGCATTGAGGTATATAAAAAAATTGATTAAAATATAATTTAGTTGAAAATGCAAAATTGTTAATGGATCATCCTACGGTGATAGACTCGTAGTACATGCACCGGTCAACAATGAATGGCCGAATAGAATCCTCCAATAACTCGAATTATCTACTCCAATGACTGATGCTGATCCTTCAACAATGACCAGACTGACAGAACTGGAGCATTAGCGACCAAATAGAAGTTAACATCTTGATGCAAACTTGCACCTGAGGAGGTTACTATTAGCGCATGAATGAACTAGAACGATAGCGTCAGAGCACCAATACCTTGTTTCTGAAACTTGATGACGTATTATGATTTAGACGTGTGCCGTATCGGCATCAATTTATTTCATAATGTATTGTCGCTGGGACCAGAATGGATTAAAAAACGTAAAAGATGGATGGAGCACCTGCGTAGAGACTTTTGAAGCGTGCATCCAGAATAAAATTTTCGCCAGCTCAGCGAATACCAATAGATGAAGCGTTGATTGGTCAAAGATTGTGGTTGCCATTCTTGTACCGGAGTACGATATTGTATAAATAACTATGGCTTTAATATTATTTGGAACTAAATGCACCGTTTCTATCAATGCCTAACTAGTGGTAACGCAATAAACAAAGAACCAGCGGATCTACAAATTTATGCTCGGTCGAATACCTAAGAAATATGTACCAAAGAAAAAGGCCTGAAAAATCTGCTTGCTAAAAATAGTCTATATAATAAAGAAGATTTAACAAAGTGTTTGACTATATATAGAATACAAGCAAATCCACTACAAGCACATCTGCTAAATAAAGCAATTTCTGAAAAAAACAATCTGTTTCGATTCTTCCATTCAAAATAAATTGATTTTATTCCATAACGTATGCACACACAATTCCTTACCTTGCCACCAAAATTTTTCCAATTTTACCTTTCCTATTTTTCGGAAAGGAGGGCAAAAAAAAAAAAAACTTGAATTTTTTTCTTTAAAAGAAGACAGATACTAATTATCACGCTAATCTCTTTCCTACATTTCTTTTTTTTTTTTAAATTTGAGCTTGGCAGATCAAACGAATAATTTATACTCATAATCAACGTTCTTTTTTCTTTTTCTTTTTTCTCTCGTTTGGATGGACAAAATTAATTTGGATTTTTCACCCCGTAGGGATGATACAGGCATAGGCGTATATTGAATTGATTGATATGGTACCATGCATTTTTATCCGGCGATAAATAGAAGGGCATTCTAGACTTCTAGTATATCCCTAAACTAATTGTTTTGTAATATTTAAACCCTCCGTTACCTCTTCGGCCTCCATTCGCTCGCCGCTATATACCATCCTGCTTCTCAAAATCAGTTCTTTCTTTCTCCTCGTCCCATCCCTCTCCATCGTCCAAAAGAGAGGAAAAAAAAAAAAAAAAGGAAAGCGCGAGCGACTTTCTTCTACATTAATATCTTACAGTAATAACAGTTTTCTTTCTCCGTTTTATATTTTATTTTTTTTAAAAAAAAATGGCGACGGCCATCAAGAAGGTGGAGAAGATCCGGCAGATCGTGCAGCTGAAGCAGGTGATGAAGCGGTGGCGGGCCCTCAGCCTCCGCGGCGGCGGCGGAGGGCGGCGCTCCTCTCCCTCCGAGGGGGAGTCCGGCTCGAACCGGCCTGTCCGGGCCGGGTTCGTGGCGGTGTACGTGGGCCCGGAGCGGCGGCGGTTCGTGATCCCGACTCGGTTCCTGAACCTGCCGGTCTTCGCATCGCTGCTGGAACGGGCAGAGGAGGAGTACGGTTTCCAGCCGACCGGCGGTCTTGCGCTCCCATGCGACCCGGCTTTTTTCCAGTGGGTCGTCGACGCCCTCGACCGGGACGAGGACCGGTTCAAGGGTCTTGACCTCGACGCCTTCCTCCGTCTCTTCGCCGACCGCGCCTCTTCCTCCCCCTGTAGGGACTCCTCCTACAGTAGCTTCACTCCTCTTTTATCCAAGACTAACGTTTGATCGGGGGCTTTTTGGTTTTTTCTTTTTTTTTTTTTTTTGAAGTGGTTCCGGTCCTCGAGGATTTTTAGTTTTTAATCTCTTTCTCTAAGCTTCTTTTTTTTTTTTTTCCCCTCTTTATGTACAAAGAAATGGTGATGCAATCTGGGAGACAAGGGAGGATGTGATGTCTTCCATGCATCCGTCCATATTCATGTTTCCATGCATGAGATCCCAGTATCTCCTTTTTAACATTTAAGTTTAAGGGCGTTTTTTGGGTGGACGATGACGAAAAATATAATGCAATTGATTCGGATAACTGAGTTTTAGTGCATGAATGTCACCACGGCTAAACCGTTCGAGCCCTAAAATTTTTGTTTATTTATGATAGTATGGGTTTTGTGGATGGGGTTGATGGTGATGGTGATGTAGTTGAATTGGAGAGGAAAATAAAAAAGAATGGCGATTGCGTGTTTTATGATGGATGCTACTGATGGGGGAATTTTTCATTTTTTTCTCTCAATTAATTCCTATTATTCTGTCGTAATTGAACTTTTATTTTGTTTGTTATTATTTTCTTTGAGCGTGAGATTACTAGCACGGATCATTAGGCATGTTATCTTGATTCTTGAATGCTTGGGTAAGATATGCATGTGCCTCTCACATAGCTTAAATTGGTGCGGGCAACGGCTGCTTTGATTCTCTGGTGTTACGTTGGGCTATGTAGCCTACCGCATCTTTTATGAAAAAAGTTATGAATGATGGTAATGCCACTATGTGTGCTGACGACCGACCAGCATCCAATCTTTGCAATTATTTCAGATTGTGTGAAGATATATCAGGGAGGATATCATGTGAGCATATAGTATGTTGTTTTCTTGGAGAGGAAATCTTTTTTTTTTTTTTTTTTTCTAATCCAGCATATCTCTCTCTCTCTCTCTCTCTCTATATATATATATATATATATATATATATATATAAATGCGTCTGTATATTGGAGAGGTGGGAAGTTTCAAGCCATAGTGTTGAAGGTGCAAATTTCCTTGTGTTGATAGCTTGGCGTTTTCAATGATTAGTTGCAAGGAAGGCGTGGCAAGGGAATAATATAATGCAAATGTCGTTCAGGGTGGACACAACTGGACAATTACTAGCTCAATTTATTTTTCACCCACATGTAAAAAATGTGGCGTCGTGCATCAATCATAAGTTGACAAGATCATCTCGAGATTTCATGTATGACTTTTTAAAGGTAATGTCGGATTCACGCTTTTCTTGATTCCGATATTACGCTCTATATACTCATTAATTGTGATACTTCTATTATCAGCCAGAAAACCATATATGTCCATGGATTGGTGCACCGGAACATGAATTGCGTATATATATATATATGGCATTTGCTTTCCATGTGTGGAGGGAGCTAGATGGTGGGTATATATATATATGGCTATATACGACTTTTTATAAACCATTTCGTTGTTATCTATGCTATTTAACAATTAAGATGGCAATAGGGAAAGCTAGAGATCAATCAATTGGATAATTTTTCACAAGAGCTTTCTTCCTTAATTACTTTGACATTCATCATCAGAAAGCCACAGCTATATATATATATATATATGAAATTGTAAAGGGCGCATTGCAACTTTGAAGTTGTCTTCCAACGTTAACATCGCAGTGATCTTGGGCCCCGGCCATCTTATATTCATATATTCGTAACCTGCTTGATTGCAATAATTGCGAACCTTTATGCTGTTCAATCTCTCGACAAATTGGCCTCTTCCTCTCCGTCGGTGAGCCGTTATTCACTTACTCTTAACGTACGTTCTCAATTACTCTGACATTTATTATGTGAAACGAATTGGAAAATCATCTAAGCTAGGTGGCATGCAAAACACCACACCATACACCATACATGCATGTGAAAATGCATGATCCATTATATATCACGGATGTCCTATAGACATTTTTATATACACACCAGTAGGGGAAAATCATAAAAATAATCATACCATCAATTATCTGTATTCTTTTAATTTACAAAAGGAGAATTTTATATATTATTTTCTCATTTTAGCTTTCATAAATCTGTTGTTGTACTCGTTCATCAATTTTAATCTTGGCTTCCATTTACCGTGGAGAGGTCGGTGGAGCTCAGTTGCAATCTTGAACAAATAATGAACTGAACAATTAAAGTGGTAAGAATTTAAAGAAAAGGTTTGTTAGAAAGGCAAACAGGCTTTCAGGGAATTGGTTAACATAGATAGTTTGTTTACATTGTAACAAGATATTGGATTAAAATATACGCAATCAAGTTGCTATGAATCATATCAAAATTTTGCGACTCCATTAAAAAGGATTTGAATAAATGCACATTCCAATTCTTCTGAAAATATCGTAACAAAGGATCAGAACAGAAAAGAAAATAAAACATTCCAATTTTTAAATATATATATATATCTGTTAGGGATGGGATCAACAAACGGAGCAGAATCTGGGAGGCTTTATCTTTCCTTCCATCCCATCCACTCTGGAGGAAAAAAAAGGCTTCTTATCCTTCGTGGCTTTTCAAAGTTTCTTTAGGGTGCAAGTCCCCAGTGGTTTTTTCGAGTTGCGGGCCACAACGGGCGAGACCGGTCCCCGCTGGCAGTTAAATGGGTTGGCCTATGGATGAGAGCTACCCTGGTCCATGGACCTCGGTGGACGTCTTGATCAAAAAGCAGCTCCCTGCGCACCCCGATGGCCAATAATGCAGTTTGTTGGAGGAAATCCAAAAAAAAATAATAAATACATAAATTTTTTTTAAATTCTTCTTCAAATATTTTAATCTTATTTTTTTATTTTATTATTTAAATATTTTATTTTTTTTATTATCATGATTTTAATTTCTAGCCATTGGACTTTTAATTATTAATTTTATTTTTATTTTCTCATTATAAAAATTTTGACCGTTGGATTTTTATTAAAGATCTTAATGAGTCAATAAAAATCTAAACAATTATAAACGGTCATAAACGATTATATTGATTAATTGACTATAAAATAATTCTCTTGAGACCTAATCCAACAAATCATCTAAGAGAATTCTCTTCTTCTTTTAGGCTCTCTCTTTTTTAACTACAATATTTTTCTTCTTTTCATAGGTTCCGAAAGAGTTTTTATCAACTTCCTTCATGATCGTGCTCATGGAGAATTCTGGTTATATCTTGGGATAGTATTTTTGGATATTTTCTGCATAAGGAATGAAAATATGCCTTAGCACAATGCCTTGCATGCTTTCAGATTTGATCAATTTAATTTCTTATTATTCTATAAGTTATATATAATTTTTCTATAACATAGTTTTATTTAATTTTAAATTATATCAAAAATTTTTTAAACATTGTCCTAACAATCTAAGGTGTATTATCTCATGTGCTCATAAAAATTGAGTGATGGCTCTTGTTGAGTTCATAAATTTGTTTACACCAATTTGACGATCGATAGATTACAGAGTGGATAATTCTATCGATTGAAAAATGGCGAGTTCATATATATAACAGGTATAATAAATCTCTGACTTATAACGAGTGACTATAAATTGGCTACACCCTTAGATAATCGATTATTAATTTGCCAATTAATCCGATCGTCTTCCCTCAATCATACGACGATCATCACATCAACTCTCGACGATTAGCTGACAGTTAGTCAGCTAATTTCTAATCGACTATCCAAACTTAACAGTTCCATTAATCAGACAGAATATGAATTGGCTATTGATTTTGTCGACATATGATCGATTCGACCGATGTATGATCGGCAGAAGCTACACCATCGAAAAATAAGGATAACGGCTCCTCCATGATCAATTAGTGAGCATTAACTGCTCTCTTAATATCGGAATAAGTGAAATCCCACGATCTCTAGCTGTTACAGATGGTTACTACTATATTCTCCTATAAAAGAAAAGTAAATCAAGTATATTGGTAAGACAATTCTGAATTAGAAACTCTGCGTCATTCCACATCAATTATTCTTTTTACCTATTCTCTGCTAACTTAGGCATCAGAGGATCCCCACTGAAAAATATTTCGATCAGTATGGACTTCTTTTTCAGGTATTTTTCTCCTGCAGCAGGCGCATCAGAGGATCAACCGCAACAGATTGACGCGCCAGGTAGGGGGCAAGCAGTGAAACAAATTGCTCTGACAAAGTAATCATGCCGAAAATGTGAGCCCAACATTCTACTAGCTCCACCAGGCAATCTTTTCATCAGAAAAAGTCCCACCGAGAAGAGTTCCCTCCACTTTCAATAGCAGAGTCGCGTCCGACTGTTACAATGGATGCCCAAGCCCAACAACTTGCTGTAATGATGCATGAAATGAAAGTTTTAACGAAGGTGGTGCATGGCCTCCAACAACAACAACAACAATCGATGGTGGAAGAAATGCCGGCACATGTAGTGCCATCTAGGCACAGTCGTCGTTCTCCACGGCGACCTCTATCTCCATCACATGAACGATGGTCGATGCGATATTTTCATTACGACGATGCATCACCGGTGTGACACTCACGACGTACCGCCCGTCATTCCCGACGATCAGCTTCTTCCTTTCAACATAGTGTCCAGAAAGAAAAGAGACCACGCCTGCCATCGACCTCCTCATCATCGACTTTTTTGGAAGATTCTCCTCCTGGATATTCGCAATAACGGATCAACGACTATGAACAAAAGTTCAAAAAAATCGATCGCCAACTCGCTCGACTGTAAGTTAACAATAAAGGAAGTCCTAGTGACTTCAACATCCAATCCCCCACCCCCATTTTCTTGATGAATAATGGATGAACCGATTAATTCTCTCTCGGTTCAAAATGCCGCAGATGAAGCTGTATAATGGCTTCACAGATCCGGAAGATCATCATGAGAGTTATAAAACTCTCATGATGATTCAGGAGGCTATCGATGCTCTCTTATGTAAAGACTTTTCGGCTACTCTTTGGAAAGTTGCTCGAGCCTGGTACACTGAACTTCAGCCGAGAAGCGTATCCTTTTTTCAGCAGCTGATACATTGGACTCCAGCCGATAATTTTGAAGAGCAGAATTCTTAAAAAGACTGGAGAATACGAAGATCTGGTTAGGTTGACATAAAAGAGATGAAGTCCCAAGGAATAACTGGAAGCTTTGCAAGGTTGCAAAGTGCACATTTACTTGATTCCTTTAAAAAAATTAGGACTCTGACAGATGTAATTAATAAAGGTTGGAAAAAAGAGGGGTTAAATAAAAAACATGGAAACGAAAAAATTAAAATTAGCTGATATAGTATAGTATAAACTCCTCTCTTTTCCTCCTCTTCTAGCTAATGTTTAAACTCCATCTTTTTTTCTTTTTCCTCCACTTTTAACTAGGGTTTCCATTTTCAATTTTCCTCTATTTCGCTCCATCACTATCTTCTCTAAAACACCCACCATTTGTACCTCCTTTTCTAGATATTTAGGAAGGAGACAAGCATGTGAGCTTAGCATGGTTGAAGGAGCTTCATAATTTCAATAGGCTACTGTATAAGAGACATGAAAATTGCTCATTGCTCAAGGGTCCTAGGATGCAGTGGTAGTGGATTTGGTAGTGATGGCAGAGACGGTCTCGGTGGTAGTGGCAGAGGCTTTAGAGTTGGTGATGATAGAGATGGAGGTATCTACGATAGCGAAAGAAATGATGGGATTTTACAAGAGGTAGCAGTAAAGAAAAAATAATGAAGTAGAAAAAATAAATTCTAGAATGAGGTAAGGAGGAAGAAAGAGTTTACAAAAATTTCACATCGGCTATTTCATGCCATATCAACTTCCACTATATGTTATGTGATAGCAAGTGACTATTTCCATCATGGCTATTAGGCAAAAATAACCGCCTAAAAGAAATAACAACATCGATAATTTGATTACAAGAAATCGAAGTTCAGCATACAAAATAAAAACCCCCAAAAAATTTAAGATATTTAAAATAATTAAGCATTTCTTTAAATAGCGTATCATGCGTGGTAGACACCGGAAATCTTCCGACTTGCCATGCGATGATGCCTCCAGCAGCTGCACAAGTTTTCTTATTGAATCGCATAAATGACTAGACCAAACGTATTACTCGGACAAAGCCTCTTGGGTGCATATACTGGGCTTTCAGAGCCAGTTCGCACCAATCTATGCCCCAGATGCGTTGGGCCGGTATCAGCATTTGAGACAGTTGGGCATGACACATATTATATCTCTTTCTGAGATGTCTTAATTAAAAAGGGGCTATTAAATCGTTTTACATTTCGGCATGGTGACATATCTGCTGGCGCGGCAGCCATTCACCAGCAGCAACTGCCATGCTACTGGCATCGAAATCTTTTACGGATATTTTCTGGTATTTCCTATCCGTTTACCTGAGGATTGTGAAAAATATGGAGATGGAGGAGCTCAGGATGTTCGCAGCAACATATTTGCGCAACAGCACAAGAAAGCTGACATTTAATTGATTCAGTGAACAC
This sequence comes from Cocos nucifera, assembly GCA_006176705.1. Lineage (NCBI taxonomy): Eukaryota > Viridiplantae > Streptophyta > Magnoliopsida > Arecales > Arecaceae > Cocos > Cocos nucifera. The sequence continues at coordinate 42,616 of QRFJ01004494.1, forward strand.
TTCTTAAGTTAATACTTCATGAAGGAATAGAAATTGCATAAAAAATGACTCATGATAACCGCATTTGGTAAACCAAAACATAAGGTATATATATATAGACACATCAGTTCAATGTTTCATGACAGTTCGTCCATTTTCAACATGGTGGAGGGTCAAATCAATCAACAAATTTGGAATCATATAAATAAAGATTTTTTAAACAAAATATATAAGAATTCAACTATTTAATGCTGACCATTTCCAAGTGTCTAGATAATATTTTAATGAAATTTTAGCATATAACCATGACCATAAATTATCCAATCTTAGCCCAACTATTTGGGTTGGTTTTATGGATCCTTTAAAGGCTATCTTTGATGTTATTTAAACTTGATCTTTACATTATGAACTTCCCATAGCATGGCATTCCGAAACATTTGACATGGGACGCATGTTATTTTCTTTTAATTGATTCAGCGGTGCTCACAATATTTTACCGTGCAACGCACGCAACTATCAAGACACGCGTTCAAGCATCCACCTCTCAAAACTGCTCATCCATCCGTTTTCACTTGGAGAGTCCATGTTGATATAACTAGATAAGATGGGTAACAATGCCCAGAAAAATAAAGCTTTATGTATTTTCACCCAATTTCATTCAAATGTTACTTAAATTATGGATGGAGCTACAACCTTCAGATATCAAAAAACTTGTGATCACATCAGAAGAATGGAAGAAGACGGGTAGATGTAAAGAACTAAAGATTCAGCAACCGCCAACCAGTTAACTACGAAGAACTTGATATAGAAGTGATGAGTAAGTATTCTCTTCAAATACCTTTTACTGCATGAAACAAAGTATAAAAGAAGCAAGAGAACTGCAAGCATACCGTGTCCAGAAATTGATTGACAGACGATTACACATATCGCTGAGAAACTGCGGACTGGGTCTACAAGACCTTCAAATGCTTCAGTTAAGATGTCGACGTGAACTGAGCTGGTTGGAGGCATGACCTGTAAAATAAAATTGGTAAATTCTACGTACATCATGGAACTAATTCAGATCAGTCATTTAGAATGGTAAATACAAAGCAAAGCACTTAAAAAGGAAAATTATTTTACTGGCAATATTAACGAGTGGTATAATTTTGAAGGTGTCTAAATATTGCCCAAGCTGCAGTAGGAGATGGAATAACAGCTTACAAGCTAAAAAATGAGTTGTTCGATATAAAAGGTATGAAGCAAGACCTGCATTCGAGGAAAAATGCCAGCCAAAAGCTTCTTGTAACGATTCACTCGCTGTCTAGACCTTGCTTTTAGTGCAGGGCAGAAGAAACGCAACCTCCCACAGGCAGGCAAAACCTCTCTTGACATCACCCCCATCTTGAACAGGAGAAAAGAAAATAATAGATAGCTAAGATGTGTTGCTATATTTCTTTTTTCCTCTCAACTAAAAGACAAATTTGTTTATCTAGCACAGATAGAGCTTAATGTCAGATTGCGATATTTAAGGAAAAACATCATCAAATAGATTCTACTTTCTCCATATTTTGTTTATATTTCCATTGAAAGTATCCACCGAGAGAGGGACGTTCAGAATAATTTGCTAAAGGACAAGGTGAACATGATCGCTGGATACGTTTCAAAGATTTAAAAAAATCGAAGGAAATGCCAGAACGATATTCAGTTCATCTCAACAAACTGGGAAATCAATAATTCCCATGTCAATTGATTCTAAAACCCTAAAATGACGGGAATTTTCCCCTTTTTTTTCTTTTTTTTTTTTCTCGAACAAATTTTTCATAGGAGAACCTTTTGTCACATATTGATCGACCACGGCCCAGAATTTTGGCATAGAAAGAAATAATCAAAAAGCTAGCGAAAAATAACCAAAAAATTGCTGACGGTTCTTCATATTGATCATCAGATAAGAAATGGGGAATCAAGAATTCAGAAAACAACCAGCTTCCATCAAACCATGAGAAAGAACGAAATTTGCCGCAAAATAATGTCGAGAAGACCCACGTTATCGAGTCTGAGTTCTTGAATTTCTTGAGAAAAATATAAACGCAATGGAAGTGAATCTAACTCGAAATATTGGATCGAGAAAGAAGACGTTCGCGAGGAATTCGGGACCCCTTCCCCTACTCCACGGCGGAAGGGCTATATTCTAATACCCTGTGTAATCATCATTAATTTTGGGGTACGGTGAGGAATTTACTAGGCCAAGTTTGCGTAGAACTTACGTGCCTTGCCAAAGTGGTCCAATCCAACCCAAACACTAGTGGCCCGGGCCATGAAGAGACCAACTTGTAGCGATGATTTGTCCACAAGGTTGGAAGAGCGACGCGACGCGACGCCACCGCCTCATCATCCATGCGGAAAGTATTTAATTGGACGGTCCTGATTGCAATCACAGCCATCGCGTCACCAGGGCGAGCAAACGACAGCGCGGGCGGGCAAGTGGGTACCCCTGGTCCGTGGTATGAACGAAAGGGCGGGCGGGAACGGCTTCTACAAATATGATAAATACCTCCCGGATCCGAATCCCCTCACTCCATCCTCGAACGCCACTGGTTCCAGATCCCAGAAGAGCCGGAACCCCGGAGTACCGAACCCTATGGCTCTTCGAAACCCTCATTCCGAGCTCGCTCCCTTCGAATCCCACCGAAATTCTACTGTTCCGTGAATTCTGCATCTCTTATTTCTTTTTTCCATGTCTTTGTATCTTCCAATTCCTACTTTTCTCTCTCGATTCCTCGGCCTTGCCACCCATGGAGTTCGCGAGGGCCGGCTGGGTTACGGTCTTCCCTTCCAGCTATGATGGTCGATGGAGCAGCAAGTGGGGGAATTTCAACTAATACTCGAGGATTAATGCCAAGCGAGAGAAAGGTTGTTAGTGGGCGGGAAAGTCGGTGGGGATGATGACGATTTCTGGAAGTTCCGAAACAAAAGGAGTCTTTGGTCGGCAATGCAAGTGGTATCGGGGCTGCCGAGGTGGAGACACTTTGGCTGAGAGACCGGGGCTGCCGGTATTCAAAGTGCTTGCGTGGCGCCGGCACCGCTCGGTGCTCCAGCTTGGGATGGGGGTGTTAATTTTGCTATTTGTTCCAGCAGCGCTCCGGCAGCTACCGCTTTGCCTCTTCACCCTTTCTGATCCGAAAGCGGTAAGCATTATCGCCACAATTTGATAATTTTCTGCTAGTTGAATGACCTCTAGCTGTCCGTTCAGTTGGTTCTATTGATCCATCTTGCATTTAACTGGAGTAATGTGTCGGTATGGAGTGTTAAGCAAGCACACTTTGTTGACTAGCTTTACCTTTACTAGAATGATGATTTAATTACACCTTTCATAATGAAAATGGGGGTTAAGATATTGCTGATAGAGTAATGCTTCAAGTTAATCACACTTTGCTGCAGCAATGTTCAAAGTTCTCAACTACATACAAACTGCAAGATAGACTACAAGTTCGGTCTGATTTCCTTGTGCTTGACCGTGCTATTTTTCAGCTCAAGATTTTGGCATCAAACCTAGCTCAACCATTGGAAGAGGCAGAAAAAAAGTAAATTAAATTTAAGGAACCAATTAATAGTTGGTGGCTATTCAGAATGGTTTGAGAATTCCTATTCAATTACCTTAGCATTAGCATATGCTTCCTAGTTAAATGCAGAATGTCACATTCTCCACAAGAATTATCATTTATACAATCTAGCAAACATTGAGTTGCTATCATGAATTAACTTGGTTCATTTTTCCTTCTCCTGGATCTTTAAAGATTAAACTCATTTTTTATGCTTCTCTGTTTCTTCCATCTCTCTTTTCTTCTTCTTCTTTTTTTGTTGGGGGTAGTGGGGTGGCGGGGCGGGAGGGGAGGACCTCACTTTTTGGTGCAGGACAGAGAAGATCTCACTTGGCCCATTGAGACAGGGGACATGTGGCATGTTTTTCTTCAAGGCAAATTTGAGGATACTCTGTACTGCTACAAATTTGACCAAAAATTTTCTCCTGAAGATGGCCACTACTTCGATTATTCCTGGATTTTGCTGGATCTTTATGCTAAGGATAATTTGTTCACATTAGTTAGATCAATCAGTGGTTTTCTCAGTATAATGCTGTTGAAAGTTAGTTTTCTAGCAAATATTCATTCTTGCAAGTTGAAGCAGTTAATATTTTAAGCATATATGACTCATTTTAAGATCATGCACTACAATTCCTGGCCGGTATGTTCCGGACTTCTGACAAGTTACTTATGTATATTATAAATACTGCACTACATTCAAATTTATTACTGTTTATGTATCTTTTTTCCATTTAAATTTTAAGGAGTTACTTTCATTTTCTCTACTTTTGTTTGTATGTTGCTTGGACCTGCTGTTCTCATGAAGGATTTGGTGATTGACGCTATGAACATCACAGTAACAAGCTGAATTCCATAGTTTATAACTGTATATCAGTTAGTTAATTTAGGACAACTAGTTTCTCTCAGTGTGATATTAAGATTTTGTTCGGCTGCTGTAATTAGAAACTCACATCTTAACACTCCGCTTAAAGAAATTCATGAGACTGGCTTAAAGGAGGATTAACCTGTCTCCCTAGAAAAGGGGGAGCAGTGACATCTTTTACTTTAAATTTTGGAATTTAGAGAGATAATGGAGGTTGAATTAAGGGTATTTTATATGGAAGACAGGAAGGCCTGATGATAGGATGATCTTCCCCACCCACCCTCCCCAACTCCTTCCTTTTAAATAACATATTTGCATCAGTCCACTTTGTTAGAGAAGCACTCGTGCAACTTGTTTCTGTGTACCCAAAAAAAGGAGTTGGGACTTGAGGACAATGAGCTTATACTTGTGGAATTGAAACCTAAGAAGTTTGAAGTAATTTTGATGGTGGAATGGATGAGGAAGCTTTGAAAGATACTTCTTTTATGAAATTTATATTTAGAGAGCAGTTTCATGGCTGATAATTTCACCACTGAATATCTTAAGCCAACACTTGGCCAGCTTGAAACTATAGCGTATCTTGCCTGTATGCTTGACCTAGAAAAAAGCCTTGGATTGATTTTGAAGTGTTTCTCATTGTCAGGATAGATGAGTTCTAGAAGCGATGGAGGGTGTGATGAAGAATTCTATCATTGCTTTTAGCTTTTCACTTTTCAAAAAAAAAGGATTGTTTGATTGGTCTTTTGCAATGATATACACCAATATTGGATAATAATGCCATGGAGTAGCCTAATCAATAATCACATTTTAAAAAAGCACATGACTGACCTAACAATTAAAGTATCCCAAATTGATCTTAGAAATAACTCAATGACTTGTCTGAAAATGTAATCAAATAGTGCATAGCCCACGCACCCGAAACTTTTCAATGTTCTGGCTGTCAGCTCCCTGTCAGCTGATTTTTTTCATTGCAATTGTGCTGCTGCTAGAGGCACTTGTGGTGCAATCTGTATGGTGTGGAGGCTTGCAGAGGTTGGTTGGTCTATAGTAACTACTATTATAGTGCTTAATGCCTAGGGTATGCAAAAAGGCCATTTTGTAAATAATTGTTTGAATAGCTTTGCATGATGTTAGTAGTTTCTTGATGTATAGCCTGCAGCGCCTGCACTTTGCCCCCCTTTTTTTTTTTGTGTGTGTTGTTTATCTTGCCTTTCCTCTAGGTTTAATTTCAGCATGCCATATCTAATATTTTATTTGATTGGAGAGGAGATTTACCTTTACACGCTCAAAGACCTTACAATCTAAGGAATGCCTCAAGAGGCTTCAACATGAAAATTCAATCACAGAATTTCCCGGGACTTACCTTGGTGCAGCAAATAAAATTTCCGCATTATATGATGGTAGTTCTAATTGTGAGTTTTCATATGCTCGCAGCAACAACATATCTTTCTTCTTATTGCATCAATTAATATTAGCACATATCTGGAATATAACCTCAACGTCCATGCAAAGTTTAGAAGGGTATGAGAGGGAGAAATTTCTCAATTTCAACAACTTGCTCAAGTATTTTGACATACATGCAAATTTTTTAGTTAATTGATGTTTTAGGCGCCTCGAGCACAGTACTGCAGTGCTTGTACAACAAATAATAATGGCATGGGTTAGTTGCATGCATCACCACTTGAGCCTGAAGCATCTCTCGTAGAAATTGAAACTGCTGATGAAATCTATAGGATGTAATTGTTTTTGCCATCCCTCATACTCCTGAAACCTGATTGATCATGGTGGCTGTCAGAGGCTTTACAATTCCCATGTTATTATGTTTATGCTAGTTTGAAAAGAAAAAAAAGATATATACTGAATGCCCTTGTTATACCTTTTTTTCCTTTGGTAGAAGCCTTTCTTATGCTATTCAAGCAATAATTTTTTAATCTTTAAAAAAAAAAATGTGGTATGCTACGAACCATGCTGTCAAGTTTGATTATCCATAGCTTGTTCTAACTTGCAATCAGAATTTTGGTGCTGGCGCTATTAATGCAATCATTCCAGTATGTAGATCTGACGACTACTGAATGTAAGGTTTTTGCGTTTGTTGGATTGTCACAAATGGGTCTTATTTTTTAATTTTTCTCATTTGAGTTTTAAAAACTACAGAGCTCGATCAATTGCATGAGTTGTCAAGAGTTCAATAAGCTGGAGTAGTTCGGCTACAACTCCATTCTTGGTGAGAATAAGTATGTGGACTTGATCTAACAGTTAATTAATAGTTTTGATCAATTATTTAGCAGATTATCATTGCGTAGTGGTCCATGCTAATAGATGTATCCGACCCTTCTAGAAGTTAAAACTCCCACTGGAAAATAGTTGTTCAGCAGTCCTTACGTTATTAGTTTCTGCAAGTTAAATTTGTGTTTAAGGTAGCTACTATGGCCAAACTTCCATATATATGGGTGGTGTGATGAAGGCTTAACATCATTTTGGATCAAGTCTAATTCCCGGTCAAAGTTACTCTTAAAATATTTTCTTGCATTTTAATTTTCTCAAGTCTTCCCAACCTCCTCTAACCTGTCTGCACAAATTAAAGCATCCTGCTTTGCATTTTGTGGATTTTAAAGCCAACTCAGGGCATCTGGCCTTTCATCTAATTAAATATGACTGCATTTTGAATCATCCTATATAAATACGTTGCCCAATTTTCAGGTTTTTCATTTTCTTTCACATAAAAACTTTAATAACTTGCCTGGTAGTAATTTTGTCCATCTTTTGTGGAGAATTTCTCATCATTTTCCTGGGGATTTTTACCTCCCTTGTCGGGTTGAATTTCTGGGGATGCTCAACAATAAACTACTTTAGGTATTCATCAGCCCGTATGACTGTGGCCATGATGAAATTAATGAATTCAAGACTTGTTAGAAAAGCTCATAAACGAGGCATTGAGGTAACTTGCGTGTTTGGTGGTGCATACATCAATTTATGGTAGATTGTTTAAGGTTGACCCTCTGGATTTTGTTTGCTCATAGAATCTCGTATTGTTTTGGTTCAAATTTGCTCAGAAGCTACTAAGCCAAACAAGATAGTTGCATGATCTTGCAGCCATTTGTGCACTTATGCTAATGCAACAAAACTAGATAGGTGAGGAGAGCAGCATCTCAATAATGTAGAAAATTAGCGGACGCTGCTCATCATTTAACAGACCAAATATTTATTATGCAGATACGACCTCCAGGGCCTTGGAAAGTATGTTAGCGGCCATCAGCTATTTTTAATATGATATGCGGTCTGGAAATAGAAATCGATGGAACACTGAAAAACAAATAACTAACAACGTCTACGATTTAGTTTAAAAATGATCTGACCAAGATATGTTCCAAACCTTCAACGGCATCCATAAAGAACAGCAAACTAAATTGATAGTGTAATTCTGTAAGGTGATATTTGTAATTCTTATCTTTTTCTATATCATTTCTAAACTAAATTCCATACGATCTTGGTCAGCATTCATGGCAAATTACTCAGTCCAAACAATTAGTACATCGAACGACTAGCCTATGTAAAATATTCCCTAATAAGCCAGGACTCCTTTCTTCTTCTTCCCTTTTTTTTTTTTAGGAAATATACTCTGTTTCCTGAAGAAACTTCAGATGTTTTTCATTCAAGTACACGAGTTGCATCCGCTCAAGATGCTCATGCCCCCGAAGTCGTGCTTCTATCATTAAAGCACTCCAGTTTGTAATCTAACAATTATATGCAAAGCATTTGTTAATCGTCTCTTCCCTGTTCCTGGATATTTGTAAACTGCTAATATCAAGAAAAAGAATAAATTCTGCTTCATGTTCGTAACATATAACCAGGTCGGTCATCACAACCCAGCTTGCAAGAAAGAAAAGACGAAAAGGACGGATGGAGAAGAGAGAGAGAGAGAAGAAACTAGAGAGAGGAAGAGGGAGGGGAGCTCCTGGTGGTGGTCTTGACTGCGTTCCACATGGCGCCGAGGCCGGAGAGGATGGGGGGGATGGCGGCGCCGGAGGCGAGGCCGATGGCGAAGGACTGGAGGAAGCTGGGCTTGGAGTCGAGCTTCACCTCGATGATGGCGAGGCGGGTGTTGAGGGTGTCGAGCTTGCGGACGGAGTCGGTGTCCTTCTTGCCGCCACGGCCGGACACCACGGACTTGTAGAGGAGGGACTGGAGCTCGCCGATGGCCTGGAGGGAGGCCTCGCGGGTGCCCAGCCCCTGGGCCTCGTAGTGGGCCAGCACCTCCTCCGGGCCCGGCAGCTGCCGCTTCTTCTTGTTCTTGTTATTGGTGGTGGTGGTGTCGTTCGGAGGAGGAGAGGAGGCGTTGGGGGTTGAGGGCTGTTCCATTCTGGACGGCGATTTGTTGGTCGAGCTTTGAAAGGGAGGAGGCTAGGGTTTTGGAGGACGAACCTTATCGGGTGGTGCTGGTGATCACGTGGGATCCACCGACGGACGTTTTTGTTCGCTCGGACTCGTTGGAATTGCCTCCCTCGTACCCGCTTCCTCACCTGGCGCTGCGCCTTGTCGCTTCCGTCCGGACAAGGGTCCGCTAACGGACTTCCCTCCGCATCCGCTCCAAAGTTTGGGCGATTTCCTGCCACGAGATTATTATTGCAGAGATGAAAGTTACATGAATATTATTTATTCAAATTATTTTCATATTCATATTAATTTAATTATAAATAAAAATTAAAAAAATTAATTAATATTTATATTTATATTCATATTTATTTAAAAAAATAAATATGAATATGAATAAATATCTATCCGATCGATATACATATAATCCTATATAATTTTATATAATATTTATTAATTTTTTTAACCATCCGGATAAGGGTCCGCTAACGGACTTCCCTCCGCATCCGCTCCAAAGTTTGGGCGATTTCCTGCCACGAGATTATTATTGCAGAGATGAAAGTTACATGAATATTATTTATTCAAATTATTTTTATATTCATATTAATTTAATTATAAATAAAAATTAAAAAAATTAATTAATATTTATATTTATATTCATATTTATTAAAAAAAATGAATATGAATATGAATAAATATCTATCCGATCGATATACATATAATCCTATATAATTTTATATAATATTTATTAATTTTTTTAAAAAATATATGATGATGTAAATATGTTATTAACTTAATTTATTTTTTTTAATAATATCTTTGATTTTGTAGTTATAAAAATTAATTATTTAAATTATATTCATAATTATATTCATACTTTCGATATTCGAATAATATCCATATTCATATAAATTTTTTCATCTTAATAATATTCATATTCATATTTATATTCATCAAATAAAATAAATATGAATATAAATATACTGATATTTGATCCATATTCAATTCTAAATTTATTATCCATAATATATATAGTCGTAAAATTAAAAGATTGCCGTTAAGAACATAAGAGGTTGAGGCAGAGATACCCTATCTCACCTCTAAGTCTCAATTAGAATCCGTCTCTCACAATTGGGTTGGTGGAATTCTGAATCTTACAAAAAAAAGGTGAACTTGAGTGACCTAGGAATCAAGCTATGCGTCGGATTTCAGATACAATGACAGGCTGCCAACTAGTCTAATTAGTAAAGTTAAGAGAGGGTTTTAATAAGTTCGGTTGGTAAAATCAGTCTGGGTATCAGGTACTAATGATCCAGACTTCCACCTTGCCTTCATCACAATAAATTATCTTATTGAATGTGGATGGATCTTGCTCATCTTTTTCTCAAAAAAAGGCAAAATGATCAATACGGATGTTGATATTGTTTTGAAAGTAGTTTGCAGCTACCGTATCTTTTGGGGTAACGATTGTGTTCAAATGAATATTAGAATGAATGATAAGGCATTTATTTATTAGCACAAACATTTCATTACTGATCCTTATGATTATTTTGTATGAATCTCATATACAATATTAACTGTGAGACCAAAGAAGATAGGATTATAGGAGACTAAGGATGGATATGTTTACGTTCATAGAGGCAACAAGCTATACACCATGGCATCTAAGAACAATGAGTTCATTTGTTAAGATCGGAGAGAGAAATTATTGTCTCAAAGATCATGCCAACTATTGACACTGATTTTTGTCGGGCGCCTGCATGGCTGGAGTTGATGGAGTATTGATTTACTTGAAAAAACCTACAAGAAAAAGTTCTTACAGGAGATGGCTCCAGCAGGAATCTTCTGACGCTCAAGTCAGAAAAATAGTACAACAAATAAAGAAGTGTCAGAACAAGAGGATTTTTTTTTTTCGTACCTCTTTAAAGTTCCCTTTTTATCTCTTTTTATATGTGGAGCTAAGAGTATCGTGTGGCGGTGCACTCAGTGATCCTCGAGGATCGTGTCTTTTATGATCAAATGATCAAGTTATCATATGTGGGCTTGAGAATCGAGATGGCGTTTGGGCAGTAATTTATTGATCATAAATGGATGTCGGGGAATTGCTTTACATTGGCATCCCACTTGTCGACTGTCAAGTCGACTTATCAAAGTCCTAGATGGCAGATACCACGACACGTGCTTAGTGCACTCAGCGGTCTTCAGTGGGACCTTGGTCGGCGGCTATCCTTTCGACCAGGTGTAGGTTTGGCCGACCAGGGGTCGGCACACAAGATCGTCTCTCGAGGGGGAGCCACGATGGGTGAAGAGAAGAGGAGGGATCCCGCCGACCGTCAGGCTAGTCCTCTCAGTTAAATTCCATCAGTATTCATCGCGATGATCATTTATTATCCATGAGCAGAGCATTTAATGATCCTACAGTACAATAAGCGATTGTCAGAATGATTTGACGTGATGTGTCTTTCTGTCATGGCACATAGCCTAACAATTGAGTGCGCTTGAAGTAATGTGACTTGACGGGACTGAGGAAGAGCCGATCGATTGAGGGTCAGAGGCTTCGGATGGGGAGGCCCACAAAATTTGATCGGGGAGCCTTCGGCAACATAGACGATGGATCGTTGTGGGCATTCGTAGAGTTTGGGTCGGCTTCCCTCAATTCGGGGAGTGGACAATCCTTCTCGACTCGAGAAGGAACCATCATAAAGCTAGGGGCTGCAAGGTGCTTTGGCTTCCTGAGCCTGAACTTCTTGGGCCTCAGATCCTTCCCACATTACTGGGCTATGTGGATTTCCTTCCAACACATGCTCCCTACTCCTAAGTCCAAGTCATTGGTTGGGCGAAGGGAGTAGTTGAGTGCATGTTATCTAGGAACATAAGGGGATCTTCGATCAAGAAAATATGCATGACTTTTGAGGAGGACACGAGATGGCACACCATGCCATCATTCAAAAAATTGAATGCACTCCGGTTTGAAAATCTCATGGATTTCTCATTGGGCGTGCCACACTGATCCAATCAAACGGCAGCCATGGGGGACCAATAGCAGAGTGCCGCATGCGAGCGGAGCACCATGTAAAGGATGATTCGCTATTTTCCATAAGCGGCTTTTTTGTGATTGTAAGGAGGGAGAAGAGACAACCCTTTTTCGGTTCCTTCCATTCAAGTTGTTTGCTTGTGCTCCTACCATTTTCATGGATGCTTTCTGATTATTCTTCACTTTCCCTTCTATCCATTTTCTAGGTGGGTTTCTCTGGCCTCCCTTTGAGGGTTTTTTAGTCCTCCTGTCTCCCTTCTTCATGGGGGTCTATTGAGTGTTATTCTAAGTGTTTGTGGATGGCGAGCTCTCGTAAAGTTGGGGATCATCACCCCTTTATGGGGGTTTGTTCAGGTCCCATGATTGACAGACCCCTAGGATCGGAGAGCATTAGTTCGGTAATGATCATGGAAGATTTGAGTATGGTCTATATTCTATATGGTATCCCTCCGAAGTTCAATCTAGTACTTTCAAGGGTCAACGATCGGGCTAATGCTCCTCCCCCATGTTGCATTGGGGTGTATGAGGATGCACTCTGAGCGGATCTGAGATTCCCTATTCATCCACTTGTTTTCAACATCTTTTGATTCTATGGCCTCTTCCTGTGTGCTGTTATCCTCAATTCTTTTAGGTTCATTGTAGGTTTTCCGATCCTTTGCATCATGGCAATGGTTCAGCCTTCTGTTTCTTTTTTTCACTCCTTTATCCTTAGGAGGCACCCCCCTTACCATAAACTAGTGGTACATTACGACCCAAAAGGAGGTTTCTCCCCTAATTATGGGGGTACCATCTTTTATCCATGCATGGAAGGAGCGCTTCATTTTTATTTCTCACTCTTCTTTCCATGGTTGGGATTTGCCGGATTGGGGTCGGCCAGAGAAGTCCACGGTCTCGATTCCATTGCTGGGGGATGATAAGGAGGAGCGCTTCTAGGTTCTCCGACGTTGTTTTAAAAATTTTTTGTATGCGGATGAGTTAGTGGCCGATGAGGTTCTTTCAATGCAGGACTCAATCGGATCAACCCCTGGAGTGAGTGGCACCATCGCTTGTAGCTTTATTCTTTATCATATCTCATTTTTTAACATGCTTCAGTGATTGCAGAGATGAGGCCCGAGGACGTGGCAGGGATGAAACAAAATTTTCTCAAAAAGAGAAAAACTTCCATCGGTGCCTCGAGGAAGTCGAAGGTGGGAGGAGCTAGTCGAGTGAGGACTGTAAGCAATGATCGGGGACCTTCGATCGAGGAGATCCCTATGCTCACTCCTCCGATTGGGGGGGGGAGGGGGAGTTATTGGCCAAGATAGTTACTTCAGCATTAGCCCCTAACCCAACAAGCTCATGCACACCCACGATGCCTTCGATAACCCCTATTCTATCCCTATCGCATCCCAGGAGTGAAGAAAGGGAACAGCTCCGACCAATGGTCGGTTCGAGTGGGAAAGCTCCTATCCATCATCCGATTGGTGTAGATGATCATCCATCGGGGGCTTCCAAGTGCCGCATATTCAACGACTGGGAGGTCATCAAAGAAGTGATTAAGAATGCCATTCTCCTCGTAGAATTGTGAAAAATGTATAATCTTAGCTTTGGGGAGATACAATATCATTCGGCCATCTCTATACTCCAAATATCTCTCCATATCTATGCCTTCTTTGGTTTCTCCTTTTCTTTTTCTCTTATTTCTGGCATTCTTTTCGCATAGATGCTCCACTTTTTTGTGGAGCTATCAAATCATTTGTTGAAGGCTGGGAGAGTGGGAAAGTTATCCCTACGTGATGTCGCCCAAGCCTGCCGACAAGCTAAGAAGGAGGTAGGAAAAAACAGGCACCTGAAAGAGGCACTATACAAGGCAGCATTCGACTACGAAGAGAAGTTGCAGGAGGCTATGGCTAAGGTCGTCGAGACTGACGCTAAGGTCGTCGAGACTGAGCAGGAGATTGAGGCTTCTGTGCGGAGGGTTGAGAAACAAGTGACTGAGGTCGAGCACAGGATCGAAGAATGGTTGGCCGAGGCTCATTGATTGGCCATAGAGGCCTTAAGAGGACTTCGTGTGGGAGTGGATTTCGGTCGTCAAAGAATATAGGATGTCGAAAGAATTTTATAAAGAGAAGGTGGCTTTTAGCTAGGATGCCTATGAGACCGAGTATGGAGCGGGCTTTGGTGACTGCCGGCACCAAGTGGCTGCCCAACTTCTTTAGGCCGACCTATCCTTTTTGGACAAGGATGAGGAGGAAGGAGATGTCGAAGGGGAGGCATTCTCCTAGAAGTCTGCCGATGCAAAGGGACAGTTGGATCACATGCCAGCAGGAACGTCCATGACCCCGATGTTGGGTGCTCTAGTTGGTCATCAAAAGCTGCCTCGGACTCTGCAAGCTTCCAAAGAGAGGTTGGGGGATAATTCGCCTTAAGTATCTTCTCCTCCCCCCCCCAGCCCTTTTTTTTTTGTAGTGAAAGTATTTTTCGTGAATGAAATGAAACCTTGTTGCCTTCTTGAGTCGTTCTTCCCCTTTACTTTGTATTTGCATTTATCTATGTCAGCCAATTTCTTGGGAGCATGAATTTACTGATTCTCACGACAGATCTCTGCTGGTCATTGCGATCGATCGACTTAGAAATCGAATCAACACCTTAGAAGAAGCACTCAAGACTGCAAACAAAAGATCCTCTCATTGTGAGAGAAAGTTGTTCGAGGTGAACGAGGTGCTTAAAGGAGTCTCAATGGAGTTGGAGAGCCATCAATCAAGGGTTTGGTCAAGTCATAAAACCCATGTTGAGGAGAAGAAGTGATTGTCCAAGGAGTGCGTGAGATTGGCGAGGGTCATCGAGGAGGCTACCTGGACTACTGCGGGGAAGGTCCTCAAGCTTCGTGTGGAACTTGGTTGGGCATAATCAAGAATTATAGAGCTTGAGTTGGCTAAGTGTGATGGAGAAATCAGGGGTCCTAGTATTGCAATGAGCCAAGAGGATCAAAAGGTAAAATGTTGGTCCTACGGTGATGTCCTAGGAGGCAGCGAAAGGAGGTCTCATTCCTGGGGCAGGTAGTTTGGGGCCAATCAAGCCTTGAGACTCCATGGGTCGAATGTCTCAATAGAGGGAGTCGGCTGCCGTTACTTCAATACCCTCGAGCGACCTAAGTTGCCTATTCAGAATAGGTTATCATGCTGACGACATAACGTATTATAATTGAATTAAGGTGGGACACCCAGCGCTTGACTCTTTCAATTACGCACTGGAGGATGACGTCAGCTCTACAAATCTCGAACATGTTTCTGGTGGTATGGTTGTCCACGAGCTCAGCTTTGGTGTTGGAAAAGTCCATGGTGAAGGCTCCAGCAAGGGTCCGAAGGTCCGATCAGGAAAATCTTAATGATAAGAGGATTTTCTTCCTTCTTTTTATGTCCTACCTCGATTTTGCAATGTTTGTTTGTAAAAGTTATGAAAAGCGAAGAATTAAACTTCCGTTCGTTCCATCGATATGCTTTTTTCGACACACGAAATTTTCATGTCTTTTCTCGATGCATCTCATTTTGGTCCATACTTCTTTAGCTACTTGGACACTTTATGGGTACATAGCTGGTATAAAATTAATCACAAGTTTATTCAGGTGTAAAGTCAGGAGCCCCCTTATTGGGTCAGCCGATGGTTGGGCCAATCGTGCGAGATCATAAACAACTAATTTGTGCGAAGCGTGATACCTCGTGCAGTCCGATGGAGTATGTTCTATTGAAGCCCTAGCTATCTGAATCGTAAAAGCCGATCGGTCATCTAGAGCCGCTCACTAAACCACGAGAGGAGAGCTCCCTGTTCACTGGGTCAGAGTTTACGCACGCCATTATCCCTGACGGAACCACTCCGTCATAGGTTCTAATCTCTTTCTTCTTATTCCATTGTTGGTTCCGAACTTTGATTGGGCAACTAGAATAATCTTATTAGGATGATAGGACATATAGGTAATTTCAAGATGTGCCTATATATTTATGCACGCATTAATGGCACGTCGTGTCCCTTATTAACTGTGCATCATTTTTTTGTCCATCTATTTCTCGAATCGAATGGGTGCCCCTTAGGCGGCGCCCGTAGCCAACCCCTAATCAGCATGTGTCGTGGTCCATCAAGGATGGACATGGAGCGTTTCACTTTATAAGTCCTCCCTCTCCTTTATTTATGCCAAGGTAGAAATTTTCTTATATGTGATGGAGATGTAGAGTAATACCTCTACGAGAGGCTGTGCCGACCCTCTGGTCAATGTTGCCTGTAAGGATAGAGCCATCTCATAGGTTCTGGGTTAGTTTGGAAGGTATTAAAAATTGCTATCCCATTTGAGGGAGTTGCTTATGCCTTTGGTCTTGAGGGATTTCTCCTGCTTAGCGCCTGAAGGATATGCCTTCAATGACTATCTCTGCGGCATTTCTGTGGGAGGTGTGTCGCTGGAAGGGATGGCCATCGTGCCGCACCATGACCTGTGGTGACGGTCGTGGCCATGATCGGAGAGAGCTTCCTCCCCAAAATTCTTCAAGGTCTACTGAAATGATTTGGGCATCCATCTGCTCTCTCATGGGAATGAGCTTGTGCTCCTGGAGCAAGTGTGGTCGAACGTCGCCATTTGCTGCTAGGCTTCGAGGATACTTCTTTTCTGTGGCCAGGTGCGTAAGACACTCGCAACACATACAGGGGGAGAAGGTCTCGGGGTTGAGCATTTTGATCATCTTGGTGGTCTCTATAATCGTTTTTGTTTTGTCTGAGATTTCTTCTTCTTAAGATGTTTGTTTTGCCATTATTGTGAATATTTTTATTATTATTAATAAAAGGCAATTTTGGATCCTTCCTACGAACTATGCATGTCGCGTTTTGTATTTTTGTTGGGATGAATTATCACACTCCAAGCGGTAATTTTGCATAAGGCTTTGCTATCCCGTTGGGTCATCAATGATCTCCATTGGTGGGGCACAGGTGTGAGGGGTATAACTCGGCCATCCGGCTTTTTCTCTTTGTCGTTGGTGAGGGATACAATTTGGCCATCCAGTCTCTCCCCTTTGTTGTTGGTGAGGAAAATAATTTGGCCATCCGGCCTCTCTTCTTTCTCTCCTTTATGGTTGGTGAGGTGCACCATTTGGCCATTCGGCCTTTTTTTTTGTCGTTGATGAGGGGTATAATTTGGCCATTCGGCCTCTCCCCTTTGTCATTGGCTCTACAAGCAGACAAGAGAAAAAAGATTTTTTCGAGACCAAATTTTATTTAAAATAGTTACAGTATGCCTTATTGATGATACACTTGGATGTTCTCTGAGTTCCACGATCGGAGGAGTGAAGTTTTGTCTAGTCTTTTGAGATAATAGGTTTTCGATCTCAAAATTTCTTCCACTTGATAGTTGCCTTGTCACTTTAGTGCCAGCTTCCCCCTCTACCCAGGTTGGAAAATATCTACCCTATGGTGCACCAGATCGTCTACTCGAAAGACTTTGTTTGGGACTCTAAAATTGAAATAGTGAGCCACTTTGTGATGGTAGGCCATCATTCTGATCTCCACTTTCTTCCACACCTCATCAAGTAGGTCTAAGTTTGCACGTAGCTTTTTCGAGTTGGACTACTCATCGTAGCCCTCAACACGTGCAAAGGAAATACCTACTTCGATCAAAATTATTGCTTCTATTTTGAATGCTAAATTAAATAGGGTTTTCTCGATTAGGGTTCTTCGGATGGTTCTATATGTCCACAATACATGGTAAAGTTCATCAGCCCATGACTCCTTGGCCTTGGCTAGCCTCGCCTTCAAACCTTGTAGAAGGGTTCGATTAGTTACTTCCACTTCTCCATTGGCCTATGGGTGCGTCACAGAAGTTAAGCGATGAGAGATTTTATGCTCGTCATAGAAATCTTCGAATTTTGATCCGATAAATTATCGATCATTATCAGTGATAATTATATGGGGTAAGCCAAATTAGCAGATGATTGACTTTCAAATGAAGTTGACAATCTTTGCTTCAATGATATGCCCCAGGGAGTCGGCTTCTACCTATTTGGTAAAATAATCAATAGCGATGAGCAAGAACCTCCATTGGCCGAAGGCCTATGGAAAAGGACCGAGGATGTCCATCTTTCATTGCACGAATGGCCATGGTGTGCTGATAGAAGTGATTGGCACCGTGAGCAGGCACTGGATATTGGCGTTCACATGGCACTAGTTGCAGCATGCGACATATTTCTCGACATCTCTCTACCTGATCAGCCAATAAAATCGTTGCTGAAGGATTTTATAAGTGAGAGATTTTTTTTCTATGTGGATCCCGCAGGTGCCTTCGTGGACCTCGCACAAGGCGTAATCAGCTTCCGCCAGCCGCTAGCACTTGAGAAGGGGTAAGAAAAATGACCTCTTATAGAGCTTCCCCTTGAAGAGGAGATATCAAGAGATATCAATTTTTTTCTTCCAAAGAGGAGATATCGGGAGGCCTGGTGCCTGACCCTTCGAGCTTCCTTCCTGCCAGTGGGGAGTACTCCATCTTTGAGATAGTCGAGAAGTGGATCGATCTAGTAAGGTTCTTCTTCTACTTGTGCCATTATGACCCATTCATCGATGGTTGCTGCTTTTATTACCTCGAAGAATACTTGTTTAGGCAAGTTGGCGAGTTCTTAGGTGGCCAGTCTAGATAGCAAGTCCACCCAAGAGTTCTCCAACTTGGAGATTTGTCGGATTTCAAAGTACTTAAAGGTCGAGATTAGCTTCTTTACCTTTTAGAGGTATTTGGCCATATTCTCATCCTAGGCCTCGTAGTCGCCTTTAACATGTCCGACCGTCAGTTGAAAGTTGCTGCATGCTCGAAGATCTTATACTCCTAGTTCTTTGGCCATACAGAGTCCTACGATTAAGACTTCATACTCCATCTCGTTGTCCGTTGTTAGAAACTCAAATCACAAAGCATACTAGGCCACCATCCCACCTAGGCTCGAGAGCACCAATCCTGCTCCTGACCTAGTGGAGTTCGATAAGCCATCCATATAAACCATCCAAGGCTCGCCTTCATTCATGGGAGGTCCTTCAGGTGTCAAG
Organism: Cocos nucifera; assembly: GCA_006176705.1. NCBI lineage: Eukaryota > Viridiplantae > Streptophyta > Magnoliopsida > Arecales > Arecaceae > Cocos > Cocos nucifera. The sequence continues at coordinate 61,487 of QRFJ01004494.1, forward strand.
TTTTGGGGCACCAAGGCCTCCCATTCGTCAAAATCATCTGGAATCATGCATTCGACCATGAAGTCAGCTAGTACTTGGGCTTTAATCGATGGTTGGAGGTAGAATTTGATGTCAAACTCAGAAAGCTTGATTGCCCACTTGGCCATTCATCCAAAGATGTCGGTCAGTGGAGAATGCCTTTAATGGGTTGATCTATCGGGCAAGTGATGGTATGAGCCTGAAAATAAGGTCAGAGTTTTCAGGCGGCAATGAGGAGGGCGTAGGCCAACTTCTCTAGCTTAGAGTATCGGGTTTTTGTATCTCTCAATGTTCGATGGATGTAATATATCGATTTATGAATCTTGTCCTTCTCCTGGATAAGTACCACTCCCATAGCAACTAGCAAGACCGCCAGGTACAGGAACAACCCTTCACCCCTATCCAGCTTGTCAAATAAGGGAGCGGAGCTCAGGTAATCCTTAAGATCTGCAAAGGCTTTTTGGCATTTCTCAGACTATAGAAATTCTTTCAATCATCATTGAATTTGAAAAAAGGGTAAGCATCACTCGACTAATCTCGAGATAAATTGGTTCAAAGTAGTGATCTTCTCTATGAGACGCTGAGCCTCCTTAATTGTCTTGGGAGGAATCATTTCTCGCACGGCCTTAATTTTCTTAGGGTTGGCTTCCACTCCTCGATTTGAGATCATAAATCCGAGAAACTTTCTAGAGGTTACTCCAAAGGCATACTTAGCTGGATTCAGCTTCATTCGGTATTTACATAGTATGGCGAAAGTCTCGCGGAAGTCCTTAATATAGTCTCCTGCCAGCTTACTCTTAATGAGCATATCGTCCACATACATATCCATGTTCCTCTCAATCTGATTCTTGAAGATCTTGTTTACCAGCCATTGATAGGTGACACCTGCATTTTTTAAGTCAAAAGACATGATCCTTGATAGAAATGACCTCAATTAATAATAAAAATGATCTTCTCCTCATCCTCTGGTACCATTCAGATTTGATTATAATCAAAAAAGGCATCCATAAAAGTGGAAAGTTCATGGCTCGATGTGGCATCAACCAGTTGCTCGATCATTAAAAGTGGGTAGCTATCTTTTGAGCAGACCTTATCCAGGTTGGTGAAATCGATGTATATGCACCATTTTTCATTAGCCTTTTTTACTATTACGATGTTGGCTATCCACACGGGATATGCTACCTCTCTAATGAAGCCGACTTGGATTAATTTGTCTACCTCCTCGGCTATCACCCTTTGTCACTCTGAGGTGAAACTCCATTTTCTTTATTTGAGGATGGATGGTTTGGATCTATATTCAATTGATGCACCATTACCGAGGGGTTGATGCTGGGCATATCAGCAAGCGCCCATGCAAAGATGGCATTATCCTACAAAAGAAGGATTAGTTGATCTCTCATTACCTTGCTTAGACTCGAGCTGAATTGAACCGTATGCTCTTCCTTCCCATCGATTAAAGGGATGGAAACAAGATCCTTGGCCGGCATCTCTCATTCTTCAGCCAACTCATCACAAGCATCAAGTCCTTCGACGAGATAAGCTTCGATGGATCTAACTTGATCTAAAGCGATATTGTAGTAGTGGCATGCCAGATTATGATCTCCATGGACTTCTCCAACTCCTCATGTCGTCGAAAACTTCATCTTCAAACAACGAGTCAATAAGATGGCCCAGAGCGCATCAGTCCTGATCGGCCAAATATGGTATTGTAGGTCGAGGGGGCTTAAACAACTAAAAAGTTTATCCAAGCGATAGACTAGAGGGGGTATTGGCCAGCCTTGATGGGCAGAGTGATTACCCCCTCCGTGGGAACAAGATCCCTAATTAAGCCGATGAGAGATGAATCTATTTTTCTCAACTGATCATTCGACAGTCCCATTTTAATAAATGTATCATAAAACAAAATATTTACAGAGCTTTCACTATCAATAAGGATACGACGAACATCATAGTTTTCGATATTTAAAGTTACAACAACTATATCATTTTGCAAAATTTGGATCTCCTGAGTGTCCTCTTCAGTGAAGATGATCGGGCTTTCAATTTTTTGCCTTTTAGTAGCCACCTGGGTCCCACTTGCTTCTCCATTGCTGTGGCCTCCAATGATGGTGTTGATGATGCCGGTTGAAGGTCGGTCTTTTCAAGGGCCAGTCGATGGTGCCTGCTCAGACGGCATGAGCAACTTGGTATGCTCTCACCTGTGCCTTATCGATCATTGAACAAACCAGTTGAGGTGGCTGTAATAAGACCCTCAATTTCATCTTGGAGTTGGATATACTCTTCTATATTATAGCCATGATCTCGATGATAAAGGCAAAACTTATCGAGATTTCAGCGGAGTGGGAGAGTTAGGAGCTTTAGGACTATCGAAAGTTGCTTCCTAACTTCCATCAGTACTTGCGATCTGGAGGCATTCAACAGAGTATAATTAGCAAATCTCCTGATCTAGGGTGGAGGATGTCGGTTCCTCTTCTCGAAACTCTTATGCCGATCTGTGCGAGAACTTTCATTCTTCTGACATCGAGGGAGTGTCTTAGAACCCTGGCATGTCCCTACCCTTGTGATAGACGAACATCCCCCTGTGGCTGCCCTACTTTTCTGGTAGAGCCTCGAGGAGCTTCATCCTCCATGAGGGTTTTCTCCATGCAGGCATATTGTTTTGCTCTAGCCAGCATGTTGGGATAATCCCGAGGATAAGTCTTTGCCAACGACTTCTTCAAATCATTCTTCAAAAGTCCATCCATCAGAGCGAACATCGCGATCGATGCGTCTAGGTCATGAACCTCCAAGGTAGCCATAGTAAAATGGCTAATAAACAACTAGATAGTCTTTTCTTCCTTCTGTTTGATGATGTATAGGTAGTCTGACCACTTTTGCTACCTCCGACTAATGACAAAATGACCGACAAATGATCGGCTCAATTGTTCAAAAGAACTGATAGAGGCTAGTTTCAAGCTAGAGTACCAATATCGGAAAGCCTCTCTTAGGGTGGATGGGAATGCATGACACATGATAACGTCTGTGGCTCCATAAAGGAGCATCATCGTCCTGAAGCTCTCAAGATGATCGATGGGATCAGTGGTCCCATGATAACCTTCCAACTGGGGGACCTTAAAATGGCGGGGGAGCAATTCCTACATTATTTGAGAGTCAAAAGGATGCTTACTGTTAAACCCATCATAGGGTATAGACTCCTGATGGTGAATCGCTTCAATCCATTAATCAAGCTCCTAGAGTTGCTGCTCGAGATCGGCGTCCCACCCAGCACGAGCTTCAAAAAATTGAGGAGAGCATCATTCGAGAGCTGAACCATGCTCCGAATGAGAACTCAAAGGAGACTGCTCCCTTGGTTTAGGGCTCCATGGGCGACTCTGACAGGTTTGCTTCCTCGCAAGACTCTAAGAAAGGATCCGCGAAAGTTTTGATGGCGGCCCCCCAACTTGAGGGACCGACTCTTGTCGTGGGGTCATGAGAGGAGGGACCGAAACCGCCAGGGTTGGTAAAGGCGATGCAGCTTGAGAAGCTTGGATAACAACTGCCAATTATTGAACCTGCTGAAAGAGCAAGCTAAACTATTCTATCATCCTTACCTGTGGTTGGGAGGGTAGAGAGTTTTCGGCAGAAGCCAGCTATGCAGTGCGGTTCACATGACTCTCCACCGGTCAGGACATCGCATTAATGCAACGGGAAGATGTCCTTCTGGATGCCATGGTTGGTGTTTTTCTTAGCTTGTGCCCCTCCAAGTGGGTATGTGCCCTGCCTCTAGCGCCAATCTATTGATGCCGATTTCTGTCGGATACTCGAATGGCTAGAGTTGACGAAGTGTCGATTTACTCGAGGAAACCTACAAGAAAAAGTTCTTAATGGAGATAGCTCCGGCAGAGACCCTCCGATGCTCAAGTCAGAAAAGTGGTACAATAGATAGAGAAGCATGAGGGCGAGAGTTTTTTTCATACCTCTTTGGAGTCCCCTTTTTATCTTCTTTTATATGTAAAGCTATGAGTATCGTATGATGGTACACTCATGTGATCCTTGAGGATCGTATCTTTCATGATCAAGCGATCAAGTTATCATACATGAGCTCGAAAATTGAGACGGCATTTGGATGGTGATTTGTTGATCATAAATGGATATTAGAAATTTGCTTTACATGGGCACCTCACTTGTCGACTGTCAAGTCATTTTGTCAAAGTTCTAGATGGCGGATGCTACAGCATGTGCTTAGCGCATTCAGTGGTCTCCAATGGGACCTTGGTCGGCGGCTATTCTTTCGATCGGGTGTAGGTCTGACAGATTAGGAGTCGTTACACTGGATTCTGCTGAGGGAGAGCTACGAGGGGTGAAAAGAAGAGGGATTCCGCCGACAGTCAAGCCAGTTCTCTTAGTCAAATCCCATCGATATTTATCATGATGGTCATTTATTACCCATGAGCGGAGCATTTAATGATCCCGTGGCGTGATAAATGATTGTCAGAATGATTTGACGTGATGTATTTTTCTGCAATGGCATGCAACCTTCAATTTGGAACTTTAGAGTCCAAATCCGAGGGGACAAGAATCCATCAATTATAAACACAGGCCTAAAACATCAAGCATATATCACAAAAAATATAAAACTACTCTCTAGTCGACTTCTCATAATTTTTTTTTTTGTGTTATTTTTTAGATTTTTATCTGACTTAAATATTGAAGGATCTCGGACTAGATCAACTCCAACAGCCTTTTTTTTTTTTTTTTTTTTTTTTTTTTTTTAAAGAACCTCCTTTGTTGATATTTTTGTATGCAGATTAATGCTTCATTTTCCATCATGGTAGATTGATCAGCACTCTTTACATCTTCAGAGTTTTGACAATAACATATACCATCAAAAATTAAACAAAACAATATAAAACCTGGGAAGAAATATAAATGCAGCGCTTCGGCTACCCCGCTGGCCCTCCACGCTACTGCTACCGCTGCTGGCCTTGGAACCCGCTGATGAAGGGGACACCGCAACCAACGGCCGAGATTCATTGCTCTGTCGGATTCCAAACGGCGACTCCCTCCCTATCCATCTCCTGTGGATGGCGGGGAGTTTGGGCGTTCCTGATGGGCCCCACCATCGTCCCGATCGTCGTCAACTTCGTGCCAAACCCCCCACTCCGAGTGAATGGACCTGCTTCTTTTTGGGGGCAAATCTTGATCCCCAACAAACGGTTAGAATCCAATCTGAAACCACCCAGGCTGCTCGATCCAAGGACCCCAATTCATTGACTCTACCCAAAGGGTAACAGAAAAAGAAACCCTCCTTGCCCCCCTCCCATCGCCGAAACACACACCCACCCCGTCCGCTTCCCTGCTCCACTTTCCGCCACCATGATGCGGCGGCGGAATCATCTTCTCTCATTCTTCTTAGTGTTCTCCCTTCTCTCCACCACCACTGCCGCGTCCTCAGACGACGCCTGCGATCCCCGATCCCTGCCGGACCGGCTGAACCTTCGGCCGGACCAGCTCACCGTCCTAATCAGTGGCTACTCGGAGCGCCGCCTCCCGCTCCTGCACTCCCTCGCCGCCGGCTACGCCTCCCTCCCCTCCGTCGCCGCGGTCCTCATCCTCTGGGGCAACCCTTCAACGCCTTCCCACGTGCTCTCTCACCTCTCCTCCTCCTCCAAAGTCACCGTCGTCCGCGACCCGTCCCCGTCCCTCAACGGCCGATTCCTTCCGCGCGCCGCCATCCGCACGCGTGCCGTGGCCATCTGCGACGACGACATGGAGGTGCACCCCCGGTCCCTGGCCTGGGCCTTCGCGGTGTGGAGGTCCCACGAGCACAGCCTAGTGGGCTTCTTCGCGCGGTCCCACGACCTGGACCTGGCCCGCCGGACCTGGATCTACACCATCCACCCGGACCGCTACTCCATCGTGCTCACCAAGTTCATGATCCTCAAAACCGACTACCTCCACCGCTACAGCTGCTGGACCCGCTTAGCCGAGGCGCGGCGATTGGTGGACAACCAGCGCAACTGCGAGGACATCCTCATGAACTTCGTGGTCGCAATGGCCATGGCCGCGGAAGGCAGGGCGGGGCCCATCACCGTGCTGGTGGAGGGCAGGAGGGTCAGGGACTGGGGCGACCCCCGGAACAGCGGAAACGGCAACAGCAGCAGCAGCAGCAGCAGCGACGGCGGTGATGGCGATGGAGTGAAAGAACAAGAGAGGGAAAGAGAGATCACACGGGTGGGATTGAGCTCCAGAGGAGACCACCGGAAGAGGCGTGGGGATTGCATTAGGGAGTTCCACCGGATGCTGCGTGTGATGCCCCTTAGGTACAGCTACGGGAAGGTGGTGGAAGGGCTCGGGGAGCAGGGTCTCTGCCTCAAGGGTGGAAAGCTGGTCTTCTGCGATAGAGACTAGCCCTTAATTTCTATTGTCACCCATCCGTTTTCCTTTTTTTTCGATGAATCACCCCTTCGTTTTGTGCACCTTCATAATGGACAAGGGAGATGGGGATGGACTGGTTTAATTAAAAATTAAACCCTACTACTTTGGATTGAAGAGTGCTGACCTCTGGTTATATGCGCCTCAGAGTTCTCTGCGATATCATTTGCTGCGGCATGAACATATTCAAATTTATTTGACTGACAAGAATCGACTTGTATTTTTTTGAAAATGAGAAGCCCATATTCCCTTTTAAATTGTGCTCATAGAGCGAGAAGATAGGCCAAGATCATTGTAACTGCCATCACAACATCATGCATTAGTGAGACCTGTGTTCAGAATCAACATCAGTCATCAGCCAGAAGCAAAGACCCCATTCCATTACTTCTCATCAGGTTTTTGATGGAAAAAATACACTTCCAATCAGTCCAGCAAAATAACAGGTAATGACATAATCAGCACCGGTGCCCATATTAACAGCAACTAGATTAAATACAAGTACACAAACAACAATAAATTCGAAACCTGCTTCAACCACACCTAGCTGCTGGAATTCTGTGCCTCTGCTCCAGCTGCAGCGCATAGCGCATCCTCTGAGTCCACCTCCACCTGTGTGCCAAGGAGATCCAAGCAAATCAGTATCCCTATCAAAAGACAGAGAGACCCAAACGTTATGGGTCAACAAACTTTTACCTGCTTTAGGTGGCTCATCAAAGCTCCGCGCAACAATCCTTTTAGTTTGTCACATTGCTCAACCATGTGACCCGCACTTTGCAACTCCTCAAGCTGAGACCACAGCCGTTCAATTGCTGTGTAAGGAAACCAAATTGCCGACATCTTTTTTCGATTGACTACATCAGCTGGTCTCTGAAAATCATTGTATAATGATGATTATCAACTGAGGAGCATTCAACCAAGGACCAAATAGCGGGTTTAATTTGGTACGCCAACTTACCAAAGATGCAAAGGATTCTAGGTACTCAAGCAACAAGTTTGTAGCTTCAGCATGCCGGCCATAGTCCACATAGAGCCTGAATAAGGTTGCTGCATCTGATTCCTGGCCTGTCATCCCCCAGGACATTGCCCTCCGTCCACCCTAGTACATCTCAAAGTCAGTTATCTTGTATCACTGGATCAAGCTACATGTTTACACAGTAATACAAACAAAAAAACATCCATCTGGAATGATGCGCCGTACGTGAATTCAGAATATATCAGTGAGTCAGAGGCAACCATCAGATATACACACCGTAAGGATGACTGGGCTTTTGAAATGGATGTTATTTTTTTTTTTTGGGCAAATTTTGAAATGGACATCTATGAGCCACAAAAAAGTAGAACGTAAATCAGCAATTCACGTAAAGAAACAAAATAGGATGATGGTAGAATACAGTAGGGGAGCAACTGCATTATGTTTAGAAGCAATTCCCATGAACTCACAACTGGCCATAAACTAGAAGCAAATTCAAGACTACAAGTAACAGTGTCACCTTGAACATATGAACCAACCAAAGAGGCAGCTCAATCTGAGGATCAGTATATAGAAGTGTTTCAGCAACAATCACCGGCAACCTTGGATGCAACTTTCTGTATTTCTCCTGTGATAGCAGAGAGCACCAGTAAGACGTAAAGGAATTTCTTTGCACTGCATGCACACATAAAAATTATATGGAATAATTACATACTCTACATGTAACTACAAATAGCCCAAAGTACAAGCTATACACGCCGAAGGTAGAGAGGTGATCAAATTTTAATACTGTAGTCAGTTCAACTCCAGATGACAATAAAGCTGTAAAATCAAAACATAAGATATTATACACTAAATTGCTCCAATACTACTAGCCCACAACAAGCATTAAAAAAGAAAAAAAAAAAAGAGAAAAGCATACTACTAGCCTCAACAGTATATATGGATTACAATTCTAAGCAAGAATCAAATGCTCAATGTTGTAAAGGCAGAATTTTCTTGGACCCTACAGAATTGAAACTGAAAATAAGATGGTTGATATGGTTTTATTTATGACTTTGTCCTAGACAGAAAACTCCATGAATGCTGAAGCCTTGCACCTGACATTAGCAAAAAGGAAAGTCGATATTACACATTGATTTTAAACTTACCCATGGAGATCACAACGGTCATATGATTAAGTGTAAAACCTCTTCTAATTATACACATACACTCTGAAACAATAACGGCATTCCTCTATTATTGGGGGAGACATGCAAACATATAACTTGAAATCTGGAGTAAAATCGAGAGGTATTTTTATTTCAGACGAGAAACTCAAGAAGCAGCAGGATGAGAGGAGCAATACAAAGTTCTTGTGCTCCCGGTGCTTGCACTCCATACTATAGAAATAAAACACTAACATTACAGAGCACAAAAAGTCAGTTTAGGAGCCACTATTCGATCACCAAATGCCGAATGCTGTTGCTTATGCAACCAAAACCGATTAATAAAAACCCTCCAGAGAGAAAAAAATTATGGAAATGTCAGATCATGTAATTCTCTGAAAATTACCTTAGCTACAATATAAAATAACAAAATCCTTCAGCACCACCAAACTTTTACCAAAATAATGAACATGAAAACACTGTATTATGCAAGGTAAAATAACAAAATCCTTCAGCACCACCAAACTTTTACTAAAATAATGAACATGAAAACACTGTATTATGCAAGGTTCTGGGACAAATATAAAATTACTTGCAGAACCAAAGTTTTTCTTCAAACATTTGGCTAATGCTAGTATGTTGAAGTCTTTTTTCATTATGTCCTTCATGACAGCTAAGGGAATCCAAAATGTGTTGTAGTTTTCACTGATATAATCAACATACTCATAAGCCAAATTCATGTGAAAAACTAAAAAGCGATGTTTGGGTATCTTCTTATCATAACGGATGCATTTGATGTCAACATAGGAACTAAACTTTAAGTACTTTTTGTTGAAAGAATGTATATAACTGATGAAGTTGTAAATATTAGTTCTATTCTCCGCAACAAGAAAATGGCTGCATAATACGGTTTTAGGTTTCTTGTATAACTGATGCCACTCCCTGGTGCCCTCAAGAGGAACTTCATATGAAACTGCAGATGCTCCATGATAGATTTTACAATGTAAGAAGAGTTGGGAAACACTCCTTCAGGGAGGTTATTTTGAACTTGAGAAGAAATGAGGTAGAGTAGCGGTTAGTACCTCCACCCATGGATCTCATTTTCATGAAACAGACCAAAGGCCATAACATATGCATTGCAATGTCTAAGGCATTTTATAAACTTCTAGCAGAAGAAAGCATTTAATTTTCTCATACATACAAGATAGACTTCAAGTGTTTCCCACTGGCCACTTCCCTTGAATTGATGAATTACAGGACTAGCATTTAGTTTTCCATCAGCATATGTGTCATCCTCAGAAGATGGCAGCAGAAGCTTGCTGGCTTTCACATTGCTCCTGAAATCAACAAATGTAATCCCTTCAGCTAACATGCCACTGTTCCCACCAGCTACTAGCTGCATAGAAACCAGCGAAGTAATCTGTGGCATGTAGAACACAGGAAGTCACAAGGTTTAAGAAAAGGTACAAATTTAAGCTCACCCTATAACAGAGGAGCCTGCCCTATTTGGACAGCATTTCTGTGAGATAGCAACAAAGGCCCGTTCTAATTCCCTGTAACAAATTTGGCTGTCTCATGAATCTAATATAATTAGACATAAAATGACGTTCTAAAATTAGTATTACTGTCAAGGTTTGCCTTGCCGAACCGGATGATACAGGATGTATCTATACCAGTTCGGTACTGGTACATGGTATGGAGCGCATACCGACACTCGGTACACTGAACCAGCCCCATACTGATATGCCATAACAGGTTGACACCGGTAAAAAGCCTGATACCAAGCCAGAGAACCTTAATTACGGTACCTTTTTAGTCCCGAATCCTTCCAAAATTTGACTATTATTGTAAAAGCCATGTCATATATATTTTCCTGGATCAGAACATCCACCAAATTTCCTAGTGCTTGAGTTCCTGTTGAGAAGAAAACAGTGCTGTATAACAGGATTTCCACGCACAAGCATGAGACAATTGCTGTAACAAGCTTGCAGCAGAATTGAACTATGACTGTTACAACTGATAATCAATTTTAACTAGTGGTGTCAATTACCAGAGAACTTGAACTTATCATTCACAAGAGCTAGCAGATATTGCGCTGATGCTAGCACATGCTCCTTTTCAAGCATTTCAATATCAACACAGTATTGCAGCCCCCAAGACTGTGGAGCACCATCAACAGAGGCAGCTAAATGAAATAGAAATTCAATTATTTTTTCTTGTTGAAGGATCTGGGATAACATAATTCAAATTTCTTAACAGCTTAAAGAATTCAACACTTACAATTTGCTGTCAGGACATTTCTAGGCTTTTTACTTGGTGAACCTTGATCATGAGTAAAGTTATCATCATACTGAGAGTCAATCCAAGCATAAGCGTGATCAACAAGTTGCAGAGCATTGATGGCAGCAGCCAATGTTTGTAGCCTCTCTTGTAATGCCGAAGGAAGCAGGTGTTTTCCATCCAAGGTTGCTTCTTTCTTCAATCTCACAGAGTATCGGTACATGTAACTAGCTGCCTTTCTCCAGTTGTTTCGATGCACTTCAAAAGCATAAAGCAGTTTGTATAGATTTGGCCTTGCAGAAATATCTGAGCGTTCAGCCTATAAAGTCAACGTATGATTCATGGTAAATTATATCTACAGAATGCTTTATAGATCTACAGAAAAATAGTGAACTTCAGTTAAATTGAAACCTAATGTGACCGGGCTTCACCTTCCAAACAAGCTCCTGCTCTACTTTTTCTGTTAATCCAACAAATGGCAGCTTACCATCACAAAGAACCTGTGTGAAATCAGAAAGCATCAAGCAAGGGCCCAAAAAATTTTGATCCCCTTACAAAGGCATTTACCAGGGTTAAAGGAACTGTGCATTAATATGGCTAAACTTTCAAATGACTCATACATGTGAAAATCCATATGTTTCATCATACAAGATTATTTAACACAAATGCCATATATTTTCTTATATCAATCACATTGACTAGAATTTAATAAATTGGGAGAGAGCTTGGGAAATGCACATGGAAAATGAAAAGATTTTTATCAAGGATGGAAGGAAAGAGATTGAAGTGTGAATTGCAAAAGACAAATTTGATACTACCCAGCATCAAGAAGTAAGGGGGTATTAGAGTTTAAACCAGGTATAGAAAAACAAGCATTGTGGTTACTGCCATGGAAAAAAAATGTACCACAAACAACCATACTTTTCACACACATTGCAACTTCAGTTGGGCTTAGCTCAACCACAACTTGTTGGGTTTGGGATAGGCCAATATTTTGCAAACTTGGGGTCGGTTACTATTGAGCTTGAACCCAACACAAACCTAACCCAACGCTGTAGTTAGTTAAATACAACATGTATTTGTTTTTGTTTTTATATAGCATACTTCCGTGTTTCATTTAACAATATCTTTAGCTCTATTGAATGACAGAATTACAAAAATATATGCCTAATTGCGATCACAACCTCAAACAGTAGCAACCAAATAGGAATGTCAGAAACATTTCTTAGTCTTAGAATTCCTCCATGAACCTAACACAACCCAATCTAACCTGGCGCTAACCCAACCAAGTCCAAATTTTGCTTAAGATGAACTTGGGTTGGGACCGTTGGCTTGGGTTGGAAAAATCCAAACTGAGGTCACATGGGGTTCACTTAGGAGATTGAGATTCATTTGGTTGGGGTTAGCCCTAAACCCAATCCAACCCACCCAAGCTGCAGTCATACTTTCCACATGGGCCTTAGGAAGTTTTGAAGTGATCCCAATTTAGAGGTCAAAGCATTTGATTCCAAACTACAAATGCACCCTTCCCCTCAAGGAAAACAAAAGAAAACCAGCCAAAATAGAAGATGTATTGTATTAAATGAAGTTTACCAAATAAAATCAAAAAATGAATAATACCAATGAAAATTTGGGAAAAAGGAACCTCATAGGCTTGTCAAAACAATCTGCAGAAGTTGATTGATAACTATAACCATGATAATGAAGCTTTGCCCCTACAATTTGGAGCCAACTAGCAAGATTTATGAATCCTCGTTAGCCTAACATTCCTAATTACAGCTAACTCTGATGTTATCAAACATCAACTATTGACCCATTCATTTTTTCTAGATGAAGAACATGATGAATGAAATCCATGGTTCACCGAACCACCCCAAACTGGATGGTTCAGGGCATGCCAATCATACTGGTGGCCCACCGGTGCGGTTCGAGCATTTGATTCAGAACACCACTGAAAACGAAAGATGGGAGGGAGAAGGAAATAAAAAAAGAGAGGGGGGAGGGAAGGAGCGAGAAAGGCTAGTGATGGCCGTCAAAGGACTGCTAAGGCCTCCGAAGCTCCATCATTCTTTGAAGAGATGAGAATAAAGAGAAAGGGCGGGAGAAACAAAAAGATGGAGAGGTGACAGGGAGGCCAGCGATGACCGTCGGAGGGCAGCTAAGACACTCGGACGGCCGGATTACATAGCCCCCCACCCCCCCAAAAAACCAGCCTCTGGGTCAAAATAAGGGTGACCCACCATGCATTGCCAACAAAAAGAAAAAAAGAAAGAAAAAAGAAGTAAACACAATGAAACAAGGATAGATCGCCCCTGTTTCAACCCAACGGAGGCCTGAATCCAGCTGTTTGGGGCCTCGGCAGCCACTGCCGGTCTCCGCATCACCTCCCCCTCCTATTTCTCTCCCTTCCTCCCTATCTCTCTAGCTCTCTCTTTAGTCTCATCTCTGTAGGAAGGCGTAGCTTTGGAGGCCTCGGCATCCACCGCCGGCCTCCCTTTCCTTCCCTCCCTCTGTCTTTTCTTCCCTGATTCTCCCTCTCCTATGCTTTCTTTATTGTATTAGTTCGGACCTACTATGGGGGTGTACCGAACCATACCACCGGCCGACTGACATAAGTTCCGGTTTTGGTTCTACAGACCTTGATAAAATCTAATGAATGTCAAGCAATTGTGATCCAAACTACTTAAACCTAAGGATTTTTACAATGAATTGGATGAATTTGGCTCTGAAATCTTAAAAATAAACAAAAATCATAGCTTGAGTATAGCTTGTAAAGAAAAAAAAAGGATATTTTTACTATTATATGCGCTCAAGGTGCTTTTTTTGAGAGAAAAGAAGGGAGATCCACCGGCGCTAGAATTATCTAAAGCCCTAGTACTTTGGGATGCACCACCCAATACTAGAACATAGAATCCCTATTTATTGAGAACAGACAAACCCCAGTTCACCACTCATGATGCTTCTTAGATTCACAAATTCTCTAAATAGATAAACATGCAACATTTATTAGGCCTCATCATGGTTGATTTCTTGGGCTAGTATATGATTCCTTTTTTCTCTTATATTCCTTTTTCAGGGGGTAGGGGGATCAAATATTTTATTATCTATCAACCAATGACAAGGACAACAAGAATGATATGTACAGCAAAAAGAAGAATGATAAGAGAACAGGATAACCTTAGCTTCACCAAGTTCGCAAAGAACAATAACAAAACGCCTTAGGCAGATGTATTTGCTATCTTCATCTGGATTCGAGATTATGGCACCATAGGCATTCCCATATTGCTTCATATCTAAGGTGAATTTAAAGACATTCGCCCATAGCCGTCCCCGAATTGTAGTTGCAGGTTCAGGAAGGAGGGCATCATCATTGTTACCATCACTCAAATTAAGAACAACATCCACTTGCTCAAGAGCAGCAAGAGCAAACTGACAAGCTCCTTCACTGACACCATATTGCTCAAAAAGCTGCATTGCCCATTGATAATAATGAAGTCTCCAGACTGCTATAGATCCATATTCTCCTGATGAAAGAAAATTATATCATAGGATCAAACTACTAAACAGATGTTTTAAGCATCAACGATATCAAAAAGGAAAAAAGTTACCAGAATATTGGAGGCCAGTTTCAAAAGAGAGATTTTGCAAAGATTGTGGTGCTCCCTGTCCAGATGCGGCTCTGGGACAAGATATAAATGGAAATCAAGAGACAATGAATAATGTGATGCATTTCGCGAAGTTGTACAGAAATAGGTAAATAAAGTAAAAATAAGAACATTTTGATAAATAACACCTAGCAGAAGGATGAGCGAAGGGATTTGACGTCCTATGCTAATCTTATCAATTATATTAAGAGCTCAAATTTATGATAAATTACATTCTACATGGTAGAAATTCAAATACACTCGGTTATCATGCATTAGTCACATGACAACATAACGGCAGGGCTATTGTATTGTACAATTTAAATAGGTGAGATATATCATAAGAAATATTATAGGCAATTGATTAAGGGTTAAACCATATGGAAGCTAACCAAGCAAAATAACCAACATAAAGGTGAATTTTTCTAAGATTGTGACCAGTTTTATCACAGAAAGTCGAAAGATGAATATGGCATATGGACCAGGGAAGAAAGATGGCACTGACTACAAACACGATGATTTCCAGAACAAGCAAAAATTTTCAACATAAGATGATTTCTATGATTTACAATTTCTAGTAAGTTTAGAAAATTCTTCAATGCTAAATAGAGACAAAAGAAAAAAGAAAGAAAGATAAGGTGAATGAAAGTGGTTGTGTAAAAATAGAACAAAATGAATGCTAACCAAAAACAAAAGTCTCATAGCATGCATGACACATACCTGAAAAAACAGCGGATGGATTCACTTATTTTCTGCTCTTTAAGGGCTCCATGAAGCCCACCTTGTGCCCGCAGAAGAAGGCAATATCCCAGAAGATGAAGACGTGCACACCATTCACCATCAGTACGTTGAGCATTTTGGGATGCCTTTCTACTACTTAAGTGGGCATCAATAATAAGAAAAAGATTCTTGACAAAGGGAAGCAAAAGGAAAACAACACAGATTAGTAACCACAGAAACACTTTATCACTAAAATAAAAAAAAACTAAAATCTAATAACCAAATAAACATTTACCTCAGCAGCTTCATATTGGCCATGGCGAAGTAGAAGTGATGCTAGCTCAAGCATAGGTTTTGAGGAAAAAGGAAATTCTTCACCAGTCTTGCCCCATACAACCAAACTGCTAAATTTTTGTGCTAAGTGAATTAACATGATCGGATTAGGAAAAGATTTTGAACAAAGAAAGTCTTCGCCTTCAGAGGAGCATGGGAAATCCAGCAAACAAGCCAACGTAAAATCAGATGAACCAAGCTTTCCATCCAGAGATCTTTTATCAGTTTTGTTACCTACGACCATGAAAAGTACACATCTTATTGTAACTCCAAAAACAAAATGTAAACCTCTAAACTGAAAAAATAAATAAATAACAGTCAATGTATATTAAAGGAAACTGAAGCATGATCAAATAGGAGAACGATAAGTCCTGGATCTTTTAACAAGTCGGAACAATTAGAATTCAAAGCATTACAACATGCACTTGTACACTGTATGGAAGCTGGGCTTTTATGGGGAAACAATGCATGCGAGTGTGTGTGTGCATGTGCGCACTTGACACATGCATGCACGCACGCGTGAGAGAAAGGAGCTGGTTATCAACTAAAATAACAGGACAGTCAGAATTTTCACGCTTATGTAAATATCAGTGTTTCATGAGGCTTGCAGGTCTAGAGAAACTCAAAAGAATATTTTAGTGTCCATTGCATTCAAGATGGGATGTTTATCATATATGTACAAGAAAGCATGCAACCAGATGGCTGAAACAAAAACTGCATTTAAAAGTTTTGAATTTTTCAAAAACATGATCTTACTCATTTTCTTAATTTGAAATATTTATATTTTTAAAATTGAGATTTTATAGTTGTTTTCTTGCTAAAAGATAGTTCAAAATGGATGATTAAAAATAACAAGGTGAGAGAAGCTCTTTTTTTTATAGGGAAAATGGAAAGAAAATCATGAACTTGGAAAAATTCTAGTCAAAACATAACTTTCCAATTACATGATTTAAGATGTTTTATTAATTTTCACTTGCTACTAAACCTAGGTGTCTAGAATTACAATTTGAAATTTAATTTTTGAAAATATAAAAGAATAACAAAGTACTTATGATTCTGCAGTACACTCAAATGCAACTGATTTTCATGACAATTATCGGTCCCATAGTGCAATTCTAAGTTGCCACATTATTAGACTTGACAAATATTGTTCACCAAACATAGAACAGAAGCGGCAAACAAACAGGCTGAATAATTATCAATATGTTCTAATCAACTTCACTTGATCCATGAGTAATCAATGACTAATGCATGATCATAATGATCAAGGATACAGCCTGCACAAAAATGTATAAAAATGTTCAGCTGCCTCTTCTTCCTATTTAAGTAGTTCTACAGACCTCAAGATTCCCAAAATGGTGTATTTTCCTTGACTTTGTACCTTCAAAATTCCTTGACATAGATGTGGATGTCTTTCCCGTCCTTTTCAGGTGGATCATCCAAGCAAATAAGACCAACTTTCTACGAGTATTGCAAGGATTAGTTGTGGAAAGCTCACTTCATATTATATTACAATGTCCTCCCTATGAACTGTTCATTTGCAGTTGACCAGGCTGGTGAAAAAGAGATGCATCATGGTGGCAACTTGGATTAGCTAACAACTAATCTTGACTTGTGAGGGAAAAAAATTACAACATGTCGTGAAGTATCAACTAAATGAGAATATGAGTTCAAAGAATTAAGAAGGGGAAAATAAAAGAATAGGCTGAGATTTTCAAGACAATCAAGTTCAATCATTATGGTTCTTAACAATTATAAATATCAAGGAACCAGTAAAATACTGCATTGAAAAAACTTTTGTTTCTTCTTCATCTCTAGTAATTTTCAGGTATTGCAAGAGCATAAAGATCTGATGAGAATTATGTTAATATTACAAAATAGACAACAGGCACATATTCATGAAAAACTTGCATAGGATACCACCACCACTACCAGTAAAATCAAGGTGACATTATGTTAGATATGTGTGCCCTAGAAGTCAGAATTGACTGACACTTATAATACACTTCTAAGGACAAAATTATAATTTTGACTATAAATAATAAAATGAATTATTTTCTATCACATAAGTGTATTTAGTGTCTGTGATACATCCCTTGAGTTAGTGGTAATGATAATTCATATTTTCAAGAGTTGAAAATTTAATACATGAATTTTTATTTATTAACTCATAAAATGCTGCTGACCGTAGGATTATCATGAGGATGGTGATTGATCCGGAAGGTTAGTGTACAATCGCTTCTTTATAGTAGATGAGTCTTGAGTCTATGGTGTGGAGACACCGAAGCGAGAGTACAGATACTCGTTAGAGAACGAGGGCACTGAGCGTGATCACCTCGAGTAGTCATAAAAAAGTCTACCTTCTCGTCGATGACTGACTCGATGCTGCAATAGTGTGTCTGGTTCTTTGACCTGAGGTGTATCGGCAGTTCACCTTGAGGATGTTATAGTTTGACTACACCATGACTCGGTCTCCTAGTCATTCGGAACCCTGAGGTGTATGTTGGCTATAGCATGTTCATTGTAGGAATTTGATTGCATCAACATGGAATCTATCTACCTCGGTAGAAGAAGAGCAGCCCTATGATGATCATGAGAATCAAGTCCATAAGCCCATGGCCATGGCAGAAAGTGTGAAATAATAGAAAGAGTTTCTATTAAGGTTTTCACATTGAACTTGAATCGAATGACTAAATCATATGATAGAAATTAGGGTTTGACGAGTTCACCTTAATCCTAATCTGATCAGGGCTCAAGATAGAAGAACTTAATCACACAAGTAGCTACACCGAGAGGTTCGTTTTCAATTTTGATGGATTGCCACCATATGCTGCTAGGTGTCACTGGTGGATTTTGGGAGCAATTAGAATGGTTTAGATGATCGATCATTCTAAGTTGTCTGAATCAGAAGAGTTCTGATCCATCGAAAAAAGTTTCGATGATGTCGATGATGGAGATCATGACATGTCCCATTACCATATAGAACTGAACCTAACTAGGTCACACAAACAAGGATTTGGATCTGAATATCATTAATTGGACTAACCCAGTTCAATTGATTTGAATAAGATTCAATTAGGTTCAAGAAAATCGTGCTAGCACACGATTGAGCCTAATGTTCTCCTTTTTCTATCTTAAAAGTTGTCTCGACTGAACCAAATGAGTTTGTGCTCACTCAGGTACCTTTACCTGGTCTGATTGGAGCTTGTCCAAGTCAGAAAATGGTTGTCTTAATTTATGAGATAAATTTGAGACAACACCTGCCATTTTCCGTCACTTGCTAATTCTTGTACTTTGACTTGGTCAAACGTTGACCTTTGACTCTTGGATATCTGCCCATGTGTCATGCATTTATTGGAGAGCGGATAAGGGCTTGTCCCCTCTCTGAAAATTGGAAAGAAGGGGGCGCACGCCTAGGATGGCGTGCGCCCATGGATAGGGACGCTGGAGTCCCATACGGATGGGACTCCAGGTTGCTTCTTGGTTTTTCACTTAGGTGGCCCTTGGGTATCTACCTTGATCAGTCTTAGGCGCCATCTAAGAATGAACCTGTGGGTCTCTCATCTGATTGGATCAGGTGATGTCATCCCACCAATTAGATTTAGATCTGATTGCACGAAGCAACGTGATTGGCCGGGATGATGCAGCAGTGCATGGCGCAGCAGAGTCTATAAAAAGACCCTGTTTGCACCCACTTTTGAGAACTCTTCTAAGCCACACCCCAAGGCTGCCCCTCTCCCTTCTCTACGCCACCATTTGGCCCTCTCTCTCCTCTCCACGCCCAAGGAAGTTGGGCCTTCTAATTAGTGCGAGTCAGGCAATGAAAGGCTGACGAAAAAGGAAGAAGGCAGCACTGCTGCAGAGACGACGGGTGATCTTCAAAAGGTGTTTTGAAGATCCTTCAAATCAGATCCAGATCTGATTTTTGGAGAAAAGAAAGAGAAAAAAAAGATCTCCAGATCCAACCCGAGTGGATACCGGTAGAGGCCAGGCGCTTGCATGGCTAGATCCAGAACCTCAGAACTTCCGCAGGATCATCAACGGGTAATCAAATTACCCAAGATCAAGATAAAAATTAATTCAGAATTAATTTAATTTTAATTTTCTTAATTATCAGTTTATTAATCAGATCTGAAAAAGTGTCAGATCTGATCTGGATCTAAGAGAAAATTTTTGAAATATGCCTCTCGATCCAATCAGATCTGAATGAATCTGATCCGAAAAATCAGGATTTTCCTTCACATTAAGCATCATATCCATATTAAAAAGAAAAACTAAATTTATTACAATATCCAATCATAAATCATCTACTAAAATGAAATTCTACAATTGTTCCATCCAGTTTTGATTTTGAAATTAGAGCATTTCAAATCTACAAAGAAGTGCAAAACCAAATTTTTCCCTTTCTACGGGCCAAAGTCATTATCATCTACATTTTGTGCTATTTGAGGTAACTTGTGGAGAAATCCATATTCAAAATAACATAAGTGTGTAACATGCTCAACTAACACCAATGAGACATGATGCAAGAATTGAAGCATATACCTATATTTAATGAAGAAAGACGAGAGCTGAAATCCTCCACTGTTGGCGGAGTAGTTGATGTAATTGCCATAAAATGGAGAATAAGCCATTGCATAACTATTTCTTGAATAGTTGGGATTAACTTAAGTCTTATTCGAGCAACATCAGTTTGCATCATATACACCTGCAAGGCCAAATATGTGGACACTATGTGCTTAGTAAATACTGACAAGAAATTAGCTGTTAAATTCCTTTTCAGGACATGATGGAACTAGAAACAGCCAAAATAGAAAACAATCTTGGATAATTAGAAATTAAATATCAAACGTTAACACAAAATTATGCCAGCTCCTTATAAAATTCAATATAAAGTTGAATGAGATGGAGAGATCAAAGCAAAGAAATTATGAAGTGAATTGACAGTGGATAGAAACTTAATCAGACACATCATATTCAGATTAAGGGAACCTCCAAAAAAAAGGTTCTATAATAAAATGACACAGAAAGAAACAAAAACAGTATCCAATATATAAATCTCATAAAGCATGTCAGAATGGTATTAAACTCAGAAATAAAACTCTAAATAGCCTGCCAACCCTTAAAATTTATTTGTTGAAAAAGAAAAGACTAGTGCTTATAGTGAGCATGCATGTGCCTGTAGTTCTTAGCTGCTAGTCTATGGTCAAACATGCTTGTTATGATATGCCAACAAGCTTGTAAATTATGTGATGTATCAAGCTACTTGAATAATTTCTGTTTCTTGCTTGTTTTAGATACCTGTCCACTGACATTGACCAGATACCCAAGAAGCAGAAGAACATCAAAAGCTGACTCAAACATCACTCTTGCAACTTGGGAGATGGTTAGAACTAATACAGAAGAGCTGATATTGCAAATTCCTTTGGAATCAAAATTTTGGGTGCTTTTATGTGGGGTCAGATACTTCAAGTATTTTTCTATGACATCTAACACTCCAGGCCAGTTAGCAGCTTTTGTACGCAAACTATGAAGAGACAACCACATCTCAACTGCAAACTTTCTTTGACTTTTGTGAGCCATCTGTTGCTTCTCCCAAGTAGCATCAACCCCAATTTGTGATATTAGAGATGTTGCCAATGATGGATTGTACCCAGTTTCCAGTATCTTCAATAACTGGCAAATGATATCATCAGACGGAACAATAGGACTGACAAGAGATTCATAAAATATAGCAGTAGCAGCTCTGCCTAATTGGTGATTGATATGACTCATACATCTAAGCGCTTCAAAAAGGATTTCAGAATCAATGTCGCTATCTGGCAAAATCATCCCAGAACATTTTAGGTTTTGAAATTCATCAGAAGAACCTGAAAGATAGTAGCAACAGATGAGAGATCATTAAAGAAATTAAATAAGCTATAGCTAAATTTAAATTAATGACCAATCCAAAAACTTAAACATGTCCAAACTTAAGTCTTGAATCCAACCATAAATAAGCTGTTCGATGCCTTCCAAAGAACGGAATAGAGAAATTGAGCTCTTCCTGATTAAACCAATTACATCATTTGAAGAATCAAGAAGCAACCCATATGGCATACTGTTTTGACACCAGTGGCCAAAGAAATGTGAACAAAAACTCTTCCAGTTATAAACGGCTGAAATAGAATTCATAGTAGCTCCCTGATGCCAAAAAGGAAGGAGTCATTCATCAGCAAGAAGATTGCGCACTGAAGCAGGAAATATTTATAGAGTTTTACCTCGCCTTCAA
This sequence comes from Cocos nucifera, assembly GCA_006176705.1. Lineage (NCBI taxonomy): Eukaryota > Viridiplantae > Streptophyta > Magnoliopsida > Arecales > Arecaceae > Cocos > Cocos nucifera. The sequence continues at coordinate 83,285 of QRFJ01004494.1, forward strand.
TAATTTTAAAAATCTCTTTTTTCAGTCCAGCCACAGTAAGAGACTTAAATTCATGGAGAGACAGGTACTTCTTATGCTCCAAAATTGTTGCACGTAGAGCAGAACTATGATACACCCCAGGTTGGAGTAACCTCCGCAAAAATATTGATGAGATAAAATAGGCAGTTCGATCCTGCAGGGTGCAAGGCTCTCAAGGTTGCAGAAATAAATATGCATGAAAGGTAGCAACAGGGGTGCTCAAATAAAACAAAACATCACAGATAACAGAAAATAAAAGGTATGAATAGTCATTTTTGTTAGATATATGTGCCCTAGAAGCCAGAATTGGCTGACACTTGTAATACACTTCTAGGGGTAAAATTATAATTTTGATTAATATCAATAAAATGAATTATTTTCTATCACATATGTGTATTCAGTGCCTGTAATACATCCTTTAAGTTAATGGTAATGATAATTCATATTTTCAAGAGTTGAAAATTTAAGACATGAATAATCATTATTAACTCATAAAATGCTCCCGACCATAGGATCATCACGAGGATGGTGATTGATCCAGAAGGTTGGTGTACAATCGCTTCTCTTTAGTAGATGAGTCTTGAGTCTACGGTGTGGAGACACCGGAGCGAGAGTACAGGTACTCGTTAGAGAACAAGGGCACTGAGCGTGACCACCTCGAGTAGTCATTAGGAAGTCTACCTTCTCGTCAATGACTGACTCGATGCTGCAGTAGTGTGTCTGGTTCTTTGACCTGAGGTGCATCGGCAGTTCACCTTGAGGGTGTTATAGTTTGACTACACCATTACTCGGTCTCCTAGCCATATGGAATTCTGAGGTGTATGTTGGCTATAGCATGTTCATTGTAGAAACTGGATAGCATCAAGATGGAATCTATCTACCTCGGTGGTAGAGGAGCAGCCCTATGATGATCATGAAAATCAAGTCCAGAAGCCCATGGCCATGGCAGAGTGAAATAATAGAAAGAGTTTCTATTTAGGTTTTCACATTGGACTTGAAATCGAATGATTACATCATATGACAGAGACTAGGGTTTGACGAGTTCACCTTAACCCTAATCTGATCGGGGCTCAAGATAGAAGAACTTAATCACACAAGTAGCTGCACCAAGAGGTTCGCATTCAGCTCTGATGGGTTGCCACCATAAACTGCTAGGTGTCAGCAATTAGAATGATTTAGATGATCGATCATTCTAGCTATTCGAATCAGAAGAGTTATGATCCATCGAAAGGAGTTTCGATGATGTCGATGATAGAGATCATGATATATCCCATTACCATAAAGAACTGAACCTAACTGGATCACACAAACAAGGATTTGAATCTGGTGATCATCAATTCAACTGATCCAGTTCAATTGATCTGAATGAGATTCAATTAGGTTCAAGAAAATCGTGCTAGCACTCGATTGAACCTAACGTTCTTCTTTTACTATCATAAATAAGTTGTCCTGACTGAGCCAAAGGAGTTTGTGCTCATTTAGAGGCCTTCACTTTGTCTGACTGGAACTTGTCCAAGTCAGAAAAGGTTGTCTTATTTTGTAAGACATTATCTGCCATTTTTGGTCACCTGTCATTTCTCGTCCTTTGACTTTGGTCAAAAGTTGACCTTTGACTGGTCAAATGTTGACCATTGACACTTTGACTTTTGTCCACGTGTCACACACCTATTGAAGAACTGGTGGGGGCTTATCCCCCTGCCAGAACCTGGCAAGGAGGAGGGCGCACGCCACCCTTGGTGTGCCTGTTGGACAGGGACTCCATCTCCTTTTTGGATTCCGATTAGAGTTCTCCTAAGAACCAACTTTGACTGATCTTAGGCACCATCTAAGGAGGAATCCAGGGGACTCTATTCCCACCAATCAGATTTATATCTGATTTCACAAAGAGTTGTAATTGGTTGGAAAGAAGAGAAGTTGGATCACAGACAGTCTATAAATAAGACCCTGCGTCCAACTCAAAAAAAGATTGGAATCACAATTCTCCACGCCCTAAGGCTGCTTCTCCTCTCCTCCACTCCAAACCCACCTTCTCCCTCTCCTCTCCACGTCCAAAAGGAGTTTTGGACCTTGGTTGGTGCGATCCAGACGAGAGAAAGGCGACTAAAAGCTAGAAGACTGCGCTGTTGCAAAGGACGACTGCTGATCTTCAAAAGATGTTTCAAAGATCCTCCACATCAGATCCAGATCTGATTTTTGGAGACGTGATAGAGAAGAAGAGAATCTCCAGATCCAACTCGAGTGGATACCGGTAGAGGCCAGGTACTTGCGTGGCTAGATCCAGAACCTTCCGCTGCTTACAGGATCATCAACGGATAATAAGATTACCGACTTCAAGGTAAATTAAATTTGATTTAATTTATCTAATTTTATTTTAATTATTAAAATAATAAGAATCAGATCTAAAACATCTCAGATCTGATCTAGATCAAAGAAAAAAAATTTTGAAATATATCTCTTGATCTGATCAGATCTGAACGAACCTGATCCGAAAAATCAGGATTTTCTCTTCAACTGGTATCAGAGCCAAGGTTCTAAAAGTGTTTAGATCTGATTTTAAATTTATTTTAATTAAAAAATAAGTGATTTCAGATGTCACATGAGATGTGATCAGATCTGAAATCAGAAAAAATTAAAATTAAATGATTTGGATCTAAGATTAGAAAATATGCATGACTAGTTCTAAAATAGAATAGTTCTATAGAATAGTCTTGTATGTTTTCAATTTAATTTGATTAAATCATATTTTAGATCGATTTATTTACTATTTTCTGATATTATATATTGATTATAATAACATCTAAAAAATAGTAAATAAAAATTATTTAATTTTAAATATCATATGAGATATGATTGATGCATGTCTAGACTAGTTGTAGAATAGTTCTACATAATTGTCTAGATTAGAATTTATTTTGATTAGATCAATTTAAATCTAATTTTTTAGATTATTATGAGATAATTTAGATCTGAAAACATGCATGATTCGATACATGAGATGTATGCAAAATATGCCATGATTAGATCTATTTGTATATGAGATATATGATATAGATCTAAAACTGTTTTGTAGTATTGCATGTTCCTGATTAAGGCGTTCCTCTTGGCCGTCCGGTCATAAGAATGAAGAAGGTTTAAAGGCCCTCTCCTTCCATCCGATGGGGTGTTCTTATGACGTGTAGGGGTGCTGCATGTTCGTCCTTAATCAGAAACCCAAAACTTACTTTCTGCAAAACCCTAGATCCTGAAACCCTAGGATTTATTGTGCATATTTTGTTTATGAACCCTACTTAATTAAAAATTAAGATTATGAAATATTAATTAGATCTAAAATTAAGAATTTTCAGATCTAAGACATATTCATAATACTGGGTTCGGGCTTGGGTAGCTCAATTAGGTCTAAGCGGTTGATCAAACCGAATCAAGAGTTGGTTAGATGGGATCAACAATGCTTAAATTGACCAGCCTAATAGGATTAAGTCTGGGTCAAGATCGAGTCACGATCAAGCAAGACCTAATTAGGCTCAGAGGTTAGAGTCTGGATTGTAGGCTAACCCAATTGGTTTTGACTCAACAATTTGGTGTCTAAGGTAAGTTTGGCATATACGACCGACTGATTTTTAATTGGAAGCTACTCGACCTGAATGCGTTCTTGTACGAGTTAATGGCATATTCCTTCCACCGATCTCACTTACCTGGCCATATCTGTTGACACAGTTCTGATCTGAGGTGGTCAATAATCCGAGCTAACCCATGCCACTAGGTTAGTCATAATTGTTATGACTATGATAAGTCTAGTTTAATGAGACCTGAATCAATTCTTCCTAAGAAAAGATTAAGTCTGAGGTCTTCCACCATTGTAGATGTGCGGGCCCTTTCCGAGGTTGATTGTTCTCGGCTGGATACAGTGGCTCAGTTGCACCGGAAAGATGCAACCATGTCTATTAGGCATTGGATGCTATGGGCTGGAGGATGAGTTGGGCTCAATATTTCGGATACGGTGAGAGACTCAATTAAGAATCCAGTCTGTGCAAATGGTGGGTCTGACTTAACTAAGGAGTGGATCAATATTTCCGGATACGGTGAGATTCATGAATTAGAGACCAAGTTTGGGTGCACCATGATTAGAGAATCATTGAACAAGAGTTGTTCACTCATTGGCTAACCCATCACCAATAACTGTTAGGTGAGGTGATGAGTCAGTTGGTGAGACCGCACCATCCACTAGAAATCATTAATCATGGAAGATTTTTCGCATCTCTACAGAGGGAGTGTAAGGATCCGAGAAAATAGTGGGAGCTAATTTGTTTAAAAATAAAATTTCCTAAATAAATTGGTCAAGTCATAATTACAGTATCTAACTAGAATCTTTGACTCTCTATAGGAAAATGTCTGCGTCCAACCCATTAGCACGTATCCTGGACACACATAGACTGACCGGACCCAATTATAAAGATTGGCTCAGGAACTACAAAATCATTTTGGGTTCCGAGAAGTTAACCCATGTATTGGACCAGGACCCTCCCACCTTACCAGTCCGTCCATCCACTGAACAGAGAGCGTCTCTGAAAAAATGGATAGACGAAGATAATAAGGCCAGATATTACATGTTGGGCTCGATGTCTGATGAGCTCCAGCGCCAACATGAAGATATCGGGACTGCTCGCCAAATATTGGCTCACCTACAGGAGATGTTTGGTGAACAGAGTCGCGCAGCCAAGTATCAAGTCACGAAATGACTTTTTAAGGCTAAGATGCGTGATGGGCAGTCAGTCCAAGATCACTGTCTGATGATGATCAAGGACATGGAAAGAGCTTGAGAAGCTCGGTGTGAAGTTAGACTTGGATCTGCAGAATGATATTATTCTGCAATCCTTGACTGATGCATATGGGCAATTCATCATGAATTACCACATGCATAAACTTCAAAATTCCTTGGCCGAATTAATGAATATGCTGGTCACCGCTGAGCTTTCTATGAAAGGTTCTAAAGGCTCAGTTCTTGCTATGGAATGGACTTCTTCCAAAAAAAAGTCTTATGGAAAGAAAAAGAAGTCTGTGAAAAAGCAGAAGGTGGAAGGAACAAAGAAGAAGAAGGCAGAGCCGAAGAAAAAGCCGATGTCAAAGAAAAGTGTTTCCATTGCAACAGCGACGGCCATTGGAAGCGGAACTGCCCTACTTACCTGGCCACCCTGAAGAACAAGAAGGAAGGTCCTTCTGGAGGTATGCTCGTTATTGAGTCTAACCTTACGGTTTCTTCTGCATCCAGTTGGGTGCTTGACTCTGGTTCTAGTGCTCATCTGTGCACTTCATGCAGGGTCTTGAGGATAGCAGGAGGCTGAGGGATGGAGACATGATCCTACGCGTCCGTAATGGAGCAAGAGTTGCTGCAGTAGCCGTGGGAACATACCCTCTTCGATTACCATCTGGTTTAGACTTAGTTTTGAAAGACTGTTATTATGTGCCTGCAGCTAGCAGGAATTTGATTTCTGTTTCATGCTTAGCACTAGAAGGCTATGTGATTACCTTCTTTAAAGACCATTGTAACATTCTTTATGAAAGAAATAAAATTGCAAATGGTTTCCTTATTAATGGTCTTTATCAGCTACATATTGATGTACCTGTTCTAACTATCGAGCAAAACGTGAATGCCAAACGACCTAGGGATAGTCCAAATGATAGGATATCTATGGCACCTGAGATTAGGTCATATAGCAGAAGATAGGATCAACAAATTGGAGAAAAATGGGCTATTGAGTCCATTGACTTTCGAGTCATATCCAACTTGTGAATCTTGTCTTCCAAGGCAAAATGACCAAACTCCCTTTTGTAGGACATGGGAAAGGGCCACAGATCTCCTTGCCCTAGTACATACTGATGTGTGCGGCCCATTTGATGTGCCGGCTAGAGGCAATTTTGTCTACTTCATTACCTTTACCGATGATCTGTCTAGGTATGGGTATGTGTATCTTATGAGACACAAGTCTGAAGCTTTTGAAAAGTTCAAAGAATTCAGACATGAAGTAGAAAAACAAACTGGAAAAACCCATTAAGGTTCTTCGATCAGATCGAGGAGGTGAATACCTTAGCCGAGAATTCCTAGACTATCTCAAGGAAAATGGCATAGTCTCTCAATGGACTCCACCAGGAACACCTCAACTCAATGGGTTTCAGAATGGAGAAATCGGACTCTATTGGATATGGTTCGATCCATGATGAGCTTCACAGACCTTCCCTGATTTTTTTTGGGAACATTCATTGTTAACTTCAATTTATCTACTGAATAGGATTCCTCTAAAGATCGTTCCTACCACACCGTATGAGATATGGCATGGTAAGAAACCAAGTCTGAGTCATCTCAGAATTTGGGGATTGTCCGGCTCATGTCAAAAGACAACAAGCGGACAAGTTAGAGTTTAGGTCCTTTCAGAGCTCGATTCATAGGATATCCTAAAGAGTCATTAGGATACTATTTCTACATTCCAGAAGACCATAATGTGATTGTGAGTCGACATGCCATCTTTCTTGAAAAATAGTTTATTCAAGATAGCGGCATTGGAAAGCAGATTAAGCTTGATGAGAAAGTCTCACAAGTACAACGAGCTAAGGACCAATTGGAACCAAATCAGGTTGAGCCAATAAGAACACTACCTCCTCCACCTCGTAGATCGGAAAGAGTTTTCCGTCCTCCTGAAAGATACTTAGGTATTATTTCAGAGAAAGTAGAGAAAATGTTCCTCGTAGGTAATGGTGCTCATGGTGATGATCCCAAAACCTACAACGAGGCGATATCAGATATCGACTCCGAGAAATGGCTAGAGGCAATGCAGTCAGAAATTGACTCGATGCACTCAAACCAAGTCTGGACCTTGGTAGATCCACCAGAAGGTATAGTACCTATTGGGTGTAAATGGATCTTCAAGAGAAAGATTGGTGCAGATGGGAATGTGGAGACATTCAAGGCTAGACTAGTGGCAAAAGGTTATAGTCAATGCGAAGGCATTGACTATCAGGATACCTTTTCCCCAGTGGCTATGCTAAAATCCATCCGCACATTGCTTGCCGTTGCAGCCTATTTCGATTATGAAATATGGCAAATGGATGTGAAAACGGCATTCTTAAATGGATATCTTGAGGAAGATATCTATATGGAACAGCCGCTAGGTTTCACATCCAGTGATACTGATCACAAGGTTTGCAAGCTGCAAAGGTCCATATATGGACTTAAGCAAGCATCTCGGAGCTGGAACACTCATTTCAATGATGTGATCAAAACGTTTGGTTTCATCAAAAATGAAGAGGAACCATGTGTCTTCAAAAAGGTCAGTGGGAGCGCTGTTGTCTTCCTCGTATTGTACGTGGATGACATCCTCCTTATTGGGAATGATATTCCCATGATGACAACAGTCAAAATATGGTTGTCCAAGGAAATTCTCCATGAAAGACCTAGGTGAAGCATCCTTTATTCTAGGAATTAAGGTCTATAGGGATAGACCGAATAGGATGCTAGGACTTTCACAGAAGATGTACATAGAAGAAAGTACTAAAGAGGATTTAGTATGGAAAACTCTAAGAGGGGATTAATACCCTTCAGACATGGTATTCATCTTTCCAAGAAGATGTGCCCTAGCACACCTGAGGAAATAGAACGCATGAGCAAGATCCCTTATGCTTCTGCAATAGGGAGCCTCATGTATGCCATGCTATGTACACGACCTGATATAGCCCATGCTGTGAGTGTCACAAGCAGATATCAGTCAAATCCAGGTGAAGAACACTGGACTTCTGTGAAATGTATCCTTAAGTACTTGAGAAGAACTAAGGATATGATGTTGGTCTTTGGTAACGGAGAACTCCAAGTCCAGGGATACACAGACTCGGATTTCATGTCCGATATAGATGATCGAAAGTCGACATCTGGGAGTCTGTTTGTGTGCAATGGTGGTGCTGTCAGCTGGAAGAGTTTCCAAGCAAACTGTGATAGCAGATTCCACCATGGAAGCAGAATATATCGCTGCATCAGAGGCTGCGAAGGAAGCATTCTGGTACAAGAAGTTTGCTGCAGAAATCGGAGTAATGCCATCAGATGCCATTCCTCTATACTGCGACAACAATGGCACCATAGCCCTTGCTAAGGAGCCAAGGTCTCACCAGAAATCCAAGCACATTGAGCGGCGATACCACCTCATCCGCGATTACCTCGAGAAGGGTTACGTCGAGGTCAAGAGAGTCAACTCCACAGATAATGTGGCAGACCCACTTACAAAGCCGTTGGGCCAGCAGAAGATCGAAGCCCACCTTGAGAAGATGGGAGTTAGACTTGTAGCCAATTGGCTTTAGGACAAGTGGAGATTGTTAGATATATGTGCCCTAGAAGCCAGAATTGGCTGACACTTGTAATACACTTCTAGGGGCAAAATTATAATTTTGACTAATATCAATAAAATGGGTTATTTTCTATCACATATGTGTATTTAGTGTCTGTGATACATCCTTTGAGTTAATGGTAATGATAATTCATATTTTCAAGAGTTGAAAATTTAAGACATGAATAATCATTATTAACTCATAAAATGCTCCCGACCATAGGATCATCACGAGGATGGTGATTGATCCCAGAAGGTTGGTGTACAATCGCTTCTCTTTAGTAGATGAGTCTTGAGTCTACGGTGTGGAGACACCGGAGCGAGAGTACAGGTACTCGTTAGAGAACGAGGGCACTGAGCGTGACCACCTCGAGTAGTCATTAGGAAGTCTACCTTCTCGTCAATGACTGACTCGATGCTGCAGTAGTGTGTCTGGTTCTTTGACCTGAGGTGCATCGGCAGTTCACCTTGAGGGTGTTATAGTTTGACTACACCATTACTCGGTCTCCTAGCCATATGGAATCCTGAGGTGTATGTTGGCTATAGCATGTTCATTGTAGGAACTGGATAGCATCAAGATGGAATCTATCTACCTCGGTGGTAGAGGAGCAGCCCTATGATGATCATGAGAATCAAGTCCAGAAGCCCATGGCCATGGCAGAGTGAAATAATAGAAAGAGTTTCTATTTAGGTTTTCACATCGGACTTGAATCGAATGATTACATCATATGACAGAGACTAGGGTTTGACGAGTTCACCTTAACCCTAATCTGATCGGGGCTCAAGATAGAAGAACTTAATCACACAGGTAGCTGCACCAAGAGGTTCGCATTCAGCTCTGATGGGTTGCCACCATATACTGCTAGGTGTCACTGGTGGATTTTGGGAGCAATTAGAATGATTTAGATGATCGATCATTCTAGCTGTTCGAATCAGAAGAGTTCTGATCCATCGAAAGGAAGTTTCGATGATGTCGATGATAGAGATCATGACATATCCCATTACCATATATAGAACTGAACCTAACTGGATCACACAAACAAGGGTTTGAATCTGGTGATCATCAATTGAACTGATCCAGTTCAATTGATCTGAATGAGATTCAATTAGGTTCAAGAAAATCGTGCTAGCACTCGATTGAACCTAACGTTCTTCTTTTACTATCATAAATAGTTGTCCTGACTGAGCCAAAGGAGTTTGTGCTCATTTAGAGGCCTTCACTTTGTCTGACTGGAGCTTGTCCAAGTCAGAAAAGGTTGTCTTATTTTGTAAGACATTACCTGCCATTTTTGGTCACCTGCCATTTCTTGTCCTTTGACTTTGGTCAAAAGTTGACCTTTGACTGGTCAAATGTTGACCATTGACACTTTGACTTTTGTCCACGTGTCACACACCTATTGGAGGGCTAGTGGAGGCTTGTCCCCCTGCCAAAACCTGGCAAGGAGGAGGGCGCACACTTGGAAGCGCCTAGGAGTCCCTGTTGGACAGGAACTCCATCTCCTTTTTGGATTTCGATTAGAGTTCTCCTAAGAACCAACTTTGACTGGTCTTAGGCGCCATCTAAGGAGGAATCCAGGGGACTATTCCCACCAATCAAATTTAGATCTGATTTCACAAAGAGTTGTGATTGGTTGGGAAGAAGAGAAGTTGGATCACAGACAGTCTATAAATAAGACCCTGCGTCCAACTCAAAAAAAGATTGGAATCACAATTCTCCACGCCCCAAGGCTGCTTCTCCTCTCCTCCTCCATGCCAAACCCACCTTCTCCCTCTCCTCTCCACATCCAAAAGGAGTTTTGGACCTTGGTTGGTGCGATCCAGACGAGAGAAAGGCGACTGAAAGCTAGAAGGCTGCGCTGCTGCAAAGGACGACTGCTGATCTTCAAAAGATGTTTTGAAGATCCTCCACATCAGATCTAGATCTGATTTTTGGAGACATGATAGAGAAGAAGAGGATCTCCAGATCCAACCCGAGTGGATATCGGTAGAGGCCAGGCACTTGCGTGGCTAGATCCAGAATCTTCCGCTACTTACAGGATCATCAACAAGTAATAGGATTACCGACTTCAAGGTAAATTAAATTTGATTTAATTTATCTAATTTTATTTTAATTATTAAAATAATAAGAATCAGATCTAAAACATCTCAGATCTGATCTAGATCAAAGAGAAAAAATTTTGAAATATATCTCTTGATCTGATCAGATCTGAACAAACCTGGTCCGAAAAATCAAAATTTCCCTTCAATTTTATCCAATACCTTCATTTACCCTAAACATGTGAACAAGAACACAAAATGAGGTGTTGATGATAGAAATAGATTGTCTTAATCAGTACATCATGATACAATAAATTATTAAGCCACTGCTGCAAATTTAATTGTTTTTTTGGCAAGGGATCCATAAATTCAGGTTTTTTGGGAAGGATCTATGATAAATTTTTAAACTGATACTCTGAACAAGAACAGTTGTGTTGGTGTTCAAAGCCCAATTTCACCTTTTCCTCATGCCCAGTATTTCACTCCTCCCTATTCTCTCTCTTTGTCCACATCAATAATGGCACTAACCCTTTTTCAGCCCTCGAGCTACACCCTTTCTCACCCTAGTGACTACAATGTTAACCGGATTCAACCCCAAAAACACTCCCAGCCCTTTAATCATCCAAGCATTGACGCAACTTTAGCTTTCTCTGTTCTCTTGATACATTCTCTTTCCTCAAGCTACATGTTTCCCTTAACTGCACCAACAGCCTTCAGCCACCTCTTAACCATTGCAGAGTCACTGCTTGAGCAAGTCTAGCTAAACCTGAGCAAAAGTGGTCTCTAGATCATACATGACTTGAGAGTGTATAAGAAATCAAGTGAAGTGAAAGGACTTTAAGCACCACTTTCTTGGGCTTGACATAGAGAACATTATCAATGAGCTGATAAAAAGACCAATAATCCAATATATTCCAAAATCAACATCCCCTGAGCATTTGTTTATCAATCAAATAAAGTCAGATTTGTGGTTTTTAGCTGACATGGCCCTAGGATTCTCATACTTCTGTACTTAGCTTAGTGGATTAATAAATATTAATTGTAAATAATGTGAATTGAGTATGAACGAACCAAATTAAGCGGAGAAGAGCCCAGTAGGTAACCAAGAAAATTAAACCTGGCTAAACAAGGAAATTAAGGGCAACTCCACAAAGAACATAACATGCGTGTGAACGCTGACATTGAGCTAAAAATAAAGAATCAGCATTTTCACAAGGACTCGAAGAACTAGGAGATATTTTAGAGTATGTAATGAGATATACTGTATCACTTTGTACAATGATACCCATTCTTTTTGTAATAATATCAGGATCATGTATCATGCATTGCTGAGAAAGGAAAAACTACAAGCAAAATTAAACCAGTTCCAATTAAGTACACCATGAAACTATAGAGGAAGAAATAACTGATGATTGGAGCGAAAGAAGTTGAAAAGTAATAACAATTCCTAATGAGAATATAAGAACAAGGTTAAAAGCAGGCAAGGGAACCAAATTAGAAGATCAAAGTTAGAATTTTTTCTGTAACTCCTAATATTAACATTCAGATATGAAGTTCTTTTCCTTCTTCCAACACCATTCCAGTGTTCTGCTTCCAAAAATCAACCCATACAACCATTACTGGAGCTTCTTACATCCATCATGGAATTTAATGCCAGAAAACTTTAAACCCAAAAAAGAAAAAAAATGATACCTTGATTGATGAAAAAATAGAACTGTTGGTCCATATTAAGTCATCTAAAGCATGTTCAGAACTTTGAAATAGTTGGTCTGCGACAAAGTCTTCTTGCAAATTATAAGTACCTGTGTGTTTCCTTGGAAAAAAGAAAAAAAAATCAGGACAGACAAATATAAACTGAGCGTTCTTTTCTACTACCACCACTAAAGTAATGCACAGTTAGGCTACAAATTCATGCAACACAACTCAAAAAAGAGCAATTAAAAGTACATTGAGAGCACCATAACCAACAAGCTATGCCTCGTTTAATTGGTTCCGGTAAGATAAGATGGTAATTGATGAAACATGTAGAGCCAAAATAGAATTAAAAAGTAATTTGAAATAGAAGAAACTGCTATGGTTTTACCTTACACCAGGCATAAAAAGGAATTTAGGATGAATACCTTCTTCTATATAACCTTCTTTTTCAGTGCAGGTCATTGTATGTATCCATATTTGAAGCCCCAATTAAAAAATGATCAATCTTTTATCAGAAAAGACATAAACAGAAGATACTATGAAGAGAAGTGGTAACTTCCTTTGATTTCGACCTGCATTTTATAGGTCCTTCAGGTGCATAAGAACATCTTAACAATGAATCAAGGACACTGATCCAAGCCTTTCAAGACTTGCATTAACTTCTGCATAGTGCTTTCACTAAGATATTGCTTTCCAAGAAGTAATAGTTAATGCTGTTCAATATTATGATCAGATCTGATTTAAGTCTAAGATCTTATCTGTGATCAGATTTTATGCAGATAAATCTTCAAATACAAAATGGGCATCACCTTCCAAGAAATATCTAGTAAGTATCAATTATATGATTGAGCAGCAGCAAAACTTCCTTTTAAATCCTAACAGCCAGCCAAACAACCACCTTCATTCTGAGATACATACGTTACACACACACACACATATATATATACATGAACATCATACTTTGGTTAAAAAAAATCATGCGAGGCAGTTGGGGCAGCATCGTTCAAGAGAAAAATCAAAATTAACAACTTGCAAATGATAGAGGAAAAGAGAGCCTAATCTATAGGACAAATGATGCAGAATGCAGCTCCTGCAAAAAGGAAAAAAGAAAAAAAAAAAGGAAAAGGAAAAGACATGAGAGAGTAGGATAGCAATCATACTTACACGTTACAATCAAAATAAGATAGATCATACAGCATTGATCCATCTTCCTTAAGCATCCAGAGTTTGCTGGAATGGAGTCTCAAGTCAACAAGTTTTCCCTGATGAGAAGTATGCAGCAACATCCAAAGTCAGCTAGACCATATAACAAAGTGGAAGCAGGATAATGTGTTTTAATTAACACAAAACAGCTTTAGTATCTACCATCTAGCAAACCACTGAAACCAGTAAAAGCACTTTTCCTCCTCGACGAGGGGTTTCCTGGGAAACCAAACTAAGAAACAAGTGCCAAGTGCATTTTAAGAAACACAGAATTTGCATTCTCAAAATTGCCAACAAGATATCCCACCAGATGAGAGAGAATGAGAAAGAAAAAAAGCTTCACATGCTCTTTTTTCTCTCTTCCCCATATGCCTTGATCCCACTGTCCCACAAGCTTCTCCACATGAGTTATGTTTCCTACATGACCCTTGTTCAATTTGACTTCTTCAATTAGAAGTCTTATAAATCCTAAAACATTTTTACTTAAAAGTAATATGCTATTACTAATATAAGTGAAGCCACAACTTCATGCCTCAAAAAATAACGTACTAGGCTCCATGCAAAAAGAAGAAAAAGTTAAAAATATTCACCCCCTCTGCCTTTTATGAAAAAAGCACATGGGCAATTAGTAGAGATCTTTAATGTTTTGCTGATCTTTATAAGATATATTTCTTATTTCCCATACTAAATATAAGAATAATTTTAACAATTTTATATAGATGTTTTCTGTTTCCGAATCATATAAATTTTCAATGATCAACTCCCTCTCTCGTTTCTTGTACCATTTCTTGCACTCATTTCCCAAATTGGCAACTACATAGCAGATAACCTCTACTCTTGGCACAAAACCAACTTCGCATATACATTCACTGATCTCAAAAAGCGGAACTAACAAAAATGATTATGAAAAACATAGGGTTAGATGTACAAATTTGCAACCCAAGCAACGAACATGTTACCTATTAACTTTGGCCACTGACTTGAGTAGATCCTAAGGAAATATTGACCTTAGAAACCATCTAAATAGAAGTTAGTATGATTTATTCATAGATTGGCTACTTAAAAAAGAATTAAAGGTGAGACAGAGATCAAAAAATGACAAACAATATAGTAAACAGTGAAGAATGTCAAGAGCCATCATTGACCAAATAGTTCCCAAAAATCAAAAACATTCCATAAAAATTTTAGCAGATCTAACATTAGGGTTTTGGAGTTGAAAGGGTCATCCCTTTTATGAAGATAAATTTGCTTGGCCTCAAAAATTCACACTTAAAAGGTTAAAACTGAGGGAAAGAAAGATAGCAAAGTTCCTAAGGCTTACATAAGGACAACTAATTTATAAGGACAAACATCCAGAGTAGAGGTTATCTCCATTCCAGGAAAAATAACAAACTTCTGGTTAATTCAAAACAGCTGCCAATATCTTTCTTGACAATATCACAAGGAATCCTAACCAATTTATAAGGACAACAAACCATGCATGTAACATTCACTTTCAGGTTGATTCCAAATTGATGTTTTTATGGGAGTGTTTTAGAAAGCAGAAAGAGGGGCGCAGCACTCATCCATCAGCCACATACCATGGACACCCCCATTACTGAGTCATGGTTTGCTGATATGGGCAGCATGGCACAATACATACTTTGTACCAGCGGTCGCCGAACCATCCTGAACAAGATGGTTCTGGACGTTCCAAGCCGTACCAGCTGCAAACTGGGATGTTTCGGCCGACTAAATCAGAACACCGGACAAGGGAGAGAGAAATAAAGGGAGAGGGAAAGAGAAGGAAAGAGAGGGAGAGAGAAAGAGGAGGGAAGGGAAAGAGGGGTAGAACCGCCGAAAGGCCAGCAGTGGTCCGCCGGATGGCAGTGGAGGCTCCATGGCTCCTTGTCGCCCGATAGAACATTTAATCGAGAGAGAGAGAGAGAAGGGGGAGCAAAGATACCAAATGGAGGCCCAACCAGCAAAGAGGCCGCCGAAGGGCGCCGAGTGGCCGTGGTGGCCACCGAGCGGTGGAAAGGGCGCAGATGGAGCCACGACCGTGGAACAGGGGCGACCTCCCCTATTCAATCCATCGCATATTTTTTAAAATGAAGATGAATAATAAAGTCAACAATGAATTTGCCGACTTCACTATTTGAGGAATTTTTTTAAAAAAAATCAGAGAAGCAGTGAAGCCAACAATGGATGTACCGGATTCACTATGGTCGGAATTTTTTTAAAAAATCTATGAAATAGGAGCAATTGCCGCTACTTCACGCCTGCGAAGCCACGGGCCACGATTTCGCGGCCTCTCAAGCGGCTTCCCCTCTCTCTCGGCTGCAATTTGGCGGAGGAAATGATTTGGTGGAGGAAATGGAGGCCTTGGAAGCCCTCCAAGTGCGCCCACGGCCCGCCTGTGGCCACTACCGATGTCTCCTCCATCCACCTATTCCCTACCTTCCCCCCTTCTCTCTCCCTCTCCCCTCTTTCTCTCTTTTCCTCCTCGGTTTCTTTCTTCGCTTTTGTATCAGTTCACACCCATTCGGTCTGGTATAGACCCGTAACAACTTGTACCGCCAACCAGCCAGCACAAGTTCTAGCACCGAGTCCACGGACCTTGCTTTGTACACTCAGTCTTTCAGGCCTTGCTCATGGGCTGATAAAACCTTTTCTCTTAAGGACCAGGGGTCAAAACAAATGACCTCTTTCCTCCTCATATCAACCATCAACTAAAGCCCTCCAATTAATACCACATGCAAAATTATTATCAGGCATATAGAAGACTAGTGGAACAAACAAAATGCACATAGGACATGTTTACCTCCTCCAAGTGGATATTCTGCACTGCAGGCTCTGGCAATAAAAAAACCTTTTCTCCAACACTAAAACCGAAACGATGCAAAGCAACCATCTGCCTAACAGATACCTTCAAATATGAACCAGTTAGATATTTCCATAATACATCTTGAAACAAGTGCCAGAAATAGCATACAGGTTTAGTTAATGATGGGAAAAGTTTATTTCTAAAAATAATCTAATAATAGATTAACCATTCTAATTATCATAAGAACATAATACATCCCATGCTTGAAATACAATAGAGTTTACTTTTCCAATCTAATTTGGAAAAAAAGGAAATATATATATAATAAGAGAAATAATGGAACTTACTACATAGTTTCATGTAATAACAAGAACCAGAACAGTGACACCCCATACATTTCTAAATTTATTATTATATTTATTTATTTATTTGATTTATATGTATTCTCATGTAATGTATTTAATTTTGTTTTTGTTGAGATTAATAAGGACTAGTAGCATTAGACTAGAACTTAAGATTGGGTAGTACATGCTGGTGACTAAGGATTCAACCCAGCAAGCTATGATGGATCATCACTCAAAAAAAATGTAGAGTGTTTTTAGTGAAACCGGTTTTACATGAAACCAGACCTCAAAAGTTCTATAGCAGGTTATAACAGGTTGACAGTTATCATTGAACCCAACCTAAAATTTTTAATATTTTGCTCGAATTTTAGACTTGGAGAAATCCTAAGAAACCCCATTTTTCAAAAAAGCATTGGGAAACAGAAGGGAAGGAATGCTCAGCTACTGAGAGAAGAAAAAATGAAAGGCTAAAGGACTTTTAATTTGAAAATTACCAATATTTAATTCCCTTTCTACGAGATTCTTTTATATTTATTTTGGAGTAGATGTTCTGCAGGGTAGAATACCTGAAGGCTGAATTAGAAAAAAAGTTTTACACGGGATAAATATAGAATTTTAAACCCAAAATTTTATCAATTGAAAGCCCATATACCAACTACTCTTAGATTCAATTAAATCAAAAAAAAAAATTCCCCACCCCAAGCCAATGTTTCATAGCAAAATTTCTTTTGCTGTCAGTAATGACAGATTTCTAGTAAAAAGAGATTTAGCTATTTTCAGTGTATACATTGATTGCCTAGAGGCCTAGGAATTGTTTGGGATTTTGATGGAGTTATAATTGAACCATAGGAAGCCTTAGTTAAGGGTTGCCATAATGAGGGATTATGCTATAAAGTGGTAAAGCTAGTTAAAGTTAGAGTAGGCAATTTCAGATGCTATTTATTGAATATAGTTTTAAATGATTCTTCTCTAGGACTTAATTGAGAGCTATTTAAGCTTCTCTGAAGGCTGTTGGTGGCAAGTTTATAAGAGAAACAAGAGCGGTAAATAGACACTCATGATACACCTTTTATCGCCCTTTCTTTGACTATGCTTTATTTTCTTATACAATTAATGTAAAAATACGCTTGTAGTGCATGCTTAATTTTTGGACTCTTCCATGTGTCTCAAAATTCTGATGGTTCCTGTGTGATTTGATGTGATATGAAGTTAGGGATTCCCAATCCAGTTAGGGTTCCTACACAAAATTTTTGTTCCTTTGTAAGTTAGGAGTCACTGAGTAGTTTCTTTTTCATTCTAGGGATCTCAGATTTATCTAACAGAACTTGTTTTACTTGTAATTTTCATGACTGATTCAAGGGACCTCTTTTAGTAGCTCCCTGAGTCCTTGTATAAGAAAGATTAGCATCTATGAATCTTACTGCAGGTACTGCTAGCATTAAGAAAGTTAAAAACAGTTTTGGTGACTTGTTTTATGATGTTTCCTTGCAACCTAACTTGTGTAATTTATAAAAGTGTTGGCATAAGAATAGGATTAAAATCTACATAAGGAGAGGGCCTCTTCATCTAATCAGATTCTATTCAAAATCTTAATGATTTTTTACATTTTCTTCCTCATAGGAGAGGAACAGCATGCTGACAAGATTCCAACATCTCATTACCGTTGGCAACATGTTATCAATTGCTTAATCAACACCTGTGAGATGATAAACTTTGTTCAAATAGCTTCTATATTTGACATTTGTTTGCATTTCTTAAGAGAATATAATTAATCATATTTCTAAGGAATAGAAGAAATCCACATAAGTAGAACATGGTAACCCTATTACCAGATTTGGGATCCGATTTGAGATTGACCTGCTTCTTTACATGAAGGCCAAATGAAAATCATTCACCAACTAAATTACATATATTTGGGTAACATGAACTAATACATTTGATGAAAGCCATATGTCTACTCGATCTTGAACTATGAACCACAACATGGGCCCATAGCACATAAACACTATTTATTTCAAAACAACAGAATATGTTACCAAATATCTGTAGTAACTATCTTGCCTAATGATATCCAATATTGTAATGGAAGCATGTTATAATTGATGATCATCACTGAAGGCAAACTACAGCACAAAGAGCGATAAAATGATAAACAAAATAGAAAAGAATGCATGTCCTGTACCTAAGCATAACCTTATAACTGCGGATAATAAATCTACAGCGAACATACCAAAATGCCCTCATGTAAAATTGCCAAACAAATTAGGTTTGTATCATGATTGGCATCACCAACACATAACCTGGAGGGATTAGATCCTGAAATTCACATAAAACAGAAGAGATGATTAACAAAAGCAAGAAACTTGTCCACAGAACAAGTATAACATAACATTTCCTTAGCATCATGAGTCCGAATTATTGTTGCAACACTTGACATCAAGGCACACAACTCATCAAGCACTGAATTTCAATGGCAATATATTTTGCAGGAGACAGAAAAGCTTTTTATCAGAGTAAGATATAATAATTATCACCATCAAAAATTTTAAAGAGGTTGATATTGAACATGATACAACACTTTGCAAACCAGATGAAAACCATGGGGTGTTGCATCCAAATGATAACACCATTGTGAGAGTATACACTGATTCGATCTCATAAGGATCATAAGATTAAATACAAAATCATGACAGGTTCCGCATCAAGCCACTTGATCAACAAACAAAGGAAAGACTATGCTTTTGTCACCAGAGTTATATAGCACTGAAATTTATTTCATTTTCTTTACCTTTCAAATCCATAAAATTAATCATTTCATCTACTTTAGGGTGCATTGAATACTACAAGTAGGAAATTTACACTTAACTGAAGAGTCTTTTATTTCATAAAATTTACAAATGGAGTGTGTAATGTTTTTATTAAAGGTCATTCTACTAAGGAACATATTGAAATTTCTTTATCTAGAAAACAATATGTAAAAGTGGATAATTAAAAAGTAATAAATAGATAGTAAGAAATAGACAAGAGAAATAGTAACAGCATTGATAATTCCAACAAATAATATTCAGCAAGAATACCCACACAAATATATATAGATATTAGAAATTATGTATGCAAGAAGTGATGCTAAAAAAATCAAACTTAATAAAGTAACAGATCACACTTAAATGTTACAAAAGGAAATATTTTTCATAAGACGATTGTCATCTATATGTTGCATGCATGAAGAAACAAGAAACACCACATACATGGACAAAGACCCTACACAAACAAGGATCAAAATCAACAAAAAAAAAAAAAAAGAACTTTCTGTATGATAATCTTATGAGGTGAAAAAAAGATGGATTGGTTCTGTAAGGGAAAGCAAAAGGTCAAGGATCACTTACAACAATATATATATATATATATATATATATATATATATATATATGCAAAATGTAAGATAGAAATATGATTAAGGACAGAAAAGTGAATATACATGTAAATTAGTAGTCTGAAATGAAATCATCCATTAGCAGTATACCAAAATTGAATTTCAAGCATGCAAAAGAAACAGCAAATTTACACCATGCTTTAATTTCAGATCCTGATCTCAGATCTTTCAAACTTAAAAATGTCTATACCAAGGTTCACAAACTCGGTACCACAACCTATACCGGTTGTCAGCCGATACCATACGGTACCATACCAATTGCCGGCCGGTACCGTACGGTACCATACCATCCCGTACCGTGAATTAAAAAAACCAAAAAAATTCCATCCAACAGCCAAAAAAAAAAAAAACTATACCATACCGGTACGTACAGCCCCATACCGGTATCGTACCACCACGTACTAGACCAAACCGCCTGGTACCGGCCCATACCAATCCGTACCATACCGAACCGAGCAGTTCGGTGTGGTTCGGGGGGTTTACTGGAAAAAAAGGCCGAACCGAACCAGTTCTCCGTCGGTCCAGCTCAGCACAGGATGTACCGGGCGGTTCGATCCGGTACGGTATTCCATGGTCTATACATAATGGTCCTCAATAGAAATGGTTTTAAATTTTTGACAATATATATCAAGGTTCGCCGTCTCAATACCGGATCTCATACCGGCACCATCCTATTACAGCGTAGTTATACAGCACAGTACAAGATAGCAAGACGTACCAAATGTCAGTATGGTATGAGACTATGTACCAATACAGTACTGAGGGGCACGGCAAATCTTGATATATATGGTTCAAGAGGCACTTGAAATAATTGTTAAGGAACTAATGTGCCATGTGTTACAATAAATTGTAGAGGAAAGGAGTCGCAAAAGTTGCCTTCCAGTTCACTTGAGCAAACATTATGACTGATAATCTTCATGCGACTAACAAGATCCCATGCGCGCAAGATTCCATCCAAATGAAGAACAAATAGCAATTTTCTTCCACAAATTTCAGATATCACCATATCTTGCACAGCCCCAACAACCTTTCCCCTGCAAATGTTTGTTATGAAAATAAATCTCTGGCATAAAAAAGGGAGGATAAACATATGAAACAAAGAACAAGGCATAAGAAACACAAATAGCAGCAGAAGATGCAAGGTAGATTCTAGAGTTATACCAATTTAAGCCCCAAAATGTTAAAAAGAAAAACAAAAAAACATAAACCATGCATATAAAAAGTATTAAAATGAAATATGCAGTGGAAAGATGGGCAGAAATCGAATAAAAAGCACCAGCTATGAAATATGTCAACATGAAAGGAAACAGGACCAAACTGCAGAAGAAACCATGCAGAAGGTGATGCATCCTGATAGATATTAATGTCTACTAAAGGTCATCATCTTTAATCAACATATCAAGGACCAAAAATTCTTTTATCGTGGTGAATTAATCAAGAAAAATTGCAAAAACATGTTTATGTAATTTATCTCCATTGCTGAATTCAATGTTACAGAAAGACCAAAGGCACCAGACATGGCAGGGTCAAATAATTAAATAGTGACATTAATGATCTTGGTGTCTTAAATTTTCCTGGTTCCAGCTTAATTAGAACTTACTAACGAATCTGAAGGCACATTTAGATAAGGTTATTTAGTGTGTCTAATTTACACCACCCACTCATCTAATATTTTACCAAACTAAACAGAATTCAATGCAAAATTGCAAACAGAAGCATAAGTACAATTAAGGTCTATTTTAGCATCCTTAACACTGAGGCTTCATTTAGAAAGAGATAAAAGCTTGTTGAGATTTCTTGAGTCCTTCCATGGCTGCCAAAATCATAGTCATTTCTCCAAAGTTAGCACATGAGGAATTTCAAAGATTAAAAAAAAACAGAGAGAGAATAATCACATAAGTTGCTCGATAATACCGATAGTGAAAGCACATGTAATCTTTACTGGCAGAAAATGAGAAAGAACTACAAGCAACACCATCCCCAAACCATATAAAAAATGACTATGAAAGTAAGGTCTCCCCACAATGAAAGCCCAAAACAAATCATTAAAAGGAAATCTCCTATACATTTAGCTAATTCACAACTTAGATGTTTCCTTTTTTGTGCACGTTATAATTAGGGCACAACAGAAAAGATGGCCAGAGTTTCTAGCATCACTTTATCAACTAATTTAACAAAATAAATAAGTAAATAAAAACACAAGTCACCTTATTTCTTCCAGGAAGCACCTCTTAATGGTTTTATTCACCAATGAAACCTTCACATAGATCAACCTATTGTGACAAGTATTCATGAAGGTGACAAAAACCATGTTTAACAATAGATAAAATCTTTACGTCACTACAATTGAAAAGATTGCCAGCACTTGATAAATGTGCAAGTCTTGCTTCACCATCCTCTTTTATTGAGTTTGGTCTTATAGCTTCCATGACTTTTTCAGTTTAGGGGTGACTTTTAGGTCCTTTGGATAGTTCAAGTGCCGTCTTTCAATATTTGCACAAAAAGTAAAACAAAAACAAAGTATCGGATTTTGCTAAGAGAATTGCAAGATGTTTATTTTCTGAAAAAAAAAAAAATCATTCCTCATCCTTTCATGCTTCTAGACAAATAAAAGCCTCTTTTATAATTAAGAAATGGTAGCTAAGTATCACCCTCACAAATTGTTCTAGCTCAACTCCTCCCCTTTCCCCAAAAGGAAAAGGACTTGAGCATTTCCCAAGTGGTAATAATTTGTTCGCTAAAAGAAATACCTTGACACAAGATTCCATAAACGACCGATCCCAACATCATCACGAAGCTCATTCATGAAACCTACATTCACAAAGAAAAAGGTTTTCACAAGCAATGAACAAATTGCAAGAAACAAGTTGGCAAAGAAAGTGCATCTCAGTGATATATACAGTATAATCCCAAAATTCAAGGAAAACCTGGTGCACTTGGATCTAGTATTCCAAGTTGGTAGCAGCCAATTGATCCATCTTGTCGCCCAATTACCATGCATCCAGGCACTGCTGTTACTGCTGTAATATTTCCAATTTGTGCATGAGTTTGAACATTAAACTCTACAAGCTCATTCTGAGGAAAGGTGGAACCAGATATATAAGATAATGGACTTCTCAAGTTGAAAAGATAAGCAACTCCTGCAACTGTCAGTGTATAAAGCAAGTATCCATTTCCTGCTCTTCTCTGAATCTGTAGATAAAAATTTTAAGCTACCCAGGGCAAAAAATATATAATAGACAAAAGGAAGACTGGTCCAAGAAAAGTTCCCATAAGACTACATGCTCAGAATCAACACTGAACTGACCTCGTTTTTGCATAAAAAAGCAAAGGGACAGAGTGCGTCCTGAAATACAAGGTGCAATCCAGTCTCAGGAAATTCTTTATGTGGAAAAAGCTCAACCACCTCAAGGACATTTGGAAGATTCTTATGAAGCCTCCTGGGAAGTTTGAATTTAAGTTTTAAAATCCAAAGAAGGAAAATATCAAATGCTATAACACATGCATCTTATAGAAGGCCAAGGCCAAATCAGAATAGAAAGTTTCACTGCTAAGCAAGTATGTTAAGATTCTGGTGTGATTGCACTGTTGATAAAAGCAGGGAGAGTAAATAGAGAAATTAAAATGGAAAAAAGAATCTAGGTCCTGCTTTTTTGGTGTAACATCATCATCACATCTTTGTACAACCACGTATCTGAAATAAATGTTATAACACAACAAAAAGACCAGCTTTACTGTACCAGCTGAAGAATATGGAGATAAAGATGGTGAACGCATGTGATAAAATTATGGAAGGTAGAATTATAACTGAGCATGTTACATAAAGTCTATGAGTTGCAGTGATCAAAAAAATACACAGGAGAGAATATATGTTTACAGTGATCTGCGTATGCACAGCATGGATAAGAATGGCCTTGGTGAAAAAAATATGGGTTGAAGAGTTCGAAAGGAGAATGAATAGTAGCAAAAGGATTTGGATGAAAATAATGAAAAAGAAAACAATGATAATTTCTGGCTGTGGTTAACTTCGTATTGGATAGAAACAAGAGGCTGAACTGATATATGATCTACCCTAGACTGATGGGATGGCTATCCTACTTTCTTTTGTATTTTTTATTTATTTTTCTCCAAATTCTTCTTGATTCCAGGCATACAAATTGACTTTTCTTCTCCTGAAGAAGTCCAATGTTAGAAAGTTTATCCATGCGCCAGCTCAAGTAGTGCAAAGTGGCATTTAGCAATCCTGGGTTTGAATAGAAAATGCACGTGAGATTCCATAAGTGCTAGAGTAAATTTCTTACCTAAGATCAATGTTGTTAGTATTCTAAAGAAGAATCAAGCGCCCCTTTTGGAATGAAATATAGCATTAGAATTGGTGTCAAGATTTTGGAAGTGGACAAATTCAAGAAACAAGCAAGTAAATTTGCCAGCATCAATTGATAATAAAATAAGGCCCAAATTCAAGAAATCGGCCAGAAAATTAATTCTCTGTCTAACAACTGGGTGCTCATGGGAATAGGGCCTATGATCGAATGAGCTGGTCGTTCCATCGCCGGACTCCCCTCGATCTTGGCTTCTGCAATAGATGGATCTCTAGGATTATAGACTGTGTGGAGACCCCGAGCTTCGCCATCCTGATCAATGATGCTCCGACGGATACATTCCAGTCGACCGGCGGTCTGCGCCAAGGATGCCCCCTCTCTCCCTACTTGTTTATTTTGTGTGCTGATACCCTCTCCCGCTCTCTTCGAGGGACGGTTCAGAGGGCTGAGCTTAAGCCCTACTGGCCCGCCCTTGGGAGAATGCCGGTGTCTCACCTTCTCTTTGAAGATGACTGCCTGCTCATTGGTCGGGCCTCGCCTCATAACACGAGGTGCTTTGCGACCATTGTGGATACCTACTGTGGGGCATCTGGACAACTTGAGAACCTCCAAAAGTCATTCATCTCCTTCGGTCTGAGAACTCAGCCCCAGGTGAAGCAGGCGATCCGAGAGCAACTAGGAATCCCGGAGCAGGTGGGGCCTCTCGTCTACCTGGGGGTTTCCATCACAAGGCGAAGACTCAGGAGGGCCGAGTGCAAGCCTTTGGAGCAGAGGATCCAGGAGCGTCTTGATGGCTGGCAGGCCAATATCCTTTCAACGATGGGGAGGACTACCTTGATTAGATCAAGGATCTACCTCCTGGCGAACACTGTGGTTCCTTGCTCTACCTTCAGGAGTTTAAATCAACTATTCTGGAACTTCCTATGGGGTCGGCATCAGAGAGGCAGGGGTGTCCATCTGCTATCCTGAGATGTGGTGTGCCAACCAGTGTGTGATTGGGGCCTAGGGATCCAATCCCTTTTAGTAAGGAAGGCTATGCTCTCCAGGCATGCAGCCAAATTTTTTATGCAATCCGAGTGTTTGTGGAGCCGTGTGATGAGGGCCCGATACGACGAATGGAGCCAGGGGCTCCATGCCCTCCAAGGTTAGCGCAGTCGTTCTTTCATGTGGAGAAAGTTTTGTGCCCATGCTCCAACGATTGCGGCTCAGGTCAGATGGTTGATTGGTGATAGTGCCTCGATCGACGTCCGTCAGGAGATATGAATTTCTAGTTTACCAATCTCTCGATGGCCGACCTTTGTCAACTCTGAGATGGATAGTCATTTACGGATCTGCGACTTGATTGATGATGAGGGCAGGTGTTGGAGGAGCTAGCTGGTCACCCATCTCTTTGGGGAGCAGCTCACCGAGAAGATCCTCGCTATACGATCCCTATCTATCGGAGTCATGATATGAGCATGTGGAGGCAGTCGTGCCAACCTACGGTGCCAACTAGGGATCTTGCCGATATGTATAGACCCAGGCCACAAAGGAGAATTGATGCGGCATAGATTTGGAGGATTCAGGCCCATCCTAGGATTAGACTCTTTCTCTAGAAAGTCGCTTGGGACAGGCTGCCAACGCGCACTCTTCTCAGAGAAAGAGGGATGGATATCCCGCCCGACTGCCCCATCTGCGGCCTGGAGGAGTCCACAGAACATGTCCTCCTCCATTATCCCAGAGCTGATTTGATATGGAGGATGGCAGATTGTCGGCCGTGGGGTGCGAGAACTAGCCCCTGGCTCCAGCTCTTTCTGAAGGCTATTCGTCGAAGCACTAAAGAAGGACAATCTGGTGTATATCGAATGGTTTGTATTGCCTACCAGATCTGGCTTTCCAGAAACAACCTTCTTTTTGAAGCCGAGGTTGTGCCAGCCAGGCGAGTTGTGGAGAGAACGAGCTATCTAGCTTCGGAGTATAGCCACTTCAACTCTGCTGATCCAACCTTAGATGACTCAAATCCCTAGGGTTCTCTGGCTGTGCCTGTAAGGATCTTATTCATTTCTTGGGACCCGAATTTGTTAAGATCAATTTTGATAGTAGCATTAGGGATGGGAGGTGGTCCTGGGTTTGTCATTCGAAACCCGGACTCGAGGTTGCTGGCTGCGGGGGGGGGGGTCATCAGTTTTTGAGGCATTCATGCCGGGTGTGGAGCTCCATGTGGCATGGACCGTTGTCATTTTTGCGGTCTACGAGTTGCGGGCATGGAGGAGCATCATTAAGGGGGATTCTTTGATGGTTATCATCTGGATCCAAGGAGGGACCATGCACCACGGCGTCCATCCTCTCCTTGGTGACATCTAGAGGACTACTAGTGGGTGCACTGCAGCATCTTACTAGCATATATTTCGGGAGGCCAATAGTGCAGCAAACTGGATGGCCTCTTTTATTGCTGGGCATATAGGGGACTGGAAGTGGCACCAGGGCGATGACTATCATGGGCTCCGAGGGATATTTTGCTTTCTAATTTTTTGGGCTGCCCTCGGACTAGACCAGTCTGACCGCCCGCTTGTACCAAAAAAAAAAAAAAAAAAAAAAGTCATCTTGCCAAGATGAAACAATTTGTTTTAATCAAAAATAGAGCTAATAAGCTAGCAAAATCACGTTAGGTTTTAGGTTGCAGCGAAACCAAAAAAAGACTGAAAAGAAGCTGTCAAGAACTTGGAGGCGATCCTACCAAGATGGAATCAATTAATTAAAAAAAAAAAGATTTTATAAGGTAATAAGCATTACAGCATAAATGACGGTATACGTTGAGAAAGAATCAAAGACAGTGGAGTGAACTGAAATCAAATCAAGAAATCGATAAAGAGGAGGAAGAAAATTAGAAGAGAAGAAGAGGGATTACCAGATGAGGTAGGCCGGAGGATCTCCATGGATAACGTGACAAGATGCGGCGTTCCGGGAGGCAGTAGGGGCGGAGGGCTGGGACGAAGGGAGCTGAGGAGGAGACGACATGGAGGCGGAGGAAGGGACGGTGACCTCGATCCACCGGACCTTTTCGCTTCCGGCGATAGGAACCTCCATGCCGGCGAGGGATCGAGAGGCGGCCGCCATGGCCGGGCCGCAGCGGAGAATGGGGAGGTAGAAGGCGAGAAGGGTTTTGGAATGGCTTTTGGCGGAGAGGGAGAGAGGTCCGCGTGAGGAGAGGACACCGGGCTTAGGCCCGTTCTATTTAGCGGTGTGGGCATGGGCCGAAACAACCCTCGGCCTTGCCAGTTCTTGGACCTGATCCATTAACTGAAACGGGCCCGGTTCCGGTACGGACTGATGCCGCCTTGCATTTTTAAATTCTTTTAGCCCTTCCCAATTGAGGATATGTTTGATCAAACTTTTGAAGAAAAAAAATAAAAAAATAAAAAAATAAAAAAATATTTATTTTAAAAAAATAAAATATTTAATTAAATTTATTTTAAAAAATAATTTATTTTTGAATGGTAGCAGAAATAGTTTTTCTACCGTGAAGAGAAAGCACAAAAATAAAGCTTCTCCTTAAAAGCCGAAGTAAAAATAATTTTTTTTTAAAATAAAAATATTTTTACTTAAAATTATTATTTATTATAATTATTTTTATTTATTTTTACCTAATTCTTTCATTATTGAGTGAATAATATATTTTGATATATTTTGATACATGTATATTATCGTATAAAAATTATATAAAATATTTATTATCTTTGGTTCAATTATATTTATATTGATTAAAATTTTAATATATTTTTTATTTTTTTATTTTTTATTTTAATTAAATAAAAAATAAAAAAATTAAATTATAATTAATTATTATGAATATCTAAAATTATTTATCTATTTAAATAATATTAATTATAAAATAATTTTTTTTATAATTTGATAATTAAAAATATTTTTTTTGAAAGATTTGTCAAACACAAACTTTTTAAATATTGATAAAAATATTTATCAAATAATTTTATCAAATATAAATTATTTTTCTCTAATAATTTTTTAAAAAATTTTATTTAAAAAATAATTTTAAAATAAATTAATTTTATATTAATCAATCTGGATAAAACGTCCGAATCACTCAGCACAATATTCGGCCCTTCAATGACATACTCGCATGCGAGATGCAGCAATTCCTCGTTCAAGGTTTTATTTTTTTTTTATATTTTATTTTTATATATTTTGACAGTTGTTCGTGAGCATTTTTAAATAAATTAAAATAAAATTATGATAAGTAAATAAATAGGACATGGCTCCTTGGAAATTTTAAATTAAATTTTGATGGTAACCGATGCAAAATAAGAAAAGTTGTACCATTTACGAGGCTGCAAATGTTCCAAGATGTTTCGAAACATCCCAAGGCCTGGCTCGTGGGTAAGCCGAGCATCAATAAAATTAGTATTTTCATAAATTATTTTTAATATTTTATCAAAATTATGTATAAATCTTTATCTTATCATTATTTTCAAATTGATATAAAAAAAAATTATTTCCATTTGGATGGTTGAGCCTACAATCTCTTAAATTTTATGGGTTGGACCATCATAAGCTTAGATTATAGACTAGGGAAACCAACTTTTTCTCTATATGGAATCCGAACCAGTCTACTAAAAGAAAGATTCTGAATACTTATAAACATAGATCTACTCTAATCTGTAACCCAAACTAGTGGTGGTTGTTCTATTAGTTTAACTCGTGAATCTCATTAGATTTTGAGTCCATGCATCCAAATAGGCTTTTGAATTGTAAAGGGATTCTTAGATTAAGTCTTCCTTTGTGGATGATAAATAAATCATTATTTTAGACTTTGGTAGGGGGATCTGGATGTTTTATGGCCAAAATACTCGGAATTAAATAGATCTCCTTGTAAGCATAAATCAGATATTCTACATATATGCTTTATTAAAAATATCATGAATCCAGGATCATAAAGAAAAGATTTCATAATCTTTATAAAATATATCTGATATAGAAGAATTCGTTGCAGAAGAAAAAGAAGAAGATTCTTTTTAAAAATTGATTTCTCTCCCTTCTCCCTTTCTTTATGTCATAGCAGTAACGATGGATTTTCTATGTACGTCTTAATAGGCAGGGATATGACCTTTATAGATATTTATCAATACTCCCATTAAGTAATCGGATAAGATTTGATTTCTATTTGAATTCAAGTTGATCATTATCTGAATTCAAAATTCATGATAAACTAGAAATCAGGACATTATCTAATATTTTCTCATTTGATCCGATTATAACATTAAGCTTTAAAGCATAATCATTAGATGTGCAAAAATAAATAAATTTCTTTCTTAATATTCATCATAATTATCTTAGAATGATAAATTACTAAATATGAGTTATGGTAGTCATATATCATTTAGTTAGCATACTTTGTTCCATATACCATAATATTTGTAACTCAACATACTAGGCCTATAAGATATATATATAATTTCATTATGGTCCACAATAATGCCTTATGGAGACTTTTTTGTTATAATTTATTCATGATATAATATATATGTACACCATTATAAGAAATAAAAAAATTATTAATATAAATCAAAAAATACTTTATTGAGCTTAGAGTGTTAAAATTATTATTGATATCTTACTCATTAATACAACCAAGATCCATTCCATGTACATGTTCTTTAAATATCCTCGGTTGCAAGTCTTTTATCAGTGGATCTGCTATCATGAGATCAATTCCAATATGTTCAACAGATACACTTTGTTTTCGAATCTCTCCTTAACAATAAAATATTTTAAGTCTATATGTTTGGCACCTCTTGAATATTTATTATTTTTGGAGAAGAATACTATTGTAGAATTATCATAATAAATTTTCAGTAGTTTGGTAATGATGTTGACAACTTCAAGTCATGAAATAAAATTCTACAGCCATAATGTTTGAATTAAGGTTTCAAAACATATCACAAACTCTGCTTTCATAGTGAATAAAGCAGTGACAGACTTTTTGATACTTTTCCATGATATTATTCCTTCAGCAAATATAAAAAGATAATCATATGTGAATTTTTTACTATCAGTGCATCCAGCAAAATCTAAATCCGAATATTCGATCATTTCCAAATGATCGCATCTCCTAAACATAAGCATTTAATTATTCATTCCTTATAGGTATTTGAAACTTTTTTTGTAGCTTTTCAATGATCTTTTTCAGAATTACTTTGATACCTGCCTAGCATCGCAACCGCAAAATTAGTATTCGATTTTGTGCAAGTTTGCACATATATTAAACTATCCACAACAGAAGCATAAGAAATTGATTTCATTTCTTTACATTCTACATCTTTTTTTAGATATTGCATGAGACTAAATTTATCCCCTTTATATACTGAAATAATTTCGACTGAACATTTGTCCATATTAAATTTTTCTAGAATTCTTTCGATATATCTTTTTTGAGACAATCCTAGAAAATCTTATGATCTATCACATAATATTTTAATTCTTATCACATAGGATGCCTCTCTCATATCTTTCGTATCAAAATTTTTCAAGAGAAAATCTTTCGTCTCATACAATATATTTAAATCATTAGCAGCAAGTAAAATATTATCAACATATATAACTAAAAATATAAACTTGTTTCCACTGACTTTTTGGTATATACACTGATCAACAATATTTTCTTTAAATCCAAAAGATATTATGGTATTATTAAACTTGATGTACCATTATCTATAAGCTTGTTTTAGTCCATATATTGATCTTCTTAATTTACATACTATCTAACTTTTTCTTTTATCGAGAAACCTTCAGGTTGATTCATATAAACTTTCTCCTCGAGGTCTTTATTAAAAAAAAACTTATTTGGTGTAACTCTAAATCATAGTGAGCCACCAATACCATAATAATTCTTAATGAATATTTCTTTGAGACTGGTAAAAAAGTTTTTTTATAATGAATGCCTTCTTTCTGAGTATAACCCTTGGCAATAAGTCTAACTTTATATCATTCGACATTGCAATTTGAGTGGTGTTTGATCTTGAAGATCCATCTACACCCGACTCGTTTAGAACCTTCTGGCAATTCAACAAGATTTCAGACTTTATTATGTTCCATGAATTTTAACTCATCTTTCATGGTATCAATCCATTTATCAGACTCGATACTTTCTATAATTTATGAAAATGAAATTGAATTTTTCTTAATTCCAATATCAAAATCTGATTCCTATAAGTAAACCATATAATCATCAAAAATAGCTGATTTTCTTTTTCTTTCAGATCTTCCTAAAGATATTTCTTATGATTCAAGCAAGTTAGATATCCATGAATCAATTTCTTCATGGGATAATTCCTCATTCAAGTGTTGTTCAATATTAGGCACCATATTTTGTATAAGCGTAGATAAAGGAACACTTATGAATAATGAAATATTCATCCTAACTTCTTATATTTCCATATTATATCGTTAATCACTCTTACTAACTTCATAATTTTAATAAATCTCGCATTACCAGTTTCGATAATTCTCGGACTATGATTTGGATAATAAAATCTATATCCTTTATATTTCTCTGCGTAACCAATAAAGTAACCATTAATCATTTGAGAATCTAATTTTCTTTCATATGGATTATAAATTCTTACTTCTGCTGCGCAACTTCAAATATGAAGATGCCTTAAACTAGATTTTTTTTCAGTCCATGATTCAAAAAGAGTTTTTAAAATTATCTTACTAGAAACCCTATTTAGTAAATACATAGTGGTTTTAAAAGCATACATCCACAACAATTTAGATAGTAAAGAGTTACTTATCATACTTCTAATCATATTTATTAATATCCGATTCCATCTTTTAGCTACACCATTTTGCTAAGGTATACCTAGTATAGTGTATTATACGCATATACCATATATTTCGAGAAACTTTACAAATGAACTCGGACATTGTCCTATTTCATTATGTTTTTCACAATATTCACCACCTCAATCAGACATTATGATTTTCACTTTTTAGTCTAATTGCCTTTCAACCTCATTTACAAATACTTTAAGGGCATCTACTGCTTGAGATTTTTTATGAAGCAAATAAATAAAATCATAACATAAAAAATTATCGATAAAAATGATAAAATATTTATCTCCACTAAAAGATAGAACATCAAAAGGTCCGTATATATCAGTGCATATAATTTCAAGAAGCTGAGTACTTCTTATGGCATCTTTTTTGTTATATTTTGTTTGCTTTTTCTTAATGTAATCTATACATGTACCAAGATCAGTAAAATCTAAATTTGAAAGAATCTCATTCTTTACTAATCTTTCTTTGGATATATGACTCAAACGTTTATGCTACAAGTAGGTAGAATTTTTATTTAGTAAAATATACTTAATTTCAGAATTATGATGCCTAGTAAGTAGGGATTTCACAAAAAAATTGTCAAGTTTTAATTTATATAAACTATCGATAAGAATTTAAGAACCAATAAAAGAAGTATTCTTATATAAACTAAAATAATCATATCCAAATTTAAAATTAAATCCAGAAACATTAAGTTTTGACAAAGAAACTAAGTTTCTAGATATTGAAGATATATAAACTATCTGTAATAGATCCAGATGATAACTAGTATTCGAGATTAAATAATAAGTTCCTATGTCTTCAATTGGATCCTTCATACAATTCTTCATAAATATAAAATCTTTATTTGGGTTTGTAGTTTGGATCCAAAGAAATTACTGCATCAAATTAGAAACATGAGTAATAGTACCAAAATCAAGCCACCAAATATTATGAGGAACTTCAATTAAGTTTGATTCAGAACATACAAAGATATTAGATTTACCTTTCTTTTCAAATCAAGCCTTACATTTCAAGTAATTTTTCTGATAGTATCATACTTTCTTACAGAAATGACACTTATTCAACTTTTGTTCTTTGTTATCAGCCTAAAGAATCTTAGCATGCTTTTTTTTCTCTTGAATTTGTTGGCTTTCTTCTTATATCCTTTACCAGCTTCTTGACTTATGAAATTAATGGAATGACTATCTTACTTTTTTAGTCTTGTTTTCTCCTGAGTAAGCATATTGGATAATTCGTTGATATTCCACTAATCATTAATAGTGTTATAATTAATTTGCAAAAGATTTATACTTAAAAAGTAGTGAGTTCAAAATGAATTGTACTAAGAATGAGTCTTCTACAGTCATCCTCAAAGCCTTTATTCTTACTACAATATTAGTCATCTCCATAATATGGTCTTGTATACTCCACGATCCATTAAACTTTATAGTCGTGAGTTCTGTCATTAATATACTAGCAAGTGATTTATCTGCAGAACAAAAACGATCCTCCACAAACTTCAAATATTTCTTTCCATTTTTTATTTATGGAATAGTGCACTTAATATTGTTAGCAATAGTCATTCGCATGAACATAAAACTTTATCTATTAAAGCATTCCCACGCTTTATAATGTAACTTTTCTTCCTCACTATTATTTATAAGAGCAATAGGTTTATCTTCCTAAGTCAAGATCCAATATATTTAAATGAAAATTGACTTATTTATACTATTCAAATAAATTCAAACCATTAAATATTATAAAAAATAAAACATGCGAATGAAAAAAAAATACTGTAAAAATAATACATAAATGTTTAAATTAAAATAAAATAATTACATCATAGATTCAAACAATCAATAAAAGCATATTGTAATTCTACTTTAGATGGATATTACGACATACTATCATAATTTAATATCATTATTAATTTTTTAATAGGTAATTAAATATTCTCAACCAAACATATCCATTATCTTAGTATATATAAATACATTTGAAAAAAAAAATATTAATTTACCTCTATCATGCTCACTATTTATTGAATAATTAATTCACCTTTGGGTAAACTCTAAAGTTCCAATAAGTTGTAACATCAATTTATCCACTGAATTTTCACTAATATATATTTAATCATAAATAAATAATCAATTTATGCATATTGAAATTCTTTAAATATTCTAGTTTGACTACTTTGATGACTAACAAACTATATATAAATATAAGATCATGCGTAAAAATAATAATTAAAATTTCATCAATAATTAATATTTGATGATACAGTTATAACATAAAAGATACCAAGATCTTTAATAGAAGGGTTAAAATAAACTTAATGGATCATTAGATGATAAAATAATTCATTAGGAACTGAAAAGAAAATTTTAAAGGATTGTTCTGAAATTTTTTAGTTTATAGGGATTAAATTGCAAAAGGCCTTAAATCCAATTAAAACAAACTCAATTTGGTTTAGCTCAACTAATTTAATCTTTAGCAGGTTATGCTTAATGGATTCGG
The DNA here is from genome assembly GCA_006176705.1 of Cocos nucifera. Lineage (NCBI taxonomy): Eukaryota > Viridiplantae > Streptophyta > Magnoliopsida > Arecales > Arecaceae > Cocos > Cocos nucifera. Next base: position 117,841 of record QRFJ01004494.1, read on the forward strand.
ATCAAAATCCAAATCGAAAACCCGAAAATCCGAAAATCCTTCTTCTATCATCTTCCTCCTCTCGATCAAAGCCAAAAACCCCATGATCCACCACTACAGCTGTCGATCCTCATTTGCCTTCACTGTCGACGAGGTGCCGGCCATCCTTAACCATCGACGGTCGGCCTGTGAATGCTGTCCCAACCATTGGTGAGGATGATTAGATCTTTATGGGAGATTAATGGGGAGAAAAGCCTTAGCCAGCGGTTCTCCACTCCAAAAAACATCCAATTGGTGGCCACCGGAGCACCAAAAGATGGACCGTCGGTATTCTTTCGGCATCCAAATAGTCAGGTACCCGATGATTGAGAGGACATTCATCGGTTTACTGATGTTTTAAAGATCATCCCGATCGGACGGAGATGGAGGAGTCCAACCTGGTGCTCCTCCCACCAAATCCAAGCTAGCGATCATCGAAAGACTCCAATTGGCGGACCGCTGCCTACTTGCCCAAGATCCACGATCAGTTTCTAAGATCCGGTCGTTCCTTCCTTCTTTCTTTTGTCTCTTTTCTTTTCTTTTCTTTTATATTGGGTGGTTGTCGGGGTTATCTGGGCATGGATGATGCCGGCAGGTCGGAGGTCCGGCCATTCTTGTAGGCTGATGCAAAATGACCGAAGTTTGGCCACCCAGATGGGAGGGATGGGAGGAGGGCATATGACAGAAGATCGATTAATATAATTTTATTTATTTATTTATTTTATCATAAAATTTTAATTCTAAAAATCTTAGAATAAATAAATAATTTTTTTATTATACAAACATAATGAAAATACTGGCTCTGGTACCAAATATAAGCATAAATCAGATATTTTGCATAGATGCTTTATCAAAAAAATCATAAATTCATGATCATAAAATAAAGATTTCATAATCTTTATAAAATAGATCTGATGCAGAAGAATTCGATGCAGAAGAGAAGAAAAACATCTTACTTAGATTCTTCATGAAAATTGGTTTCTCTATCTTCTTTATTTCTTTATGTCGTAGCAGTAATAATGGATTTTTTACGTACATCTTAATGGGCAGGAATACAACCTTTATTTATATACGTTTGTTGGTACTTCCATTAAGTAAGCGGATGAAATTTTATCATTATCTGAATTCAAAATTCATAATAAATCATGCTACTTAATCGGGACATTACCTAATACTCCTTGCCTTTTTTTTTCCTCCCCTCTCTCTGCCTTCGATCCTCAAATTTCAGCAATGAAGTCAACCTCCCATGCAATGGTTGACACCATACACTTCCACCAATCTTGGCCCTAGGAGGAGCATGGAGAAGATGATCCCCACCTTCAATGATATTATCATCACCAATAGATAACACCATCATCCTCCATAAAATATGGAGACCATCATATCTGTTTTTAACCCCGCCCACCTTGACCTCATTGACCTCAATGATATGAAGGCCCTCAAGAAGCATGGTGGCACCTTGATCAATACCAGGCTTGTCAAAAGGCTCGTCTCCTTTTTTTTTTTTTTTTTTTGGTAAACTGTGGAGCCAGTGGCTATGCATTAAAGAACTGGAAAGAGTACAAAATGAGTATGAGTAGTTATATGCTATGAGTAACAAAAAACCAAAATCTTCAGGATTAAACAGCATGCAGGAGGATGGTCAAATAAGGTAACAGACAAACAGAAAAAAGTTTCATGAACCAACAACTTTGAGTGAAAAAGGATAAGGACAAAAGCCCTTCAACACCAAACTTGTAGTTACTGATTCAGTAGCTTGTATATGTTGATGCCGGCACTGTGAAATGCAAGAGTTTGGTAGATCCCAGTAAATGCCATAGAATTCCAAGCAGAAATAACAGCAACATCTTGATGTATCAGCAGAGACATATAATGGTGAGATTTCAACCATCATGATTTGAGATATGAAGAGCAATGTCCATCAAATAAGAAAAAGAGAGAATTCTATAGATATACCACTGAGAAGTGCTGAGGTGAACAGTCAGATTGAATGAATTGATAAAAGCAAAACTTCAACCGCAAATAAGGAAAGCAACAAACGAATAAAGATAATAAGTATATGCTCCCAATGCACATGATATCCATGATTTGAATCACCTGCATAGCTGAAAAGTAGAATTGTTCCGTTACAGTGGCCGAAAGAAGATTTTGAACAATGCCCATGTCTTGACCTGAATGCTTTGAGATCATAGCTCGATAAAAATAGCAAGATAAAATTTTTATTTACTCTCGTCGAACATTTTTGGCAGCAACAAACATGATATATTGCATATGAAGATAAATTTTATATTCTTAGAGAATTAAAATCTTCCACCCACCTCCTCATCCTTTAATGCAGCCCCCTCTCTCTATCCTTTCTTATGTCGCCCGCCACCATCCTATCTGCCTCTTCTTCCTTCCATCGCGGTCCCCTCCCCAGCCTCTCTCATCTCCTCCCAGCCATCCCATTCACCTCCTCTCCTCTCTACTGAAGCTTCCTCCCCATCCTCTTTATCCCATTCACCTCCTCTCCTCTTTACTACACCTTCCCTCATCCTCTTTTATCTCTCTCTACCATCCTATTTACCTCCTCTCCTCTCTACTGTAGCTTCCTCGCTTTTAATGGAGATGAATGATTAGATCATTTTGCTATGATTTTGAAAGTTTGAAAGGCTATTTTGAAAATTTTTTTAAAAAAAGAAAGTGTGAATCAAAATCGCTCAAATGTAAAGAGGTCAAGCTCTAATTTTTTTTTTTTTTTTTGTTTCAAATCAGTCTGTCTCCATATCCTATCCTCTCCTTCCCTTCCTCTGTCCCCCTTTCCATTGAACCACTGGTCCTTTCTCTTCCTCCCCTTTCCATTGAACCACTGGTCCTTTCTCTTCCTCTCCTTTCCTTCTCTTCCACTGTTCCCGTCCATCGAACCACTTTCCTTCCCTTCCACTGTTCCCGTCCATCGAACCACTTTCCTTCCCTTCCTCTGTTCCCCCATCCATTGAACCACTGATCCTTTCTCCTCCATCACCATCATCAAGTGGATTATCTGTCCTCCACAACTACTATATGTGTAGCAAAATTTCAGGCCATTCAATCCTCTGGTGCAATGACAAGGGAGAGGAGAATGAGACCGGACAGCCTTATTTTCTCTCTTTTTTGTGCTTTTAGGAAACGGTCCTGCAAGTGAACGGGAGACTCGACCTCTTCAACCATGTACCATCCTCTTTCTGGGTCTCTAGACTTGATTGCCGATGATGCTCGTTGCTGGTTCGGAGCTTGCTACTCCATCACATTCCAAGGCATCTTTAGGAAAAAACGCCAGCTAGCCGGTGCGAGTAGCGTAGAAGTGCTTAATCCCGATGCGACCTAATGTCATCAAATCACGGATGACATGTAGTTTGGGCGATCCAGGTCCATCCAGCTGGTCCTTCATATTTGACCGTATACAATTACAGCATGATTTGTTTTCCCATGTATTCCATGCACCAAACTTAATTACCGCCAGGACCGGAGCTAAGATCACACAAAGGGGGCCACCACGTGATAGGAAATCAATTGCACGAACGGTTGCCTCGCTTATCCTGATCGCGGTCTACGATACCAATTCCGATGTTGTTGGTGGAGATCACCGAAGCTGATGTCTCCCTGTCGCATGCCAGTCGCCAGTTGCCTAACCGCTCGCCAAGGTCTAAATGACGAAAACGGACGGCTTCGCCCCAAACGGCCAAACCCAACTCCCACGTACCTTAAATCCCAAGGGTATTCCGGTAATTACATCTGAAAACCCAGCTTCAGTGCAGGAAAAGGAAATAAGTGAAGCCCGAGAAATTCCTCTTTCGCCTTAAAAGAAATTAAAAAAATAAAATTAAATAAGATAACTCCACGGGACTATAAACTCTACCGTGGTTCTTCTGGAGAGATCGAGATTGATGCGGAAGCGCCTTCGCGAAGTGGCCCCTTTCTTCCTCCCACTCTTATTTCATCCATCGCCTCCAAGCTTTCGGCGGAGGATCGATTGAGATAGAGGAATAAATCCGACAGAGAGAGAAAGAGAGAAGGGTGGGGAGCGCGCAAAGTGGGAGAAATTGTTGGAGAAGCGGAGATGGAACCCTAGGGAGTTGGTTTTGGTGAAAAGGGGATCTGGGGTTTTGCGATTTTCGCGTTTAAATTTTTTCGTGTTCTCGTGGCCGACTTGGAGAACAATTTGTGACCTGGGGGTTGGGGTTAGGGTTTGTGGGTTGCTTGGGAGATGGCTGGATTTCTGTCGGGGAAGATGAAGAGGAAGGATCTGGAGGAAGTGTACGACGAGTTCTCGGAGTTCTCGCTGTCGTCGCCGGCTAGAAAGATTAGGAGACTGGTAAGAGAGTCTCTTTTCCTCGGAAAATCACTCTTAGCTCCTTTTTTTTTTTTTCTAAGGAAAATTTTACCAGATTCTCCCCCTAATTATTCAGTTTCTCTGCAAAATAAGTGGAATTTTTGCAATGATTTTTTCACCTTTATGCTTAATTTCGGGAGGTCCGGCTTGTTTTTTCTTTTCTTTTTCTTTTTTTTTGACAATTTAAGAATTTTTGGTGGCGTATTGGACGAAGATAATTAATCTTTGGACGATTTTGGTCGTTCAAGGGATGGAAAAATTCAAGAGGGAAACCTAATTTTGGGCGTAAGCCATTTAATAAGCGATAATCTTGACTTCATGATTCTTCTCCCGTTTTGTTCCCTATTTTTTAAAATCTGAGTAGTTATTTTCTATTTCAAAGAACATAAACTTTTATCTCAAGTAAGGATACATTTCTAGGTGTGTTCTTGTTGAGATTTTTGTTTCTTCCTGGCTGTTGCACAAATTTGGGAGTAGAGAAGTTAATTTATGCTGGGCAGTTATTAGCTTGTTTTTTTGGTGCCTCTTTGTTTGTCTTTGCTCATAGGTGGCCAGCTATTGGCTGGTTTCTTTTATATCTTTGTTCATTTGTTTATTTTTTCCATACGCTTCCTTTGCCAAGGATGCGGAGCTCCCTCCGATCATGGAAGAGGAAGACCCGGCAGTTCCAGTGGCACTGGAATTCGAACTGCAGCAGCTGCCAAGGGACCTAATGAGTGGTGGCCGTGGTATGCCGGAATCAGCATCCACTATGACCGATGCTGTGCCAGTTCCTGCTTTGAATGAGGAGAGAGCTCTTGTTCTGTACAAGCCTGTGGACACCCAGCTCCTCTTTTCACCAGCTCAATCAAATGTTTCCTTGAGAGTGAGCTCGGACCTGATTCATGGTCTAAAGAGTAAGTACTCAGAATATTCTCTCTTGGACTCTTCTTTTCTTTCCTCCTGGATGGAAAATTAATTTTTAACGCTATGTCTGTATCTTGTATATTAAATTCCCATTGCCAAATTCCGTGTAAGATGGGTTCAGAAGGTCTACGATTACTTGATATGGAACAAGTAATTATTTACTTATTCAAAAAGATTTCCAAAAGATCAGCAGCAGCTCTTTTTTCTCATGTCTTCAACCATGGTAACTGTCCTATTTTTGCCTTCCAAATAAAAATAACAAGATAGAATTGAAGTCAGGGGGACAGGTTAAGTTGTTTCTTTTGTAAAATTATATAATTCGAATATGCATTGAAGCTGTGATCAAACATCGAGCATTTACATCTGCAGCTTTGATTTTGTTAGTGTAGCGGCTCTTAACTGTCTCCCTTGGACTTTCTCCAGATCAAGCTTTCCGGTCAGGTAACCAGATGCGGATGGAAGACAAATCAGCTGTGTCAAGCAACTGCTTAGCAATGGTTCCGTGGGTGCCGAACCAGGGCTTTGTGGTCACTACTGGTTCCGGAGTCACTACAGTGCAAAGCAAGGTATCGCCGGAGACAATGGAGGCTGAACAGATTGAGAGCGTGTCTATGGAAGTAGAAGAAGAGGGAGACCAAGCACGGCAAGCAAGCATCGACGAAGGAGCGGGTGGTGAAGGATTCCATCAGTGGCAGCAGCACTGCATGACTCAGTTTCCACCTAACACATCCACACCTATAATGTGGTCCTGGTGATGAACAGAAGAGTGCGTGACCGTGCCTTTTTGGCAACGGACGATTCGGTTCTGCACTGCGGATTAGGGATGGTAGTGGTATTTTGATTGCTTTCCTCGCTCCACTTTCATCAATTGGCGATATATTCCAGCAGAACCGAAGGAGATTGGTTTGGAAGTCGAGGAATCGATGAGAGGGTCCTTTTGTACATGCTTGTTCGTTCCTGGTGTAGGGTGGAATATTCTCTTTTTGGTCGTTCCTTGTCTTTGAAATGAAAAACATGTAACAATCGGTCGTACCCTCCCCGATCTCAGCAATTTTTCTTTTTATGGTACAACCCAATCTCTGTTTGCTTTCATGTGAGCAGGTTTATGCTGGGGAAAGTTGATGCATATCATGAGTGATGATGAAGTAAACTGGCAACTCATGTTCGTTGCGCATTATAAACAAGATACAATCAGGTCCGGATGCAGGATTTAATTTTTAGGGGGCTTTCTCAAGCATTGAATTATCAAATTTTATAAATTATATATATATATATCTATGTGCGCGCGCGCATATACATGTGTACATATGTATATACATGTGTACGTATATACATATGTCTACATGTATATATAAATGTGTGTACATGTGTGTGTATGTCTACATCTATGTATATACATGTGTACGTGTGTACATGTACATATATACATAGATGTAGACATATATATATATATATATATATATATATATATATACACACACACATATGTACACATATTTATATATACATGTAGACATGTGTATACACGTACACATGTATATACGTATGTACACATGTATATGCATATGTATGTATGTATGTATGTGTGTATCTATATGTGTATCCATATATGTATATGTGTGTGTGTATATATATATATGTGCGCGCCCGCGTGTGTAATATATATATATATATATATATATATATATATATATGTGTGTGTGTGTGTGTATGTCTATGTGTGTGTATGTATGTATAGATGTTTATGTATGTGTATGTATGTATGTATATATATAGATATACATATGTATACCTATACCTATATATATATATATATATATATGCATACATACATACATACATATATATATATATGTATACATATACACACATCCATCCATGCGAGCGCGCACATGTGTATATATATATATATATTATATAAGAAATAAAAAATTTTAACAATTTTTTTTAAAAACTTAATTATTGCATAGAAAAATTATACACCCATGAGCATAAAAAAAAAAAAATCAATAATACACACACACACATATATAGTCCCCATAATTTTTTTATGCAATTATGTAACATAAATATTTTATGCATATATTCTCATAATCCACAATAAAATAATTAATATATGAGATAGTATCTATATTTTTTTTCTATGCAGTAAGGTTAACTTAAATCATAAATCTATCTATTTTTTTCATTCATCTTTCTCATCCCATACCGCCGCCATCTCCTCTCCTCCATTCATGGCTATTTTACCTTTTCCTTCCTTTTTCCTCATGTTCTTCCTAACCCCACACCGTCGTCGGCTCCTTCCCTTCACACATGGTTGGCCTACCTCATCTTTTCTCTTGTGCTTTTTCTCACCCCACATCATCATCGGCTCTTCTCCTCCATCCATGATCGGCTCACCTCCTTCTCCCTCTTTCCTCTTGTGCTCTTCCTCACCCCACACCATCACCACCTCCTCTCAACCCACGGTACTGCCGCTACCTCCTCCCCTCAACCTTAGGCTCCTTCGCTCCACCGCCATCCTCCTCAATCGGTGCCGCTGTCCTCCTATATCTCACTACCTCTTTTCCTCATGAATTCTCTGCTTTTTCGTACTTTTCCATCTCATCATTCCCATGCCCCTCTCGGGGCTCCATCGACCGCCGCTCCGCCCCCAGAGCTCTTCGTGCCTCTCCCTCTCCTTCCCCCATCCTCTGAGGCTCGGTCGACTGCTGCACCCCACCCTCATAAGTTGTTGTGACTCCTCCCCCTGGGTCTCTGCTGGCCGTCGGCTTCGTCCTAGCAACTCTCCGTGTCTCCCCCCATCTTCTCTGCCCACACTTCAGGGCTCGGCCACTTGGCTGGCTATTGCGCGTTGCCCCCATGGCTTACCTTCACTGCCTATGAGGCAACGCTTTATTTCCTAAGAATGTAAAGAGAAATGAACCTTTAGAGTTCAAAGAAGAAAAGCTGAACAAGAGCTTATATTTAATCAGTGCAAAAGAATTTGAAAAAGATTTGAGAAAAAATTCTTCTATTTGGATTCTAGCTTTTAAGAAAGTTAACAAGAAGGATACAAGTCATTATCCTCAAGAGATAGCAAGCCTCCTTGATAATTTTAAAGATATTTTTTCTGAGGATCTTTTAGATTACTTGCTATCCATAAGGAATATTCAATACGTAATAGATCTTGTTCTAAGAGCTATTCTATCCAATCCATCCCACTATCATCTTAATCCTATCGAGCATGCTGAGCTGAAATGTCAAGTAGAACTTCTTAGGAAGAAATTTGTTAGAAAAAGTATGTCTTTATGCGATACCCGTTCTCTTGATTTTCTAAAAGGATAGAACTTGAAGAATGTGTGTAGATAATCGGGCAATTAACAAAATAATGATAAGATATCGTTTTTCGATTTTCTAGCTTGATGATATGTTGGACATGATTGCCGGATCTAATGTGTATTCTAAAATTGATCTAAAAGATGGATATCATCAAGTACAAATTAGGCCCAGAGATGAGTGAAAAACAGCTTTCAAAATTAAAGATGGTCTATATGAATAACTGATCATACCGTTTGACTTATCTAACGCTCCTAGCATATTTATGAGATTCATGACTCAAGTGCTACAACCATTTATGGGCATATTTATGGTTGTGTACTTTGATGATATTCTCATTTATAGCAAGACTAAGGAAGATCATTTAGAACATCTCCGTCAAGTGTTCCAAACTCTTAGAGCCAAAAGCCTATGTACAAATTTTAAGAAATACGATTTCGTGACCATGCATGTTATTTTCTTAGATTTCGTTGTGACCCTCGATGGTATGTCCATAAATCTTGAAAAAGTTTATGCAATTAAAGAATGATTTATATCCCAAAACATTCATGATGTTAAGAGTTTTCATGGTTTACTAGTTTTTTTATCAAAGATTTATTAAAAAATTTAGTACAATTATGGCTTCCATTATGAATTGTATAAAAAAAAGAAGTCTTTGAATGGATTAAAGCCGCTAAATGAGCTTTTCAAGTAATCAAAGATTGGACCCAAGCTCCTGTACTGCATCTACCTAACTTTTTAAAGATCTTTGAGGTGGCTTGTGATGCATCAAGAGTAGGAATTGATGGAGTTTTGAGTCAGCAAGAATATCCTGTGGCTTATTTTAGCGAAAAACTAAATGAATCAAGATGCAGGTATTCCACCTATGATAAAAAATTCTATGCTGTGGTACATGTCTTTAGACATTGGAGACACTATCTGCTACCATAAGAATTTATCTTGCACTCAGATCATGAAGCCCTTAGGTTCTTCGGTTCTCAAAGAAAATTAAATTCTAGGCATGGAAAGTTGGTTGAATTTTTACAAGCCTACACTTTCGTGATAAAGCACAAGACTGGGATAGAAAATTGAGTTGCTGATGCATTCTCTCGTAGGTCCTCTTATTGGTAGTAAGTATTGAAGTAGTAGGCTTTGAGAAGCTTAAAGAGGATTACAAGAATTATCCCAATTTTGGTGTTATTGTTGCCGTTCTTTGGAAAGGACCGTCTAGGAAGTATAATGAGTTCACTTTTCAAGACAACTACCTCTTTAAAAATAATAAGTTGTGTAATCCATGTATTTCTATTCGGGATTTTTTAGTATGGAAAATACATGCGGAATGTTTGTCTAGGCATTTCGATAGAAATAAGACTATTGAGGCCATAGAGAACCAATTTTTTTGGTCGAATCTGAAGTGTAATGTTGCTCGTATCGTTGCCCAATGCAGGACTTGCACCGTAGAAAAGCAACATAAACAAAATATCGGTCTTTACATCATGCTACCTGTTCCTGACTATCCTTGGCAAGACATGAGCATGGACTTTGTCTTGGGTTTGCTATGTATAGCTACGAAGAATGATTCGATATATGTGGTAGTAGATCGATTTTCTAAGATGGTCCATTTCTTATCGTGCCACAAAACATCATATGCTTATAAAGTTGCCCGATTGTTTCTAGATGAGATTGTAAGGTTACATAGTTTGCTTAAAACCATTATCTCGGATAGGAATATGAAATTTACAAGTTATTTCTGGAAAACTTTGTGGCATATGTTGGTAACCAAATTAAATTTTTCTACTGCATATCACCCCCAAATTGATGGTTAGACTGAAGTTGTAAAGAGGAGTTTAGGAAACCTGTTAAGATGTTTGGTTGGAGAGCATATTGGAAACTGGAATTTATTTTTATCCCGAGCCAAGTTTGCATACAATAGTTTGGTAAATAGATCCATAGGCATGAATCCATTCGAGGTTGTGCATGGCTACCATCCTTGAAAGCCTATAGATTTAATCTCATTACCAATTCATACTAGAGTGTCTGAGTCTGCATCTTTCTTTGCCCAGCATATTAGAAGTCTACATAAACAGATCAGTAAGAAAATCAACATAAGTAATCAAAATTATAAATGGCTAGTAGGTTCACACAGACGAGTTAAGAAATTTGCTGAGGATAATTACGTCATGATTAGAATTAGACCATAACGATTTCTCCTAGGGATCGTTAGGAAGTTACATACTCATGGAGTAGGCCCTTTCAAAATTTTTAAAAAAATTGGGTCGAATGCATATGTTATCGATCTACTTGCTAATTATGATTTTGGCTTTGCTTTTAATATTTCTAATCTAGTAGCATACAAAGAACTAATAATAATATCCAGTGATTCCTTTGAGCCTATACCTTCTTTTGAGAGTGAACCCCCATCCGAGTGTCCACAAGCCAAAGTAAAAAAAAAGCACGATTCAATCGAGCGTGTTGGGGATAAACCTCGCTCCTACCGAAGTCAAGTTCGGTGCCCAGCCTGATGCGGCCAGTAGCCATGGAAGAGCTTCAGCCGGTTGAACTGCTTAGCGGCCGAGCTCCTTCCGACTCCTAGCAGCCGACCGAACTGCTTAGCGGTCGAGCTCCTTCGGACTCCCAGCGGTCGGGCTTTAGCTGAACTTCTCAACCGCCGAACTTCAGTCGGACCCCTGCGAGAGCCGAACTCTCTCCACATCGTTCCAGCCAGGCGTCGGCGGGAGCCGAACTTCTTCCGAGCTTTTCCTTTAGTCGAACTCCTCCATAAGTCTAAGTTCTTCTGAATGAACTATCGCCATCAGTCTACAACAGACGACGAGATCGGACGACATGGCCGCCACAACTGGCGACACCACTCTCTCCATAATCAGTCCCATGCGGCCCATGACGCTATCACTATCTACCTAATGATGCCTTCCTCTCCGTACCGAACTTCATGCGGCCCTAACAGCTCGCTATCAAACGGTATGGCCGTCACCATCAATTAAGCTCTGCCTATAAAGGACCCTCCAGATATGCTAATCTCTCGAATCTCTGATCTCTAAGCTCTCCTCTTCTTCTCCAAGCTCCGAAACTTATTTCCGAGCACTCCATTCCTATTGATCAGAGCTGACTTGATCGTCGGAGGGTCCTATCGGAGCCACCCCCCACCGGCTCTAGATAGAAATTTTATTTTGCAGGTCCCTGACGGCGACCTCATCGACCTCCACTCCAGTGGATTTCGACGACGACCAGATTCTACGTCAACAGATTGGCGCTAGAGGAAGGGACTGAACCTCCGAGGTTTCCTTGTTCTTAAAGGAATGCTCGACGACGATTTCTCTCTTTTCTCTTCGGAGATCTCTCTTCTTCCTCACTAGAATTTTTTTTCAAAGAGAAAATGCCTCTCAGGAGAGCTTCGACTCGACGATCGACGTCCTGCACGCCAGATCCATCTACTTTCGTTGCAGCCTCGGCAGTCCAGGATTCATCCAAAGCCACCACAGATGTAGAGCAGTTCAACCTGCTGGTCGGGTTCGCGGCCTCATCGAGATGATGCAGACCGTGTGACAACCTCTAGCGGAGACTTTATTAGCAAATCCGCTATGAGGATGCGAGGAACCAGCCTTAACGAAGAGCATTTGGGCATACCAATCGCCCTAAGGAAGGATAAACGGAGAACAGAAGTCCTCCCGCATCATCGGAATGAAGTTCGATGGAAGCAAGGCCGAACTCCCCCTCAAAGCTCATCATCGAAATGAAGTTCGGTGTGAGGAAAGCTGAGCTCCCCTTTGAGCTCATCGTCAAGGAAGTCCAAATAAAAGAAGCAGGAAGTTCTCCCATGGAAGGTTTCATGGAAAAGCAAAATGAAGTTCGACGCGAGGAAAGCCGAGCTCCCCTTCGAGCTCGTCGTCAAGGAAGTCCGGACAAAAGAAGCAAGAAGTTCTCCTGCGGAGGGTTTCGCAAAAAAATGGAATGAAGTTCGGCGCGAGCAGAAAAGTGGAATGAAGTTCGGTGCGAGCAAAGTCGAGCTCCCTCTCGAGCTCATCGTAAAGAAAGTTCGAAAAAAGAAGCGAGAAGTTCTTCGAACCAAACTCCCCCTCAAGTTCGTCATCGAGGAAGCCCCGATAAAGGGGCATGAACTTCTTCCGTAGAAGGTTTCGCAAGGAGGTGGAATGAAGTTTTTTCGCATCCACGACCTCCCCAACGCAAGCAAGGCCAAACCTCGAGCTCGCCATCAAGAAAGCCCCGACAAAGGGGTATGAAGTTCTTCCGTAGATTTCACAAAGGGATGGAATGAAGTTCGGCCGTGCTTATGACCTCCATAGCACAAGCAAGGCCCGAACTTTTCGAGCTCGCCACTAATAAATTTTCGACAGAAGGGCGTGAAGAAGTCCTCCTCCCGAAAGGTTCCGCGACTGTGTCCCCCTCAACGCTCCTCGAACTCAAATTCTCACCGAAGTTAAGAACCAGCTGCCAAGACAAGAAGGGTTACAGTCTCCCCCAAACCAGCGCGATTGAAGCAAGTACTGCCTCTACCATCACGACCACGGCCACGATACCGAGGAATGCATCCAGCTTCGAGATAAAATTGAGGAGCTTGTCAGAAAGGAGCGGTTGGGTAAATTCCTCCGGCATCAGTCTGAAGTAGGAAAAGATTGACCAAGGGCGCTACCATAGCCAGAGACGGCAAGGAGCTCGGCGCTGCCATAGCCAGAGATGGTAAGGAGCTCGGCCACATCATGACGTCATCCACATTACCCCTGGGAGGAGCTTAGTACATTGACGATCCATCATCTCCCGACATCAAAGTCAAGAGAAGCATGCTCCAAATTGCGGAGGCCAGCATGAGATAGAGGAGGTCGTTCGATCCAAAGCTTATTGTCCGAAGAAATGCGGAGGAACAACGCTACCACGATCCTGAAACACAGAATTTGGGGATGCGCTGTCAGTAACTTTCTTTCAATAAAATTCTTTCCTTTCAATAATATTATTTCTAGATGCGAAAACTATGCAATGATAGAGAAGAAGCAGTCAATAATTACCGCATTAGGAACATGAGGAGAACCTCATCCTAACGTGAGTAATAACCTCGGTCAGAGATAAGATCTCTCCCAAGCGAATGTCTCGTTCACAAAGGACGAGATGGGGGAAGAGGCCTTGATAATGGTCCTTACGTGCCCCCACAGCCCGTTAGGAACAGGAAGAGAACCTCGTCCTAATGCAAGCAACAACCTCGACTAGAGATAAGATCTCTCTCGAGTGAAGGTCTCATTCACAAAGGACGAGATGGGAGGAGAGGCCCTGACAACGGTCCTTACGTGCCCCCACAGTCCATTAGGAATAGGAGGAGAACTGTTAGATATATGTGCCCTAGAAGTCAGAATTGGCTGACACTTGTAATACACTTCTAGGGGTAAAATTATAATTTTGACTATAATTAATGAAATGGGTTATTTTCTATCACACCTGTGTATTTAGTGTCTGTGATACATCCTTTGAGTTAATGGTAATGATAATTCATATTTTCAAGAGTTGAAAATTTAAGACATGAATAATCATTATTAACTCATAAACAGCTCCCGACCATAGGATCATCACGAGGATGGTGATCGATCCGAAAGGTTGGTGTACGATCGCTTCTCTTTAGTAGATGAGTCTTGAGTCTACGGTGTGGAGACACCGGAGCGAGAGTACAGGTACTCGTTAGAGAACGAGGGCACTGAGCGTGACCACCTCGAGTAGTCATTAGGAAGTCTACCTTCTCGTCAATGACTGACTCGATGCTGCAGTAGTGTGTCTGGTTCTTTGACCTGAGATGCATCGGCAGTTCACCTTGAGGGTGTTATAGTTTGACTACACCATTACTCGGTCTCCTAGCCATATGGAACCCTGAGGTGTATGTTGGCTATGAGCATGTTCATTGTAGGAACTGGATTGCATCAAGATGGGATCTATCTACCTCGGTGGTAGAGGAGCAGCCCTATGATGATCATGAGAATCAAGTCCAGAATCCATGGCCATGGTAGAGTGAAATAATAGAAAGAGTTTCTATTTAGATTTTCACATTGGACTCGAATCGAATGATTACATCATATGACAGAGACTAGGGTTTGACGAGTTCACCTTAACCCTAATCTGATCGGGGCTCAAGATAGAAGAACTTGAATCACACAGGTAGCTGCACCAAGAGGTTCGCATTCAGCTCTGATGGGTTGCCACCATATACTGCTAGGTGTCACTGGTGGATTTTGGGAGCAATTAGAATGATTTAGATGATCGATCATTCTAGCTGTTCGAATCAGAAGAGTTCTGATCCATCGAAAGGAGTTTCGATGATGTCTATGATAGAGATCATGACATATCCCATTACCATACAGAACTGAACCTAACTGGGTCACACAAACAAGGGTTTGAATCTGGTGATCATCAATTGAACTGATCTAGTTCAATTGATCTGAATGAGATTCAATTAGGTTCAAGGAAATCGTGCTAGCACTCGATTGAACCTAACGTTCTTCTTTTACTATCATAAATAAGTTGTCCTGACTGAGCCAAAGGAGTTTGTGCTCAATCAGAGGCCTTCATATGGTCTGACTGGAGGTTGTCCAAGTCAGAATAGGTTGTCTTATTTGTAAGACATTACCTGCCATTTTTGGTCACCTGCCATTTCTTGTTCTTTGACTTTGGTCAAAAGTCTACCTTTGACTGGTCAAACGTTGACCATTGACCCTTTGACTTTTGACCACATGTCATGCACCTATTGGAGAGCTGGTGGGGGCCTGTCCCCCTGCCAGAACCTGGCAAGGAGAAGGGCGCACGCCAAGGGTGGCGTGAGCCCAAGTTAGGAGGCGCCTAGGAGTCCTTGTTGGACAAGGACTCCACCTCCCTTTTGGATTCCAATTCAGAGTTCTACTAAGAATCCAGTTTGACTGGTCTTAGGCGCCCTCTAAGGAGGAATCCAGGGGTCTCTATTCCCAACCAATCAGATTTAGATCTGATTTCACAAAGGGTTGTGATTGGTTGGAGAAGGAAGAGGAGTTGGATCACAAGAGGTCTATAAATAAGACCCTGCGCCCAACCCTAATTCTAAGTGAATGCAATTAGATCCCACGCCCCAAGGCTGCCTCTCCCCTCCTTCTCCATGCCATAGTCTCTTCTCCCCTTGCTCTCCACGTCCAAAAGGAGTTTTGGACTTAGGTTGGTGCGATTCAGATCAAGGAAAGGCGATCAAAAGCAAGAAGGCTGCGCTGCTGCAAAAGGACGACTGCAGATCTTCAAAAGAGTTTTGAAGATCCTCCAGATCAGATCCAGATCTAATTTTTGGAGGTGTGATAGAGAAGAAGAGGATCTCCAGATCCAACCCGAGTGGATACCGGTAGAGGCCAGGCGCTTGCGTGGCTAGATCCAGAACCTTCCGCTGCAACAGGATCATCAACAGGGTAATAGGATTACCCAAATCAGGTAAATTAAATTTGATTTAATTTATCTTATTTTATTTTATTTATTAAAATAATAAGAATCAGATCTGAAATATATCAAGATCTGATTGAGATCAAGAGAAAAATTTTTGAAATATATCTCTTGATCTGATCAGATCTGAACGAACCTGGATCCGGGAAATCAGGATTTCCCTTCAACTGGTATCAGAGCCATGGTTCTAAAATTATTTAGATCTAATTTTAAATTTTATTTTAATTAGAAAATAAAGTGATTTCAGATGTCACATGAGATGTGATCAGATCTGAAATCAAAAAAATTAAAATTAAATGATTTGGATCTAAGATTATGAAGATATGCATGACTAGTTCTAGAATAGAATAGAATAGTTCTTGCATGTCTTTGATTTAATCTGATTAAATCATATTTTAGATCTTCTTATTTACTATTTTTTGATATTATAAGTGTTATAATAACATCTAAATAAATAGCAAATAAAAATTATTTAATTTTAAATATCATATGAGATATGATTGATGCATGTCTAGACTAGTTGTAGAATAGTTCTACATAATTGTCTAGATTAGAATTTATTTTGATTAGATCAATTTAAATCTAATTTTTTAGATTATTATGAGATAATTTAGATCTGAAAACATGCATGATTTTGATACATGAGATGTATGCAAAATATGCCATGATTAGATCTAATTTGTATATGAGATATATGATATAGATCTAATAACTGTTTTGTAGTATTTACATGTTCCTGATTAAGGCGTTCCTCTTGGCCGTCCGGTCATAAGAACGAAGAAGGGTTTAAAGGCCCTCTCTTCCCATTCGATGGGGTGTTCTTATGATGTGTAGGGGTGCTGCGTGTTCGTCCTTAATCAGAAACCCAAAACTTACTTTCTGCAAAACCCTAGATCCTGAAACCCTAGGATTTATTGTGCATATTTTGTTTATGAACCCTACTTAATTAAGAATTAAGTTTATGGAAATATTAATTAGGTCTAAAATTGAGAATTTTCAGATCTAAGACATATTCATAATACTGGGTTCGGGCTTGGGTAGCTCAATTAGGTCTAAGCGGTTGATCAAACCGAATCAAGAGTTGGTTAGATGGGATCAACAATGCTTAAATTGACCAGCCTAATAGGATTAAGTCTGGGTCAAGATCGAGTCACGATCAAGCAAGACCTAATTAGGCTCAGAGGTTAGAGTCTGGATTGTAGGCTAACCCAATTGGTTCTGACTCAACAATTTGGTGTCTAAGGTAAGTTTGGCACATACGACCGACTGGTTTTTAATTGGAAGCTACTCGACCTGAATGCGTTCTTGTACGAGTTAATGGCATATTCCTTCCACCGGTCTCACTTACCTGGCCATATCTGTTGACACAGTTCTGATCTGAGGTGGTCAATAATCCGAGCTAACCCATGCCACTAGGTTAGTCATAATTGTTATGACTAAGCCAAGTCTAGTTTAATGAGACCTGAATCAATTCTCCCTAAGAAAAGATTAAGTCTGAGGTCTTCCACCATTGTAGATGTGCGGGCCCTTCCCGGGGTTGATTGTTCTCGGCTGGATACAGTGGCTCAGTTGCACCGGGAAGATGCAACCATGTCTATTAGGCATTGGATGCTATGGGCTGGAGGATGAGTTGGGCTCAATATTTTGGATACGGTGAGAGACTCAATTAGGAACCCAGTCTATGCAAATGGTGGGTCTGACTTAACTAAGGAGTGGATCAATATTTCGGATACGGTGAGATTCATGAATTAGAGACCAAGTTTGGGTGCACCATGATTAGAGAATCATTGAACAAGAGTTGTTCACTCATTGGCTAACCCATCACCAATAACTGTTAGGTGAGGTGATGAGTCAGTTGGTGAGACCGCACCACCCACTAGAAATCATTAATCATGGAGATTTTCGCATCTCTACAGAGGGAGTGTAGGGATCCGAGAAAATAGTGGGAGCTAATTTGTTTAAAAATAAAATCCCTAAACAAATTGGTCAAGTCAAAATTACAGTATCTAACTAGAATCTTTGACTCTCTACAGGAAAATGTCTGCGTCCAACCCATTGGCACGTATCCTGGACACACATAGACTGACTGGACCCAATTATAAAGATTGGCTCAGGAACTACAAAATTATTTTGGGTTCAGAGAAGTTAACCCATGTTTTGGACCAGGACCCTCCCACCTTACCAGCTCGTCCATCCACTGAACAGAGAGCGTCTCTGGAAAAATGGATTGACGAAGATAATAAGGCCAGATATTACATGTTGGGCTCGATGTCTGATGAGCTCCAGCGCCAACATGAAGATATCGGGACTGCTCGCCAAATGTTGGCTCACCTGCAGGAGATGTTTGGTGAACAGAGTCGCGCAGCCAAATATCAAGTCACGAAATGACTTTTTAAGGCTAAGATGCGTGATGGGCAGTCAGTCCAAGATCACTGTCTGACAATGATCAAGGACATGGAAGAGCTTGAGAAGCTCGGTGTGAAGTTGGACTTGGACCTTGCAGAACGATATTATTCTGCAATCCTTGACTGATGCATATGGGCAATTCATCATGAATTACCACATGCATAAACTTCAAAATTCCTTGGCCGAGTTAATGAATATGCTGGTTACCGCTGAGCTTTCTATGAAAGGTTCTAAAGGCTCAGTTCTTGCTATGGAACGGACTTCTTCCAAAAGAAAGTCTTATGGAAAGAAAAAGAAGTCTGTGAAAAAGCAAAAGGTGGAAGGATCAAAGAAGAAGAAGGCAGAACCGAAGAAGAAAAGGTCGATGGCAAAGGAAAGTGTTTCCATTGCAACAGCGACGGCCATTGGAAGCGGAACTGCCCTACTTACCTGGCCACCCTGAAGAACAAGAAGGAAGGTCCTTCTGGAGGTATGCTCGTTATTGAGTCTAACCTTACGGTTTCTTCTGCATCCAGTTGGGTGCTTGACTCTGGTTCTAGTGCTCATCTGTGCACTTCTATGCAGGGTCTTGAGGATAGCAGGAGGCTGAGGGATGGAGACATGATCCTACGCGTCCGGTAATGGAGCAAGAGTTGCTGCAGTAGCCGTGGGAACATACCCTCTTCGATTACCATCTGGTTTAGACTTAGTTTTAAAAGACTGTTATTATGTGCCTGCAGCTAGCAGGAATTTGATTTCTGTTTCATGCTTAGCACAAGAAGGTTATGTGATCACCTTCTTTAAGGACCATTGTAACATTCTTTATGAAAGAAATAAAATTGCAAATGGTTTCCTTATTAATGGTCTTTATCAGCTACATATTGATGTACCTGTTTTAACTATCGAGCAAAACGTGAATGCCAAACGACCTAGGGATAGTCCAAACGACAGATATCTATGGCACCTGAGATTAGGTCATATAGCAGAAGATAGGATTCAACAAATTGGAGAAAAATGGGCTATTGAGTCCATTGACTTTTGAGTCATATCCAACTTGTGAATCTTGTCTTCAAGGCAAAATGACTAAACTCCCTTTTGTTGGACATGGGGAGAGGGCCACAGATCTCCTTGCCCTAGTACATACTGATGTGTGCGGCCCATTTGATGTGCCGGCTAGAGGCAATTTTGTCTACTTCATTACCTTTACCGATGATCTGTCTAGGTATGGGTATGTGTATCTTATGAGACACAAGTCTGAAGCTTTTGAAAAGTTCAAAGAATTCAGACATGAAGTAGAAAAACAAACTGGAAAACCCATTAAGGTTCTTCGATCAGATCGAGGAGGTGAATACCTTAGCCGGGAATTCCTAGACTATCTTAAGGAAAAATGGCATAGTCTCTCAATGGACTCCACCAGGAACACCTCAACTCAACGGGGTTTCAGAACGGAGAAATCGGACTCTATTGGATATGGTTCGATCCATGATGAGCTTCACAGACCTCCCTGATTTTCTTTGGGGACATTCATTATTAACTTCAATCTATTCTACTGAATAGGGTTCCCTCTAAAACCGTTCCTACCACACCGTATGAGATATGGCACATGGTAAGAAACCAAGTCTGAGTCATCTCAGAATTTGGGGTTGTCCGGCTCATGTCAAAAGACAACAAGCGGACAAGTTAGAGTTTAGGTCCTTTAGAGCTCGATTCATAGGATATCCTAAAGAGTCATTAGGATACTATTTCTACATTCCAGAAGACCACAATGTGATTGTGAGTCGACATGCCATCTTTCTTGAAAAATAGTTTATTCAAGATAGCGGCATTGGAAAGCAGATTAAGCTTGATGAGAAAGTCTCACAAGCAGAACGAGCTAAGGACCAAGTGGAACCAAATCAGGTTGAGCCAATAAGAACACTACCTCCTCCACCTCGTAGATCGGAAAGAGTTTTCCGTCCCCCTGAAAGATACTTAGGTATTATTTCAGAGGACGTAGAGGAAATGTTCCTCATAGGTAATGGTGCTCATGGTGATGATCCCAAAACCTACAACGAGGCGATATCAGATATCGACTCCGAGAAATGGCTTGAGGCAATGAAGTCAGAAGATTCGACTCGATGCACTCAAACCAAGTCTGGACCTTGGTAGATCCACCAGAAGGTATAGTACCTATTGGGTGTAAATGGATCTTCAAGAGAAAGATTGGTGCAGATGGGAATGTGGAGACATTCAAGGCTAGACTGGTGGCAAAAGGTTATAGTCAACGTGAAGGCATTGACTATCAGGATACCTTTTCCCCGGTAGCTATGCTAAAATCCATCCGCACATTGCTTGCCGTTGCAGCCTATTTCGATTATGAAATATGGCAAATGGACGTGAAAACGGCATTCCTAAATGGATATCTTGAGGAAGATATCTATATGGAACAGCCGCTAGGTTTCACATCCAGTGATACTGATCACAAGGTTTGCAAGCTGCAAAGGTCCATATATGGACTTAAGCAAGCATCTCGGAGCTGGAACACTCGTTTCAATGATGTGATCAAAAAGTTTGGTTTCATCAAAAATGAAGAGGAACCATGTGTTTTCAAAAGGGTCAGTGGGAGCGCTGTTGTCTTCCTCGTATTGTACGTGGATGACATCCTCCTTATTGGGAATGATATTCCCATGTTGACATCAGTCAAGATGTGGTTGTCCAAGGAATTCTCCATGAAAGACCTAGGTGAAGCATCCTTTATTCTAGGAATTAAGGTCTATAGGGATAGACCGAATAGGATGCTAGGACTTTCACAGAAGATGTACATAGAGGAAGTACTAAAGAGGTTTAGTATGGAAAACTCTAAGAGGGGATTAATACCCTTCAGACATGGTATTCATCTTTCCAAGAAGATGTGCCCCAGCACACCTGAGGAAATAGAACGCATGAGCAAGATCCCTTATGCTTCTGCAATAGGGAGCCTCATGTATGCCATGCTATGTACACGACCTGATATAGCCCATGCTGTGAGTGTCACAAGCAGATATCAGTCAAATCCAGGTGAAGAACACTGGACTTCTGTGAAATGTATCCTTAAGTACTTGAGAAGAACTAAGGATATGATGTTGGTCTTTGGTAATGGAGAACTCCAAGTCCAGGGATACACAGACTCGGACTTCATGTCCGATATAGATGATCGAAAGTCGACATCTGGCAGACTGTTTGTGCTGGAAGAGTTCCAAGCAAACGGTGATACCATCTCATCCGCGATTACCTTGAGAAAGGTTACGTTGAGGTCAAGAGAGTCAACTCCGCAGATAATGTGGCAGACCCACTTACAAAGCCGTTGGGCCAGCAGAAGATCGAAGCCCACCTTGAGAAGATGGGACTTAGACTTGTAGCCAATTGGCTTTAGGACAAGTGGGAGATTGTTAGATATATGTGCCCTAGAAGCCAGAATTGGCTGACACTTGTAATACACTTCTAGGGGCAAAATTATAATTTTGACTATAATTAATGAAATGGGTTATTTTCTATCACACATGTGTATTTAGTGTCTGTGATACATCCTTTGAGTTAATGGTAATGATAATTCATATTTTCAAGAGTTGAAAATTTAAGACATGAATAATCATTATTAACTCATAAACAGCTCCCGACCATAGGATCATCACGAGGATGGTGATTGATCCGGAAGGTTGGTGTACGATCGCTTCTCTTTAGTAGATGAGTCTTGAGTCTACGGTGTGGAGACACCGGAGCGAGAGTACAGGTACTCGTTAGAGAACGAGGGCACTGAGCGTGACCACCTCGAGTAGTCATTAGGAAGTCTACCTTCTCGTCAATGACTGACTCGATGCTGCAGTAGTGTGTCTGGTTCTTTGACCTGAGATGCATCGGCAGTTCACCTTGAGGGTGTTATAGTTTGACTACACCATTACTCGGTCTCCTAGCCATATGGAACCCTGAGGTGTATGTTGGCTATGAGCATGTTCATTGTAGGAACTGGATTGCATCAAGATGGGATCTATCTACCTCGGTGGTAGAGGAGTAGCCCTATGATGATCATGAGAATCAAGTCCAGAAATCCATGGCCATGGTAGAGTGAAATAATAGAAAGAGTTTCTATTTAGATTTTCACATTGGACTCGAATCGAATGATTACATCATATGACAGAGACTAGGGTTTGACGAGTTCACCTTAACCCTAATCTGATCGGGGCTCAAGATAGAAGAACTTGAATCACACAGGTAGCTGCACCAAGAGGTTCGCATTCAGCTCTGATGGGTTGCCACCATATACTGCTAGGTGTCACTGGTGGATTTTGGGAGCAATTAGAATGATTTAGATGATCGATCATTCTAGCTGTTCGAATCAGAAGAGTTCTGATCCATCGAAAGGAGTTTCGATGATGTCTATGATAGAGATCATGACATATCCCATTACCATACAGAACTGAACCTAACTGGGTCACACAAACAAGGGTTTGAATCTGGTGATCATCAATTGAACTGATCTAGTTCAATTGATCTGAATGAGATTCAATTAGGTTCAAGGAAATCGTGCTAGCACTCGATTGAACCTAACGTTCTTCTTTTACTATCATAAATAAGTTGTCCTGACTGAGCCAAAGGAGTTTGTGCTCAATCAGAGGCCTTCATATGGTCTGACTGGAGGTTGTCCAAGTCAGAATAGGTTGTCTTATTTGTAAGACATTACCTGCCATTTTTGGTCACCTGCCATTTCTTGTTCTTTGACTTTGGTCAAAAGTCTACCTTTGACTGGTCAAACGTTGACCATTGACCCTTTGACTTTTGACCACATGTCATGCACCTATTGGAGAGCTGGTGGGGGCCTGTCCCCCTGCCAGAACCTGGCAAGGAGAAGGGCGCACGCCAAGGGTGGCGTGAGCCCAAGTAGGAGGCGCCTAGGAGTCCTTGTTGGACAAGGACTCCACCTCCCTTTTGGATTCCAATCAGAGTTCTTACTAAGAATCCAGTTTGACTGGTCTTAGGCGCCCTCTAAGGAGGAATCCAGGGGTCTCTATTCCAACCAATCAGATTTAGATCTGATTTCACAAAGGGTTGTGATTGGTTGAGAGGAAGAGGAGTTGGATCACAAGAGGTCTATAAATAAGACCCTGCGCCCAACCCTAATTCTAAGTGAATGCAATTAGATCCCACGCCCCAAGGCTGCCTCTCCCCTCCTTCTCCATGCCATAGTCTCTTCTCCCCTTGCTCTCCACGTCCAAAAGGAGTTTTGGACTTAGGTTGGTGCGATTCAGATCAAGGAAAGGCGATCAAAAGCAAGAAGGCTGCGCTGCTGCAAAAGGACGACTGCAGATCTTCAAAAGAGTTTTGAAGATCCTCCAGATCAGATCCAGATCTGATTTTTGGAGGTGTGATAGAGAAGAAGAGGATCTCCAGATCCAACCCGAGTGGATACCGGTAGAGGCCAGGCGCTTGCGTGGCTAAGATCCAGAACCTTCCGCTGCAATCAGGATCATCAACAGGGTAATAGGATTACCCAAATCAGGTAAATTAAATTTGATTTAATTTATCTTATTTTATTTTATTTATTAAAATAATAAGAATCAGATCTGAAATATATCAAGATCTGATTGAGATCAAGAGAAAATTTTTGAAATATATCTCTTGATCTAATCAGATCTGGACGAACCTGGACCGGGAAATCAGGATTTCCCTTCAAGAATCGTCTTGCGAAACCCTCGGAGATAAGATCTCTCAACACAACCTCGGTCAGATAAGATCTCTCGAGCGATCGAGTCAACCTCGGCTATAAGAGGACAAGATTAGAGATAAGATCTCTCCCAAGTGACTGTGGACAACCTCGATCAGAGATAAGATCTCTTCTGAGTGATCGAGTCAATCTCGACTAGAGATAAGATCTCTTTCGAGCGACCGTTGACAACCTCGGCTAGAGATAAGATCGAATCTTTTTCGAGCGGACTGTGGACAACCTCGACTAGAGATAAGATCTCTTCCAAGCGATCGAGTCAACCTCGGCTAGAGATAAGATCTCTCCCGAGTGATTGTTGACAACCTTGGCCAGAGATAGGATCTCTTCCGAGCGATCGAGTCGACCTCGGTTAGAGATAAGATCTCTCTCGAGCGACCGTGGCCAACCTCGGCTAGAGATAAGATCTCTCTCGAGCGATTGTGGACAACCTCGGCCAGAGATAAGATCTCTTTCGAGGGACCAAGTCAACCTCGGCTAGAGATAAGATCTCTTTCGAGCGACTGTTGACAATCTCGACTAGAGATAAGATCTCCCCGAACGACCGTGGACAATCTTGACCAGAGATAAGATCTCTTTCGAGCGATCGAGTCAATCTCGGCTAGAGATAAGATCTCTCCCGAGTGATCATTGATAACCTCGACTAGAGATAAGATCTCTCCCGAGCGACCATTGACAACCTCGGTCAGAGATAAGATCTCTTTCCGAGCGATCGAGTCAACCTCGGACTAGAGATAAGATCTCTCTCGAGCGAAGGCCTCATTCACAAAGGACGAGATGGGAGGGAGAGGCCCTAACAGCGGTCCTTATGTGCCCCCACAGCCCATTAGGAATAAGAGAGGAAAAACCTCGTCCTAACGCGAGCAACAACCTTGACTAGAGATAAGATCTCTTTCGAGCGAAGACCATTGACAACCTCGACTAGAGAGGCCCTGAAGATCTCTTGCCCGAGCGATAGGAGGAGAACCGTCCTAATGGACAACAATTCGGCCAGAGATAAGATCTCTTTCGAGCGATTAAGTCAACCTCGGCTAGAGATAAGATCTCTTCCGAGCGATCATTGACAATCTCGGCTAGAGATAAGATCTCTTCCAAGCGAAGGCCTCATTCACAAAGGATGAGGATGGGGGGAGAGACCCTGACAATGGTCCTTACGTGTCCCCACAGCCCGTTAGAAATAGAAGGAGAACCTCATCCTAACGTGAGCAACAACCTCGATTAGAGATAAGATCTCTTCCGAGCGAAGGCCTCATTCATAAAAAATGAGATGGAGGGAGAGGCCCTGACAGCGGTCCTTATGTGCCCCCACAGTCCGTTAGAAATAGGAGGAGAACCTCATCCTAACATGAGCAACAACCTCGGTTAGAGATAAGATCTCTTTCGAGCGATCGTTGACAACCTCGGCTAGAGATTAAGATCTCTTTCGAGCGATCGTGGACAACCTCGACCAGAGATAAGATCTTTTTCGAACGACCGAGTCAACCTCGGCTAGAGAATAAGATCTCTTCTGAGCGACCGTTGACAACCTCAACTAGAGATAAGATCTCTTTCGAGCGACCGTTGACAACCTCGATCAGAGATAAGATCTCTCTCGAGCGATCGTTGACAACCTCGGCTAGAGATAAGATCTCTCCCGAGTGATCGAGTCAACCTCGGCTAGAGATAAGATCTCTCCCGAGCGACCGTTGACAATCTTGGCTAGAGATAAGATCTCTCCCGAGTGACCGTGGACAACCTCGGTCAGAGATAAGATCTTTTTCGAGCGATCGAGTCAACCTCGGCTAGAGATAAGATCTCTTTTCGAGCGAAGGCCTCGTTCACAAAGGACGAGATGGGGGAGAGGCCCTGACAGCGACCCTTATGTGCCCCCACAGCCCGTTAGGAATAGGAGGAGAACCTCATCCTAATACGAGTGACAACCTCGGCTAGAGATAAGATCTCTTTCAAGCGAAGGTCTCATTCATAAAGGACGAGATGGAGGAAAAAGCTCTGACAGTGGCCCTTATGTGCCCCCACAGCCCGTTAGGAATGGGAGGAGAAGCTTGTCCTAACGTGAGCAATAATCTCGGCTAGAGATAAGATCTCCTCCAAGCGACTGAGTCAACCTCGGCTAGAGATAAGATCTCTTCCGAGTGAAGGCCTTATTCATAAAGGATGATGAGATTAGAGGAGAGGCCCTGACAGCAGCCCTTATGTGTCCTCATAGTCCATTAGAAATAGGAGGAGAACCTCGTCCTAATGCGAGCAACAACCTCGACTAGAGATAAGATCTCTTCCAAGTGAAGACCTCGTTCACAAAGGATGAGATGGAAGGAGAGGCCCTGATAGCGGCCCTTATGTGCCCCCGCAGTCCGTTAGGAATAGGAGGAGAATCTCGTCCTAATGCGAGCAACAACCTCGGCTAGAGACAAGATCTCTTTTGAGCGACCGTGTCAACCTCGGCTGGAGAGCTTCAACTTCGACCTCGACTAGAGATAAGATCTCTCCCGAGTGGTCGTGTTAACCTCGGCCAGAGATAAGATCGGAGATAATCTCATCCTGAGATCAGATCTCTCCCAAGCGTCCGTATTAACCTCGATTGTTGGAGACAATATCGCCCCGAGGAGCTCAACCTCCGATCTCGATCGCAGTGGACGAGGCCTACCTCAACCTCGATCGGAGATGAGATCTCCCCCCGGCTTCAACTTCGACATCAACTTTAGCGGGGGATGAGATCTCTCTTGAGCTTCGACCTGAACCAGCATGGAGATCAGAAGAGAACTTCGACAGTTGTCTTTTCTGCACTCCCTTCCTTCGAGTTTCGAACTCAAAAGTGGGAGGGCTATTGTTGGGGATAAACCCCACTCTTATCGAAGTCAAGTTCGGTGTCCAGCCTGATGCGATCAATAGCCATGAAAGAGCTTCAACCGGCCGAACTGCTTAGCGATCGAGCTCCTTCGGACTCCTAGCAGCCGACCAAACTGCTTAGCGGTCGGGCTTTAACCAAACTTCTCAATCGTCGAGCTTCAGTCAGACCCCCGCGAGAGCCAAACTCTCTCCGCATCATTTCAGTCAAACGCCTATGAGAGCCGAACTTCTTCCGAGCTTTCCCTTCAGCCAAACTCCTCCATAAGTTCAAGCTCCTCTGGATGAACTGTTGCCATCAGTCTATGATAGACGACGAGATCGGACGACATGGCCGCCACAACTGGTGACACCACTCTCTCCATAACCAGCCTTATGCAGCCCATGACCTGCCAGTATGATTGTCACTATCCACCTGACGATGCCTTTCTCTCCATACCGAACTCCATGTGGCTCCAACAGCTCGCTATCAGATGGTATGGCCGTCATCATCAATTAAGCTCTGCCTATAAAGGACCCTCCAGATATGCTAATCTCTCGAATCTTTGATCTCTAAGCTCTTCTCTTCTTCTCCAAGCTCCGGAACTCATTTTCGAGCACTCCATTTCTATTGGCCAGAGCTGACTTGATCGTCGGAGGGTCCTATCGGAGCCACCCCCCACCGACTCTGGATGGAACTTTATTTTGCAGATTTTCGATGGCGACCTCATCGGCCTCCACTCCAGCAGATTTCAACGACGATCAGATTCTGCGTCAACAGAGCGCATTCTGGATGAATAGATTGTATCCATCAGGACACGAGACTACCACCATTATTTGGTTCGATGGCGAGGAAGGTTTGAGTCAGAAGATTCATAGATTACTCAAAAAGAGTTACAGAGGATCGATCCAGAGCTACTTGAGTATCACCAGGATCGAGCGGACCCAGACTCGACAGGGTCGAGTTCTTCACCATCTAGAAAAATTGGTGAGGACATCACTTTCATCAGAGCAAATTATAGTTGCCATATTCATCTGGCATCTAGGGAGCACTAGCAGGTCATAGCTGCTACCTTCATTTGGGAAGCTCCAGTAGATTGTGGCCATCACCTCTATCAGCATCTTATTTATATTTAGTTTGATTATTATGTGTCTACTTGGTTTAGTTTTATGTATTGAATTTGATCATCGATTGAATTGTTTTGATTCATGAGTCATGTGGTAGAGTTTAATGTATTTAGATCCTATGATTTTGAGTCATATGAGTGTTGCCCCCCTTTCTTATCAGAATTTCACGTACGCTAGGAAAAGATTTACTTCATGTATGCATCCTAAGGCATGATCTTCGGAGCAAGTTATGAAGTTTGTTGGGCATCCTCTCTCTTTTTATTTTCACCAAATTTTTGGTTGTATGCAGATTATTTTGAAAATTATAAGAAAACATTTGATGCGCCCCTCCCTTCTCCATGTTCTTCCTTCTCCTTCTTCCTCCCTTCCTCCTCCACCTTTCTTCCCTATCCTTCAATGCCTATCCTTCTATCTACATCTCTTCCGATCAACAAGAAAAAAACCTCTCCATACCGCCCACAATTAGATCCATACCACAATACCATATCTTTGAAGATTGCGTAGATCCAGAGTATTTAGATTGCTACTATGAGTTTAGGATCCAAATATGAAGAGAAGGGATCTTCTTCGACGTCAAAACCCCACGGCGCTCTTCGATTCTTACAGGATTGATCTCTTCCTCTAGATCGTGTAAGATCTCATGTTAGGTGAGGTTTTTTCTTCGAGACAGTTCCTCCATATCAATATTGGTTGCACAAAAAATCCTATTATTTTGATCTACCTAGGAATTATTGGAAGTGGAGCCCTAATCTAAAACGAGGTGGTTCTTTAACAACCTTTGATTCGACTAGATTAAATCTCTGATGGTGAGTGCTGAGTTTTTTTTCCTGGTTTAATTTTAATCTTGGCAAAATACTCTTTGCATGATTTCTATATCTATTTTGGTTTCTATGCTATGCTTAATTTTAATTGTTTATGTTAATTGGCTAATTTGAATATTTGGTTTTCATGCATCTTAGATCTAGGGTTTTATTCTCGTCTCGCATCAAAAGACCACATTAGATCATAATGAAATACAAAAAGCTTTTCAATTCTTCTATCGATATTTACTAGGAATCGTGCAACAAGAAATGATTCAAGCTAATTAAAAGCAACTCTACCAAGACAATTCCAATAAACTAGAAAAGCTTTAAGAAGGCGATATTTGATTTGGCTAAGCATAAATCCCCTGAGCTTGATGGATTTCCTGCTTCATTCTACCAGAAATTTTGGGAGACCCTCAAGCATGATATAATTCAACTCTTTGACAGCTTCTACACACAAAGAACTAATATCCTTAGACTAAATTATACATACATTGCACTAATCCCAAAGAAGGTGGAGTGCAAGGCGGTCTTGGATTATAGACTAATCAGTCTTAAAAATAGGATCGTTAAGATGATGTCAAAAGTGCTTTCCAATAGACTTAAGCATAACCTGGAAGATCTAGTCTCTTATTCTCAGTCAGCATTTATATCAGGCAAATTAATCCATGAAAACTTCATTTCTGCTACCGAAATCATTTCCTAGTGCAACAAGAAAAAGGCTAAAGAATTTTGTTGATGCAAAAACTGGTTGTCACCGGAGTCCACTGGAGTAGAGGTCGATGAGGTCGCCATCGAAAACCTGCAAAATAAAATTCTGTCCGGAGCCGGTGGAGGGGGTGGCTCCGGCAGGACCCTCCGATGATCAAGTCAGCTCTGGCCAACAAGAATGGAGTGCTCGGAATGAATTCCGGTGCTTAGAGAAAAAGAGAAGAGCTTAGAGATCAGAGAGATTAGCGTATCTAAAGGGTCCCTTTTATAGCGGAGCTTGATGGTGATGGTTGCAGCCGCGTGCTGGCGGGTCGCTCGAGGTTCGGTGGAGTCAGTCTCTCGGAGAGGTGCTGTATGCGACGGGTTGATGGTGACCGTTGCAGCCGCGTGCTGGTAGGCCACTTGAGATTCGGCAGAGTCAGTCTCTCGGAGAGGTGCCGTATGCGGCAGGTTGATGGTGACAGCTGCACAGCCAGCCGAATGAAGGGTTGAAGGCCTTCATTGTGTGCATTCCGGAGAATTCGGGCTCTGAAGAGGAAGCTTGGAGGAGTTCGGTTCCGTGGGCTTCTGAAGGTACGCGACTAAGCTCAGCCGCTGGGGAGTTTGGTAGGGGCCATCGGCCGAAGGGGGATGTCTAGAGATGAGTCCAGCTTCCGAAGAAGTCTGATCGAAGAGGAAGCTTGGAGGGGAGTTTGGCTCTCGTATGCATCTGGCTGGAGAGGTGCGGCTAGGGTTCGACCGTTGGGAGTTCGGGCACTGGGGGATCCCATTAAAGCTCGACCGCTTGGAGTCCAAGGAGCTCGGCAGGTGAGCAGTTCGATCGGTTGAATGGGTTCGAAGGAGCTCGGATGCTAGGAGTCCAAGGAGCTCGGTCGCTAAGCAGTCGGTCGGCTGGAGGGGTTCGGTCTTGATGCTTGGAGTCCGAGGAGCTCGGCCGCTAAACAGTTCGGTCGGCTGAAGGAGTTCAATCCTGATGCTTGGAGTTCAAAGAAGCTCGGCGGTTGAGGAGTTCGAAGGAGCTCGACGGCTGAGGAGTTTGGCCAGCTGAACGGGTTAGAAGAAGCTCGACCGCTGGGGGTTCGGCTGAAGTTCATCTGCTGAAGCTCTTCTACGGTTACTGATTGTATTAGGCTGAGCATCGAACTAGACTTCGGTGGGAGCGAAATTTATCCCCAACACTAGCCCCCCCACTCTCGAGTTTGAAAATCGAAGAAAGGAAGTGCAGAAAAGGCGACTGCCGAAGTCGTCTGAGCTCCGTGCTGGTCTAGGTTGAAGCTCGGGAGAGATCTCATCTCCAACCGAGGTTGAGGGAGGCTTCGTCCGCTGCGATCGAAGTCAGAGCTTGAGCTCCTCGAGAGCGACATTATCTCCTACAGCCGAGGTCGATGCGGGCGCTCGAAAAAAATCTAATCTACTACCGGGGTTATCTTTGATCTTATCTCTGGCCGAGGTTGTCTTTGATCTTATCTCTGATCGAGGTTGTCTCGATCGCTCGTGAGAGATCTTATCTCTAGCCGAGGTTGCCTCGGGAGAGATCTTATCTCCTGCAGTCGAGGTTGAAGTGGGCGCTCGGAGAGATCTTTATCTCCTACGGCCGAGCTTTCCTCGGGGAGATCTCATCTCCTGCAGCCGAGGAAGAAGCGGGCGCTCGGGGAGATCTTATCTCCTATGGTCGAGCTTTCCTCGAGGGAGATCTTATCTTCTGCAGCCGAGGTTGAAGTGGACGCTCGAGGAGATCTTATCTCCTGCGGCCGAGCTTTCCTCAGGGGAGATCTTATCTCCTGCAGTCGAGCTTTCCTCGGGGAGATCTTATCTTCTGCAGCCGAGGTCGAAGTGGGCGCTCGAGAAAGATCTTATCTCCTGCGGTCGTGCTTTTCTCGAAGGAGATCTTATCTTCTGCAGCCGAGGTTGAAGCGGGCGCTCGGGAAAGATCTTATCTCCTACGATCGGGCTTTGCTGGGGGAGATCTTATCTCCTACAGTCAGAGGTTGAAGCGGGCACTCGGGGAGATCTTATCTCCTACGGATTCGAACTTTCCTCGGGGGAGATCTTATCTCCTACAGTCGAGGTTGAAGTGGACGCTCGGAGGAGATCTTATCTCCTACGGTCGAGCTTTCCTCGGGGAGATCTTATCTCCTACAGCCGAGCTTTCCTCGGAGGAGATCTTATCTCCTATAGTCGAGATCGAAGTAGATGCTCGGGAGAGATCTTATCTCCTACAGTCGAGCTTTCCTCGGGGGAGATCTTATCTCCTGCAGCTGAGGTTGAAGCAGGCGCTCGGGGGAGATCTTATCTCCTGCCGGTCGGGCTTTCCCTCGGGGGAGATCTTATCTCCTACAGTCGAGGTTGAAGCGGGCGCTCGGGGGAGATCTTATCTCCTGCGGCTGAGCTTTCCTCGGGGAGATCTTATCTCCTGCGGTCGAGCTTTTCTTGGGGAGATCTTATCTCCTCCAGCCGAGGTTGAAGCGGACGCTCGGGGGAGATCTTATGTCCTATGATCGAGTTTTCCTCGAAGGAGATCTTATCTCCTACAGCCGAGGTTGAAGCGGGCGCTCGAAGGAGATCTTATCTCCTACGGTCGAGCTTTCCTCGGGGGAGATCTCATCTTCTGCAGTCGAGCTTTAAGGCTTTTGACCTGCCTCCGTTAGCACGAGGTCCTCATTCAGTTTCCAATACGGCAACTATTTGACTGCTTCATCCCCTGTTACCGCAGTTTCTGCATTAGGAAATAATAATGCGAAAATGAAGCAACTTTACTGAAGGAATATTATCGGTAATACATCCTCAGATTCTTTGAGTTCCAAGGTCGCGAAAGCGTCATCCCTCCGAGCTCCTTCAGGCGATAAGCACCAGGCCAGATGACCTCCACCACTTCATATGGGCCTTCCCAATTAGGGGCGAGTTTTTTCTGACTCTAAGGCTGAGAGACAGCGGCTCGTTGGAGCACTAAGTTCTCCACTCTGAATGTCTTATTTCTAACTCTGGAGTTGTAATACCAAGCCACCTTCCATCTGTAGGCTGCCGTCCGAATGCGAGCTTCCTCCCTTTTTTCTTCCAGTAGGTCGAGGTCGACTTGGAGATCCTGGGGATTGCGTTGCTCGTTGAAGCCCATGACTCGTGCAGACGGAAGCTTGAGCTCGACCGGGATAACTACCTCAGTATTGAAGGCCAAGACGAAGGGTATTTTCCCAATCGGCACGCTTTAAGTAGTTCAATATGCCCAGAGGACATGGTAGAATTCTTCCACCCAGTCCCCTTTTGCCCTATCGAGCCTCGCTTTGATTCCTTGCAGTAGGATCCGGTTGGTTATCTCAGCTTTTCCGTTGGCCTATGGGTGAGCTACTGATGTGAAGCGGTGGAAGATGTTTAGTCCTTCATAGAACTCGACGAACCTTGCCCCAGCGAACTGTCGCCCATTGTCGGTTATGAAGGTTCGGAGCAGGCCGAACCGACAGACTAATGACTTCTAGACGAAGTCCTGTACCCTAGCCTCGGTAATCTTCGTGAGTGGTTTGGCTTCGACCCATTTGATGAAGTAATTGATCGTGACCAAGAGGAACTTCCGCTGCCCCAACGCCGTTGGGAAGAGGCCGAGTATATCCATCCCCCACTATGCAAATGGCCAGGGTGAGCTGAGCGGAGTGAGTTCGGATGTCGACTGCTTCTATATGCTGGCATTCTTCTAACAGCAGTCGCACCTCTTTACGTATTCTATGAAATTATGAAACAAGGTCGGCCAGTAGTACCCTTGCCGGAGCAATTTTTTCGATAGGGACCTGGCTTCTACGTGACTTCCGCAGAGTCCTTCGTGCACATCCCGTAGCGCGAGGGCGGCCTCCGAAGGTCGGAGACATCTTAGCAACGGAAGGGAGTACGATCTCTTATACAACCTGCCTTCGTATAAGACGTAGCGGAAGGCCTGATTTCTGAGCTTTCGAGCTTCTTTCGGATCATGGGGAAGGACCCCCTCCCTGATGTAGGCGACCAGCGGGTTGATCCAGCTTGGCTCGAATTCTATCTGCAGGATGATCTGAGGCTCCTCCGGGGTTGGGTACTTCAGAGTCTCCAAAAATACTCTCCTAGGCAGTTCGGTCGGGGCAGAAGTGGCCAATTTGGAGAGAAGATTGGCTCTCGCATTTTCCATCCTCGGAATATGTCGAACGTCGAAGCTGTCGAAGGCCGGAGTCAAATCCCTCACCTTCTCGAGGTATCTCACCATGCTTTCCTCCCGTGCCTCGTAATTGCTACTGATTTGGCCGACCATCAACTGGGAATCGCTGTAGACTTGAAGCCGATCCACCTTTAGTTTCCTTGCTATCTTTAATCCGACGATCAGCGCTTCATATTCGACCCCATTGTTGGTTATCGAAAACTCGAAGCGCAGCGCATACTCGGCGATGACTCCCTCAGGGCTGACCAGGACCAGCCCCGCACCAGCTCCAGTGGAGTTGGACGAACCATCTACGTGCAGGGCCCAGGAGCCTTCGGGGAGGTCGATGCTTTCTTCGGGGAGGTCCGGCCGTGGCAGCTCGACTTCGTCTAGGATCGATTTCGCTTTGGTGTCGATCTCGATCGGCCCAAGCTCGGCTTCGACCGAAATGGTGCATTCCAGCATGAAATCCGTCAGTATCTGGACCTTGATTGACGGCCTGGGCCAGTAGTTGATGTCGAACTCCATGAGTTTGATCACCCATTTTGTGATTCTTTCAGAAGCGTTTGTCCGATGAAGGACTTCTTTTATTGATTGGTCTGTGAGGACCATTACGGTGTGCTCCTGAAAAGAAGGTCGGAGCCGCCTGACGGCAATTAGGAGAGAGTAAGTTAGTTTTTCCAGTCTAGAGAACTTGGTCTCCACATCCCTCAGAACTCGATTGATGTAGTAGATCGGCCGTTGCGCCTTCGCTTCTTCCTTGACCAGTACCGCCGTCAGGGCCACAGGGGAGACAGCTAGGTACAGAAATAATTCTTCCTCGGATTCGGGCTTTGCCAGCAGCAGAGGCGAGCCGAGGTAGCTTTTGAGCTCTTCGAATGCCTGTTGGCACTCCACCGTTCAGGAGAAGTCCTTTGGTCATCTGAGAACGTGGAAGAAGGGCATGCATCGTTCGGCCGACCTTGACACGAAGCGACTTAGGAACGCTACTTTTTCGGTCAGACGCTGAACCTCCTTGATCGTCCTCGGAGCGGTCATTTTCCGAATGGCTTGAATTTTCTCGGGATTTGCTTCAATTTCTCGTCTC
The DNA here is from genome assembly GCA_006176705.1 of Cocos nucifera. Taxonomy (NCBI): domain Eukaryota; kingdom Viridiplantae; phylum Streptophyta; class Magnoliopsida; order Arecales; family Arecaceae; genus Cocos; species Cocos nucifera. The sequence goes on from QRFJ01004494.1 coordinate 152,701, forward strand.
GACACCATGAACCCTAGAAATTTTTCAGAGGTCACGTCGAAGGTGCACTTGGCCGAGTTCAGCTTCACCTTGTGCCTCCTGAGTGCATGGAAGGTCTCTTCAAGGTTGGCGAGGTGGTCCATTAAAGCTCGACTTTTAACGAGCATATCATCTACGTACACCTCCATGTTGCGGCCGATCTGCTCCTTGAAGATCTTATTAATCAAATGTTGGTATGTTGCCCCCGCATTCTTGAGTCCAAAAGGCATGATCCTGTAGTAATAAAGACCTCGGTCAGTAATGAAAGCAGTCTTCTCTTCGTCCTCGGGCGCCATGCGTATCTAGTTGTAATCAGAAAAGGCGTTCATGAAGGTGAGGAGCTCATGGCCTGAGGTTGCGTCCACCAGCTGGTCGATCCTTGGTAGGGGGTAACTGTCCTTCGGGCAGGCCTTATTCAGCTTCTTGAAGTTGACGCACATCCTCCACTTATTATTTGCTTTCTTGATGAGAACCACGTTCGAGACCCAGGTCGGATAGTTAACCTTTCGGATGAGTCCGACTTTGAGGAGCTTGTCTACCTCTTCGACGATCGCTTTCTGCCTCTTCGGGGCGTGGTGGCGCAGCTTTTCTCTTATCGACCGGTGCCTTGGATCGATGGTCAGCCGATGTTCCATGACCTCGGCGTCGATCTCTGGTATATCCGCTGGGGTCCAGGCAAAAATATCCGCATTTCTTCTGAGAAAAGCGACGAGCTGCTCCCGAACCTTGGCCGTCAAGTTGGAGCCGATCTGCACCACATGCCCCGAGTTTCCATCACTCAAGGGCACAGAGATGAGGTCCTCCACAGGCTCGCCCCATTCCTCAGCGAGATCGTCGCGGACGTCCAGTCCATCAACAAGATAAGGGTCAGGCTGATCTCTCTTATATAAGACGATCGAGTAGCAGTACCTCGCCAGAGCCTGGTCTCCTCTGACTTCTCCGACTCTGTGATGCGTCGAAAACTTCATCTTCAAATAATAGGTTGACACTACCGTCCGGAGTGCATTTAGATCAGGTCGGCCAAGGATCGCATTATAGGCGAACGGGATCCTTACGACTAGAAAGTCGACCCAAGCCTTGGCCTACTTTGGGCGTTGCCCTACTGCTACGGTCAATGTTATTACATCTTCGACTAGTACGGTGTTGCCAGCAAACCCTACCAATGGGAAATTCATCGATCCCAAGCGATCATCGGGCAGAGACATTTTTGAGAAGGCATCGTAAAATAATACATCGATCGAGCTTTCGTTATCTACCAAAATGCGGCGTACATCGTAGTCAGTGATATTCAAAGAAATTACAACCACATCATTATACAAAAATTGGATTCCCTGACCGTCCTTCTCGGTGAAGGCCACGGGCTCCGCGATCCTCTGCCTCTTCATCGATCCTCCGGATCCGCTGGTCTTCCCTTGCTGAGGTCTCCCTGAGATAGTATTGATGACGCCAAGGGGTGGCCGATCTTCCTGGCTCTCCCCACCCGATGGTAATGCCCTTGGCCGCTCCTTCCGCTTTTTGGGCCGCCTTTGCAGGAATCGGTCGAGTCTACCTCATCTGACGAGCTTTTCGATCTCGTCTTGGAGTTGGATGCACTCCTCGGTGTCGTGGTCGTGGTCGCGATGATAGAGACAAAACTTGTTGGAATCGCACTTGTTGGGATAGGAATGCATCCTATCTGGCCTCGAAAGTTGTTCTCTGATTTTCATCAGCACTTGGGTCTTCGGAGCGTTGAGGGAGGCATAGTTGTGAAACCTTCGTCGGGGAGAGCTTCGGCACTGAGGAGAACCTCGGCATGCCGTTCCGTCCGGGCTTCCCCACCTCGGGGTCCGTGGGAGAGTTCGGGTCCGCCAGTGATCGAATGGAGTCCGGGAGCGCCACCGAGCTTTACTCCGCTTTCCTTCTTCGGTGGGCCTGCCCAGCCCTCCAGCTCGCTGCTTGCTGTCGGCTTCACCATCCTTGGCCTTGAAGGCCTCCTCTGTCCGAGCATATCCTTTAGCCCGAGCTAGCATGTCGACAAAATCCCTATGATACTTTTTTTCCAGGAAGAACAATAAGTCGTTCTTCTGAAAATCGCTCTTGAGGGCCGCCATGGCGACTGATTGGTCCAGGTTCCGGACTTTCAATGCAGCAGCGTTAAATCGAATGACGTAGGCCAGGATGGATTCCCCCTCCTTCTGCTTGATGGCCATCAAGGAATCCAAACCTCGACGCGGTCGCCTACTACTGACAAAGTGGGCTGCGAACTATTGACTCATCTGGTCAAACGATAAGATGGTACTTGGCTTGAGCGCCGAGTACCAGTTCCTAGCAGCTCCTTTAAGGGTAGAGGGGAAAGCCCGGCATAATATAGCATCTGGCGCGCCATGGAGCAGCATCATCGTCCGGAAGGCTTCCAAGTGGTCGATCGGGTCGGTGGTCCCATCATAGCTCTCGAACTATGGGAGCTTAAAGTTCGGTGGGATCGGTTCCTGCATGATTTTCTGCGAAAAAGGGGGGTAAGTGCAAACGTCATTACCACGTGAGGGGGGAGTGTGACGAAGTTCTTCGATTCGTCGGCTCATTTCTAAGAGCCTTTGATCCAGGAGATCTTCACGGCCTCTGGTCTCTAAGGCTTTCTGGTGGAATGGGTGCGAGGCTTCACCCTTGGCCGATCCATGATCCGAGCAAGGGCTCTCCCTCCTCTGCCTCTCCAATCTGGGGATCGGAGGTCGGGCAGCCCAAGTCGGTCGCTCTTGGATCAGATCACACGGCTCCGGAGAGTCCCGCGCTGGTTGGGCTGGCACTGGGGCTTGTTGGTGCAGCACTACCTGCACCACCTCTGTGAGACCATGAACCTACTGGACGAGCTGGTTGAACTGCTCCATATCCACCGCGGCTATAGATGGGGCCTGAGTCGCTGGGGCTGGAGCGAGAACAGACGGATTCGGACGGGATCGGGCCGCGGAGGCCGTTGAGCGTCGAGTCGAAGCTCTCCTGGGAGGCATCTTCTCTCCAGGAGAAAAAAGGGAGATCTTCGAAGAGGAAAGGAAAAAATCATCATCGAGCACTCCTTTAAGAATAAGGAAACCTTGGAGGTTCGTTGGCCCTTCTTCCAGCGTCAATATGTTGATGCAGAAATTGATCGTCATCGGAGTCCGCTGGAGTGGAGGCCGATGAGGTCGCTGCTGGGGACCTACAAAACAAAGTCCCATCTGAAGTCGGTGGAGGGGATGGCTCCGACAGGACCCTCCGACGATCAAGTCAGCTCTAGCCAATAGAAATGGAGTGCTCGAAATAAATTTCGGTGCTTAAAGAAGAAGAGGAGAGCTTAGAGATCAGAGAGATTAGCGTATCTGAAGGATCCCTTTTATAGCGGAGCTTGATGGTGATGACTGCAGCCGCGTGTTGGTGGGCCGCTCGAGGTTCAATGGAGTCAGTCTCTCGGAGAGGTGCCATATGCGGTGGGTTGATGGTGATAGCTGCAGCCGCATGCTGGCAGGCCGCTCGAGGTTCGGCGGAGTCGGTCTTTCAGGAAGGTGCCGTATGTGGCGGGTTGATGGTGATAGCTGCACAGACAGCCGAATGAAGGTTTGAAGGCCTTCATCGTGTGCCCATTTTAGAGGAGTTCGGACTTCTGAAGAAGTCCGTCTGAAGGGTGTCTGGGATGAGTCCAGCTTCCGAAGAAGTTTGACCGAAGAGGAAGCTTGGAGGGGAGTTCGGCTCTCGTATGCATCTGGCTGGAGGGGTGCGACTAGGGTTCGGTCGTTGGGAGTTCGGACGCTGGGGGATCCCGTTAAAGTCCGACCGTTTGGAGTCCAAGGAGCTCGGCAGCTGAGCAGTTCGGCCGGCTGAACGGGTTCGAAGGAGCTTGGACGCTAGAAGTCCGAGGAGCTCGGCCGCTAAGCAGTTCGGCCGACTGGAGGGGTTTGGTCCTGACGCTTGGAGTCCGAAGAGCTCGGCCGCTAAGCAGTTCGACTGGCTGGAGGGGTTCGGTCTTGACGCTTGGAGTCCGAAGAAGCTCGGTGGCTGAGGAGTCCGAAGGAGCTCGGCAGCTAAGTAGCTCGATCGGCTGAATGGATTAGAAGAAGCTCGGCCGCTGGGAGTTCGGCTGAAGCCCGTCTGCTGAAGCTCTTCTGCGGTTATTGGTTGCATTAGGTTGAGCATCGAACTAGACTTCGGTGGGAGCGGGCTTTATCCCCAACAGTTTTCTATGCAAGGTGGATTTCGAAAAAATCTGACTGCATCTCTTGGATTTTTCTCTAGATGGTGCTCTTGGATCTCTTCCATCTTAGCCACCAACTCGGCCATTCTCCTTAATGGTTCTCCAGGTTGTTGGTTTCGTAACAAAAGGAAGCTCGAGCTCAGGCAAGGTAACCCTCTATCCCCCATGCTCTTTATTTTAGTAGCTGATCATCTGGCCAGAGAGTTCTGAATGATGCGCAGTCATCCAAGCTCATCGAAGGCATCGGCCAATTAGAAATAATAAAAAAAATGCCAATGCCCGCAATTCACGGACTTCAAAGCATGCCAATATTCTTAAATTCACGTTGTTCTCCTTTGAGCTACTAACAGGGTTGAAGGTTACTTTTAGCAAATCCCACCTAATAGGGATCAACTTACTTGATAAGGAGATGCATGGATTGGCAGAAATTCTTAAATGCCAAATTGCTGAGCTTTCCATCCAATATTTGGGACTGCCCCCTCTTCGATCAACTTATTGGAACTTTCATCTTGAAAAAATAATTAAAAAACTTAATGGTTGGAAGAGAGGCTCCCTATCATTGGCGGTGCTGAGAGCGATCCTAGTATTTTGGATGTCAGTCTCACAACCATCCCTAAGATTGATAAGATATGCAGAGACTTCATTTGGGGAGACAATCGATCAACTCAAGATCTGCAAGGTAAAATACTTAGCCAATTGGTCCAGCATTTGCCGATCTAAGAGGTATGGTGGTCTTGAAATTATTGACCTCCAAACTATGAACCAAGCTCTCTCAACTAAATGGTGGTGGAGATGTTTTTCAGAGCAAGATAGATAATGGAGAAATTTGGTGAACCAAATCTATTACTCCATCAAGCTCCCTTCGAAGCCTTCACGATACTCCCTTCACATTGCCTCACCAATCTGGAAAGAGATATTAAAGGTCTTCAAAATCTTTTAGCAAAGCACCAGTCCAATAATTGGAAATGGGAATCAAATATCCTTTTGGTTTGACGGCTGGGTTGAAGGAAAAACACCCTACAACGAGTTAACGTTCCCCACACTTAGAACCAGTCATGATTCAAGTTTACAAGCTTTTCTTTCAAAGTTAATAAAGCTGCAAGCCTTGACTTTCCTCATAAATAATTTTGTTCTGGTTGAAGAAATGGATAAAAAGAAATGGAGATGGATGGTTTCGGAAAAAATTTCCGTCCCAAACTTCTACCTCTTTTTGAAGCACGGCGAAATTGGATCAGTCTCATAATCTGGAAACTGCCGGTACCGGAAAAGCTCAAAACTTCTACCTGGTTGTGTTATTATAATAAAAGTTTAACGGCCGAGAATCCGTCGAAGAAAGGAATGAAGGGACCTGAGAACCGTCCATCATGCAGCGATCACACTGAATTGACGGATCACTTATTCACGGCATGCAGATACTCGATAAGGGTATGGAAACTAATCGCTAACGGTGACAAGTGTGCCCAACTCCTGCCTACCTTCAAAGAACTCTGGCGTCCTTGGAGAACTAAAGTGAAGGACAATGAAGTAACTCAAGCCTGGGATTGCTTAGTAGCCATTTTTTGCTAGAGTATATAGATTGAACGCAACAAAAGAGTCTTTGCCTTTGAAGCAAGAGCTTTCTCAGAAATGGAAAGATCAGTGGATCCTTGGGCAGCTTGAAAGAACTTGCCAGAAAGCAAAGTATAGCCTCACTTGCCATTGATTGTACCTTTTAACTGAATAGCCTAGCAAGTCCTGTGATATATACCTCCTACCCAAAATCCCAACTCCTCAAAGTTAATGAGCTGTTTGGTTGCAAATCTACAGTTATCGCATCTCTCCATCAACAACATGTGCCCTATTAAAAATTTTACTGATGGTGATGGGATGTTTTCATGAAGCTTTGGACGTATGAACAAACTCATTATAAGCTATGGTTATTATTATTCCCTAGAGCCATCGTAACCCATTAATTATTACATCCCTATTTCTCTTTTTTTTTTTCTTCTTTAAATTCCGTCCGTTGTACATCCATTTTATATCAATATACCTATGACGGGAGTCCCTTTCTCCCCTCATTTATTCTCAAAAAAAAAAAAAAAAAAAAGAAAAAAAAAAGAAGAAAAGGTGGAAAAGATAAAATAAATAAAAAAGAAGAAGAAAATACCTCCTCACTTGTTCATGCTAAAGGTGTACGAAATCTTTTATTTTATTATTTTCCTTTGAAAGCTTCTCTCTCTCTCTCTCATATATATATATATATATATATATATATATATATATATATATTCTTTTTTCCCATATTTATTATTTCTTTTTCTAAGCAAGGGTGCTCTCTACTTAATTTATTCTCTTTTCCTTCGAGCATTTCCTATATTGCTTAACAAAGAAAAGGTTTTCCAAAATCAAATGGGAAGGCATGCCCGTCTATGTGGTTGCTTGGTGAATACACGAGGAAAGAATAAGTGAAAATTCAGATTAAGCATTTGAAGATGAATAGAGAAAAAAAAGTAGTTTCTATCTACAGCTTCTAGATTTAATATAACCAACTTATCGAGGAAAGACATGGAAATCATGCAATCATTTATTCACATTCTTTCTATAACTGTTTCCTTCGATTTACAAGATTTCAAATTGATGATCGAGTATACCTAATATGAGCTGAGGGATATAACAGTTGAAGAGGGAGGCCAGGTGCTAATTAGAAGTTTAAGTGGTATAATTAAATTGAATTCTCGATGTGGGTAGGGGAGGGATTGTGCCCCAAGCAGCAGCCCCTTAGATTTGCTGCTCGGTTTAACTTGCTAGATTTGTTACTGCATAAAACGACGAAGTTGATTATGAAATTGCCCTAATTAATTAATTTCTTTTTTGTGCACGTACGGGAGCCCACACGCATTTTTATTTTCCTTTTGCCTTCTTCTGTATCCGCTTGTGCAACCGAGTTCAGAGAATCATTTTTATTCTAGTTATTTGTTCTACTTCCTTTCGTTTTACAATGATGGATTTTGTCTTGGGAGATGTATCGCTCGCTCTGACAACGTATGGTCGGTCGTTCATTATGATTCGGATATATATTATTTTGTTAATTTCTTATGCCATGTAGGTTTACAGCTTTCTACTCTCAATATTATTTGGTGGTGAACGACTAACATTTTCTCTCATTACAAGCAGATGCATGAAATGACGTGGGTTGTCCTTGAAGCATGCTTTACATTATAAGATATATATATTTTTTTATATTTGATAAAAAACATTATAAAATAGTTCAAATGTTTATGATTTTGTGTTGTTTGATTTTTTCATATAATTATAATATTTCTTCTCTCATTATGGAATGAGCAATGTAAGATCTCTTTAAGCCATTCTTTTGTTAGTAGCCTCCTAGGCATAATCGCTAATCACATGAAAATTATTGTCTCGCTTGTTTAATCTTCTGAAAGTAATGTGCTCGTAAAAATGTGTATAAACAAAAATCATCACGGTACCAAGCATTTTATGTTTTCTCTTTAACCCAATCCCATTACTTGTGAGCGGCTTTATCACCTCTATTCAAAATTGAATGGGATTCTTTTCAGATAAGCATGCAAGCTATATATATATATATATATAGCTAAACACACACACACGTATGTATGAAAGAGTCATTTTAACGTTTTCAATGACATCGTCGTATTGCAATGTTTATTAACATGGATAATAAAAGAGAGGAAAAGAAAAGCAAGTACTAAAAAAAAAAATCTCTAAAAGCAAGTACTAGAAAAAGAAAAGCAAGTACTAAGACCACAATGCTAAAGACATTATTGGTGCTACGATTGAGAACTAAAAAAAAAAAAAAATCTCTACTGGTGCTGCAGCAAGTACCACTAGGAATACCATCTTAGTTCAGGGAAAGTAAGCATCCAACCATGGGTTATTATGTTCCACGTAGGGTTGCACGACTTCATTTCCACAAATCATTAGGTCGTGCGGGTTCATTATTTCGGTGAACCATTCTTGCCTCTGAAGTTCCTCCATGGCGACCTCTAAGGGTGTTTTTTCCTTGATATTTGATGGCTCTTCCACTTTCTTCTCCTCCTCTTTCACCCCCTCCACCATCTTTGATGCGATCTCTCCCTTTGAATGCTCTATTCTCTCCTGCACTTTATTTACCTTCATCTCAATAAGCCATGCAAGGCTTGTCATATCTTCGATGGTCACGGCAGCATGTAAACTCCTCCCTGCCAAGCCTCGGTACATCAGAAGTGTTGTCTCGAGCTCTCTGTTCTCTCTATCTTGCTTCCTGAGTTGCTCTTGTAACTTCATGATCCTCTGGCGCATGAAGCCTTCTTGGTTCATCATCTTTTTACTCTGCTCCATCTCGGGCATTTTCTTTAGCCTTGCAAGCACACGCATGGCATCTGGCACTGATGGCCATACCTCTGCTTGTGGTTCATTTGGCCCATAGACAATCAAGCATGCTTTGACATCGCATAACGTGCTCAATTCACTTACCTTCTTCATCAAGCCCTTCTTTCTCTTCTTAAGTGTAGCTCTCCTGGCTGAATCATTGATGATCCACTCAAGCTTCACCTTCTTCCGAGCCATGAATATGAAGAGAGCTCAAAACTTGGCTAAGCAACGAGGAGGAACGAGGCAACATCTCCACTCACCTAATTGCTTTTATACCCATATTCATAGGCCGGAGCAGAGTATTATCTGGATGTACAAGAGAGATCCAGGCACTTAAGAGTGCAATGACGGACTTGATGGCGTTTTATTATGATTTTGATGAATCAATTTTGGTTCTTAGGCAAAAAATCTCGGTAGTGATTTGGAGATTATTAATTAGACCATTTGACACGCGACAGCATACCATGGCTGTATGCATTCACTTTTAGCCATGTGATGACCAATAATTTATGAATATTTTGATATTGCAAGCCAACTTGGTCCCCGTACGTCATAAATAGTTGCTATTTGAGCTCCTCCTCCTCCTCCAGGCCCCTCTTCTTTTTTGTTTTTATTTATTTATTTTTGAGTGGGAGAGTGATGTTGTTTTTGCTTTTCAATCCTCATGTGAGCTTGAAAAAATGGTGGCATACCACTTCTCCTTCTAAAGTTTCATATGGGTATTGATCGTAAAGAACTCATCAAGTGATCGATATTGATATCAAGTTTACCTTGTTTATTGGTCCCTATCGACAGGCATCTATCTCTATGTTGCAATCTTGCTCATGTTTTTTCCTTTTCAAGTTCTTGTTGAATTTGATTAGTTCAAGAAAATATCAAAATTTGTGGTGATCAATGAATGCAAATTGGCATTGCCCAGAAATAAAAAAATATATTTGATTTTACAGGACTACTACGGTATTATCTCTCACCTTAGTGGATAACTGATGCATTTGTTTTGATATCATAGATTTTTGTAGCTTGTTCAATGTTATACGATGATCTAATCTTTGATGATTCCATATCTAGATAAGATCAACAACAATAAATTCTTTTTTATATAGCTGGAAGCATTGACGCATTTACAATAAATTTATATTGCTTTCTTTGTTTTAGAAAAAGAATCTATAATCTAATCAATGTCTCGTATTGCATTAAATTATTTCTAACTTTTCTTTCTATTTTTTTCCAAAAATGAAAAATACAGTCTCCATTACCGTTCCACCTTGGAAAAAGTTTGCATTCATTGAAAACCAATTTTCCTTTATTGTTACTCTTTTAGCCATTGGCTAGCCATATGCATGCATGCTCAATTGCAAGAGAAAAATGTATATATGCATGCACGCTGATGCTTCTATGTATTTTGATATTGTTACATTTATCTTTAGTTTTATTAGTATTTATTTTATTATTTATCTAAAATATTTCAAACCAATAAGGTGACTATGCACGCATAAATACAAGATTAACAAACTACGTGACTTCATCTTTACTTTGGACAATATTAAAAACTAAATAGATATATAACACCTAAGTTGTCATGCCCCAAAACTCGATATTTGGATGGGGCACATGCTGACTGCACGTTCCTTAAAGCAAAATCCTAAAGAATATGTATGGCCCGTCTTTAATCAGTACATAATCATACCAATTTAACTTAGGTAGTGATAAAAGTAAAATTTCTAATATCTTTATTGAATAATAAAAAAAATAAAGTCTTCATAACTAATATCAAATAAAATAAAGATCTAAAATAATTTTTATTTAAATATAGCTAACTAAATAACTTTCTAAATTCTGTACTCCATAATAATGCATGATCCTAAGCCTCATAGAATTTTTTGAATCTAAAAAAAAATAGAAAAAAGAGAGTGAGCTTTATAAGCTTAGTAAATTATCAATATCTCCGAGGAATCAAGCATAATTAATTTTTTTTCAAATATAACAATAATATATACATGAACCAATCTAATTCTAATTTTTAAGATATGCCATATGCAATAATAAGATTTAAAAAACATTCTCTCTTGGTCTTTTATGACTATAACTACGATTAGTTTCATGATAAGGTCCAGAAGAGATTAACCTCAAAAATACAGAATACTCGCTCAATTGATGTGTACCAGTGATCAGTCCAACTGATTAGATCTATAAGAAAATTAGCTCTAATTCATACGACTATGATTAGCCTCGTGATAAGACAAAAAGATTAATCTCGAAATTGAATATATGAACGTATCAACGTATACCAGTGATTAGCCCTAATTTATTAGACCTAGAAGGACAAACTCTACCAGCGATCAGTCCTGACTAACTAGATCCAAAAGAAACTAGTTTCTGACGTGTAGTAATGATTAGCCCCATGGGCTAAACCCAGATCATAATATAACTAGAAAATTTTTTTCTTATCAATTTACAAACAAGTTTCTCAAAATATAAACATATAATTTTTTATGGCAGTATCAATTCAAATTTTTGCATCCTCCAAAAGAGGCACAAAATAATTTTTATTTAAAAACTCATGCAAAGATGAATATGTATAATTTTTTTTTCAAAAATTATGTAATATTAAAATAAAAAATCATCTCTTTCCAAATTTTATATCATGCAGATGTGACATTATACTTGATCCAATATTTTAAATTATTTTTCATGCATGAGGTACTGTCAAAATTTATAATTTTTAAATATTTTATGTATAAAATCTATTTTTTTAACACATGATTATGTACAAAAAAATTCAAGATAATAGAAAATTTACAGTCAGTCGATTCCAAAAGTCACAATCTTCGACACATGGATTGATTCTTAGATTTGTGCTTCTCTTAATCTAGATCAAAATTCTGGATCGGATCTATTTATTAATCAAAAAAAATTGGAGTAATTAAATTTGATTTGATTAATTAGTAGAGATACAAGAAAAAGAGTAGTTAAGATCTGATTTATTTGATCTGACTTGAGCAATCTGGAGAGGAGAGAGATGCTCATTCTATATCATAATTTGACTCAGATCATAAGATGAATCTAAACATCTCGGATCTACCCCTCTTCATTTTACTTCATTTAGTTTTTTTTATTGGGGATAAACCCCGCTCCTGTCGAAGTCCAGCCTGATGCTTAGCCTAATGTAACTGGTAATTACGGAAGAGCTTCGATCAAGAATTCTCCTCCAACAGTCGGATTCCAGCTGAACTCCTCCAGTGACCAAATCTTATCTGAACTTTTTCAACCAGTCGAACTCTTTCAGCGGCTAAACCTTAGAAAAACTTCTTTAGTCGGTCGAACTTTTCAGTGGTCGAACTCCTCCATTAGTCGAACTCCTTTCGAATTTTTCTTCAGTCAAATTTCTTCGGAAGCCAAACTCTTTTCGGATTTTTTCTTCAGTTAGATTTCTATATGAGCCAAACTCCTTTCGGACTTTTTCTTCAGTTAAGTTCCTCCAGGAGCCAAACTTCTTCCAAACTCCTCCTTCAGTCAGATTTCTATAAGAGCCGAACTTCTTCCGAATTGCTCCTTTAGTCAGATTTCTACATGAGCCAAACTCCTTCCGAATTTTTTCTTCAGTCGGATGCCTACAAGAGCCGAACTTCTTTCGGATCTCTCCTTCAGACGGATGCCTACAGGAGCCAAACTTCTTCTAGACTTCTTCCTCAATCGAACTCCTCTAGAAGCCGAACTCCTTTCAGATCTCTCATTCAGTCGGATGCCTACAAGAATTGAACTCCTTTTGGATCTCTCTTTCAGTCGGATGTCTACAGAAACTGAATTTCTTTCGGATCTCTCCTTCAGATGGATGTCCACAAGAGCCAAACTTCTTTCGGACTTCTTCCTCAGTCGAATACCTCTAGGAGCCGAATTTCTTTCGAATTTCTTCTTCAATCGGACTCATTCAAAAGTCGAACTCCTTTTGCATCTCTCCTTCAATTGGGTGCCTATAGGAGCCAAACTTTTTTCGAATCTTTTCTTCAAACGGATGCCTACAGGAGCCGAACTTCTTTCGGACTTCTCCCTCAGTCGGACTCCTTCAGGAGCCAAACTTCTTCCGGATCTCTCCTTCAGTTGGATGCCTATAGAAGCCGAACTCCTTCCGGACCTCTCATTCAGTTGAATTCCTCTAAGAGCCAAACTTCTTTTGGACCTCTCCTTCAGTCGAATTTCTACAGGAGTCGAACTTCTTCAGTCAAACTTCATCTGAATTTCTTCAGTGGATAACTTTCAGATTTTAAGTAGTATTCCTCCTAGATGATCTTCTTCAGACATATTTTCTTCAGAAGTCTGAACTCCTCTGAAATTGATGTATGTCAAAGCTTTTCACCAACCAATGTCTGCTTCTTCCGAACTTTGACTATTAAATCTCAACGAACGGTCACTATCAATCTGACGATATCCCTCTCTCCATGGCAAACTCCATACAGCCTTGAGCGACCCACTACCGGATAGCTATGACTGTCACCATCAGTCTGCCATAGACGATACCTCTCTCTCTCCGTACTGAATCTCATATGGTCCCAAGCGGCCCACTATCGGACGGTATGGTCGTCACTATCAATCAAGCTCTATTTATAAAAAAATTCTCTAGATATATTTTCTCTAAGCTCTTTTTCTCTTTTCAAAATTCTGTCGAACTCTTTTTTGAGCACTCCATTTCTGTTGGTCAGAAGAGCTGACTTGATCGTCGGAGGGTCCTGCTGGAGCCACCACCATCGACTCCGGACGGAACTTTATTTTACAGGTCACCGATGGCGGCTTCATCTTCCTCGACTCTAGCTCGATCCGACGTCGACCATATTCTACACCAATATTTTTTCTCTCTTCTCTCTCTCTTTTTTTCTCTTTCTTTTTCAGCCGAACCATACAGTGGTCCTAAGAGGAAACATAGAGGAGGAGGGGTGGGGGTCGACAGTGGTGGTGGTGTGGCAGCGGCTATGATGGATTGCGGCCAGTGGAGTAGATTTCGACGAGCATCACATCCAAAAGCTCCCAAAATAAAAGAAATAATAAAAAATTAGGGAAGAAGGGGGGTTTCAGGCGATGACAACGAGGTTTCGGGTGACGGTGACTTGAGAATGCAATAGTTTGGCAACTGCCAAAGATGAGGGAGAAGGGAAAGGGAGGGACTTTGGTGTTGGATTTAATTGAGGATGGTGGAATTTAAGAAGAAGAGAAAGGGAGGGATAAACACAATAGATCCATGGATAAGATCGGCCATTTGCCAACGTAACCATCTCTAATGGCCTCTGACTAATCCTCTTTGGCCTGCCACTCCCATCCGATCATCCAAGCATCCTTATCCCTTTCCAAGAGATAGGATCAGACAAGGGATAAGCTTCCCCTATTTCATTCAACTCTCTCTCTCTCTCTCTCTTTTGGAAGAGTTCCAATGAAGTTGGCGGTGTTTGCTGACTTTACGATGAATCGGGTCCTAAAAGGATCGATTCTCACATAAGTAATAAAAAAACAACATGAAAATATAGATAAAAAATATGGGTGATTTCCTTGTGTTCCATTATGGATATTTTATTGTTATTTTTCTCTTTGTTATAATATATGTCAGATGTGTGCCCTAGAAGGTAGATTGGTTGATATTTATTAAATACTTTTTAAAAATATTTTTATAATTTTGATTTAAAATTAATTAAAAAATTATTTATTCTATCACATTGTGTATTAAAGTATTTATGATATATCCATTGAGTTAATAATTATGATAACACATTCTCAAGAGTTAAAAATTTAAGACATATGTTATCATAATTAACTCATAAATTACTTTCGATCGTAGGATCATCATGAGGATGGTGATAGATCCAAAAGATCAGTATACGATCGCTTTCATAGGATACATGAGTCTTAAGTCTACGGTGTGGAGACACTGGAGCGAGAGTATAGGTACTCATTAGAGAACGAGGGCACTGAGTATGACCACCTCGAGCAGTCTTAAGAAAGCCTACCTCCTCGTCGATGACTAGCTCGATGCTGCAGCATGTGTCTGGTTTTTTGATCTGAGGTATATCGATAGTTCATCTTGAGGGTGTTAAGTTTGACTACACCATAACTCGATCTCCTAACCATCAAAATTTTGAGGTGTATGTTGGCTATAGCATATTCATTATAGGAATTGGATCGCACCAAGATGGGATCTATCAATCTTGGTAGAAGAGTAGTTCTATGATGATCATGAAATTGAGTCCTAAAATCTATGGCAATGATAGTGTGAAATAATAGAAAAGAGTTTCTATTAGACTTTCACATCGAACTCGAATCGAATGATTCATTCATATGATGGGTGTTGGTTTGACGAGTTCACCTTAACCCTAATCCCGTCGAAGCTCAAGATAGAAAAACCTAATCACACAGGTAGCTACACCGAGAGGTTCGCTATTCAGTTTTGATGGGTTGCCACCATATACTGCTAGGCATCACTGATAAATTTTGGGATCAATTAGAATTATCTTGATGATCGATGATTCTAATTGGATGAATCGAAAGAGTTTTGATCCATCGAAAGGTATTTCGATGATGTCGATGATGGAGATCATGACATGTTTTATTACCATATAGAACTGAACTTAACTGGATCACACAAATAAGAGTTTGGATTTGGATATCATCAATTGAGCTAACGTAGTTTGATTGATTTGGATTAGATCGAATTAGATTCAAGAAAATCGTGCTAGCAAACGATTGAGTCTAACATTCTCCTTCTATAGTCTTTTTGGATCATCTCGACTGAGCCAAATTAGATTTGGCTCATCCAAAAGTCTTGTATAGGTTTGTTCTAGTCTGACTGAAACTTGTTCAGATTAGAAAAGTCTTATTATAACCTGATCAAGGCTTGTCCTAATCCATCGGATGGAAACAGGACAAGACCTGCTAATTTGTGAAACTATTTGGACAAGGCTTATTCAAAAACTCTATAGAAATTTGTCTTGATCTAACTGGACCTTGTCCTGACCTAATCAAGACTTATCTTAAATTTTATAAGATGGAAACAAGACAAAAGTTGTCTTTGCTATATTAGGACTTGTCCTAAAATCATGGGATGAAATTTGGACAAGCCTTTCCCAAAAATTTTAGATGAATTTTTTTTGATCTAACTAGACCGAGTCCTGGTTTGATCAAGACTTATTCTAACTTGATTAGGACTTGACATAAATCCATTGGATGGGACTTGAAAAGCTTTTGTCTTAATTTCATAAGATGGAAACAGGACAAGGGTCAAATGTTGACATACTATGTAGGAAAGAAAAGATATAGCATGTGCCTCCTAGAATTTATTTGAGGGCGCACGTCCATATGAGATTTATGTGGAGTTTGTGTGTGCATGTTCCTTTATGATGTGCACATCTGATGGATAAGAGAAGGCGTCCATTCAAATTTGATTTGACTGGTCAAAGCATTTGAATTTGATTCAAATGTCTAGGGAGATAAGAGTTTGTGCCATCTACTCACCTTATCTTTTATTCCATACCATATTTTTGAGTTTTATGCAATAAAATATAGAAAAAATATGGTGTGGGGCATGGAGATCATGGAGGAGTCCTTCTACATGTTAAACTTTGACCTATTCAAAGTTATATGCAAAGGGACTCTTGACTAGGTCTATAAATAGGGCCCTATGCAAGCTATTGTGGATCATCATTTCTCTATAGCGAAGCCCTGCCAAAATATTCATCTCCACACCTTCTTCATCTGATCCTCTCTCTCTTCTCCATGTCTAATAGTTGGGCAAAACCTACAAGCAAAGATTAAGTCCCGTTGGTGCGAAGATCAGCAAGAGACGACAATGTCGTGAGACGAATGTGTAGCCTTCAGAGTTTGTTTTGAAGATTTTACAGGAAGACATCAGATCTAATCTTTGAAGATCAGATCCATAAGAAGAAGACTTCTAGATCTGATCCAAGTGGATATCGGTAGAGGTCAGACGCGTGTGCGGCTCAATCAGAATCTCGGATCAGTCATCAGATCATCACAACGGATAAATGATTTACATAATAACTATTATTATTATTATTTTTATTTTATTTCTAATTTTAGATCAATCTAATCAAATCTAAAAATTCTCAGATCTGATCGAATCATAGAAAATTTTTAAAAATTATTCTGCTGCAAATCTGATCTGATCAGATGCATCCTGTGGTAAGAAAATTCATTTTTTTCCTTCAACTAGTATCAGAGATAGGTTGCTGCTTTCAGATCTATCTTTAGATTGATCTAAAATTATTTTTTATGATCTGATTATTTGGTTTTCAGATATTACATAAGATGTAATCAAATCTGAAATAAAAAATTACATATTTTAAATATATATGTTTGACATAAACAATGCATGCTCTAGTCTAGATCTGCTATTCTATATCATGATAGTTTTTAAATATATTTTAGATTAGATCTGATTTAATTTTTTATGATTTGATCATTTAAGTTTCAGATGTTACATTAGATATAATCAGATATGAAATATAAGGTCTAATTTAAAATTTTGATATATGTGATATAGGCAGCATATGTCTAGACTAGATCTCTAATTTAATCTCATAGTCTAGATTAAAAATTTTATGAAATAGTTATTTAATTTTTTGAAGATTATGTGATTAGATTAGTTAAATTTTAGATATTATATATGATATAATTAGATCTGAAAGCATGAGATGCATTTAAAATTTTCATATGTATGATATATGCAATGCATGTCTAGACTAGTTACATAGATCTATGCCATGAGTAGTCTAGATTAAAATTTTTTATGATGAGATTATTTAAAATTTTACTTTCAGATATTATATCAGATATAAACAGATCT
This sequence comes from Cocos nucifera, assembly GCA_006176705.1. Taxonomy (NCBI): domain Eukaryota; kingdom Viridiplantae; phylum Streptophyta; class Magnoliopsida; order Arecales; family Arecaceae; genus Cocos; species Cocos nucifera. Next base: position 170,133 of record QRFJ01004494.1, read on the forward strand.
GAAACATAAATTTAAATGTTAAATTTGATACATGAGATGCATGCAAAGCATGTATAGATTAGATCTTAAATCATGTAATAGTTATATGCTTTAGATCTAATAGTTTTATAGTATAATTCATATTTCTGATTAAGGCGTTCCCCTTGGCCGTCTGATCATAAGAGTAAGAAGGATTTAAAGACTCTCTTATTTCATTCGATGGGGTACTCTTATGGCGTATAGGGGTACTACATTTGTCCTTAATTAAAAATCAAAAACTTACTTTTCTGCAAAACCCTAGATCCTGAAATCCTAGGATTTCTATGCATGTTTTATATTGAATCTTTAAACTTAATTAAGAATTAAGTTTATAAAATTAATTATATCTAAAATTATAAATTTTTAGATCTAAGATATCTTCATAAATCATGGGTTCGGGTGTGGGTAGCTCAATTAGGTCTAGCGGTTGATCAAACCGAATCAATAGTTGATTAGATGGGATCAAGAGTGCTTAGATTTGACCAACCTAATAGGATTAAGTCTGGATCAAGATCGACTGATAGTTGCATGTGGTTGATCAAGTTAAAACCTAATTTGGCTTTGCGGTTCGAGCCTAAATTGTAAGCTAACCCAATCAATTCTGATCAGACAAGTCGGTATCTAAGGTAAGTATGGCAAATACGACCAGTAGTCTTTAATTGAAAGCTACTCGAGTTGAATGCGTTCATGATGAGTTAATGACATATTTCTTCCATTGATCTCACTTACCTGATCGATTAAGTCGATCCAGTTCTGGTTTAAGATGGCTAACGATTCGAGCCAACCCATGTCACTAAATTAGTCATAAATATTATGACTAGTTGAGTCTAAGAGACCAAATCAAATCTTCTTAAGAAAATATTAAATCCTAGGTCTTTCATCATTATAGATGTATGGACCCTTTCCAAGGTTGATTGTTCTCGACTGGATATAGTGGTTCAGTTGCATCAGAAAGATGCAACCATATCTATTAGACATTGGATGCTATGAGTTGGAGGATGGGTTAGGCTCAATATTTTAGATACGGTGAGGGATCCAATCAGAAATTCAATTTATGCAAATGATGGATTTGGCTTAATTAAGAAGTGGAGCAATATTTCGTGCATGGTGAGCTTCATGAATTAGAGATCAGATTTGGGTGCATCATATTTAGAGAAATATTGGATAAGAGTTATCCACTCATCGGTTGATCCATCATCAATAACTGTTAGATGAGATGGTAAGCCAGTCGATGGGACCACACCATCTACTAGAAATCAATGATTGTAGAGATTTTTGCATCTCTATCAAGAGAGTGTAGGGATCCAAAAAAATAGTGAAAGCCTAATTTGTTTAAAAATAAAGCTCCTAAATAAATTGGTTGAGTCAAATTACAAGTCTAATTAGAAACTTTGACTCTCCACAAAAAAATGTTTGCATCAAAATCCCTAGCCTAAATCCTAGATACCCACAAGTTGACCAGACTGATTTATATAGATTGGTTAAAGAACTTCAAAATTATTTTGGGTTCAAAATGGTTGACCTATGTATTGGACCAGGACCAATCCCACTATACCAGTACGTCCGACCGTGGATTAGAGAGCGTCTCATGAAAAATGATTGGATAGTGATAATAAAGCTAGGTGCTACGTGTTGAGCTTAATATTAGATGTGTTGCAGTGCCAACATGAAGATATTAGGATTGCTCGCCAAACGTAGGTGCATCTGCAAGAGTTGTTCGGTGAATAGAATCATGCAGCGCATTATCAAGTCTCGAATAAATTTTTTAAGATGCAAATGCATGATGGGCAGTTGATCCAAGATTATTGCTTGGCAATGATCAAGAACTTACAGAGCTTGAGAAGCTCAGAGCCTTGATGGTCAAGGAACTACAGATTGATATGATCCTACAGTCCTTAATTGATTCATGTGGGCAATTCATTATAAACTTCCATATGAATAAGCTCTAGTGCATCTTGGCTGAGTCAATAAATATGCTGGTTACTACTGAGCAAACTTTAAAGGGTTCAAAGGGCTCAGTTCTGGCTATGAAGCTGACTTCTTCTAAGAGAAAGTCTTTTGAAAAGAAGAAGAAGTTTGCGAAGAAGCAGAAAATAGAAGAGAAAAAGAAGGACGAGCCGAAGAAGAAGGCCATGGAGAAAAAAAGTATTTCCACTACAACTCCGATGGCCATTGGAAGCGGGACTGTCCTGCATATCTGGCCAGCCTGAAGAACAAGCAGAAAGAAGGATCTTTTGAAGGAATGCTCATCATTGAGTCTGTCGAGCAAAACATGAATGTCATAGGATTAAAATGATCTAGAGATAGTGTTAATGAAAGGTACCTATGACACCTTAGGCTAGATCATATAGCTGAAGACAGGATCAATAAATTGGAGAAATTTGGACTAATGGGCCCATTGACTTTCGAGTTATATCCGATTTGTGAATCATTCTTTTATGGCAAAATGACCTAGCTTTCTTTTATGGGATATGGAAAAGGGCCACAGACCTACTTGCCCTGGTACATATAGATGTGTGTGGCCCATTCGATATGCCGATCAGAGGCAATTATATCTACTTTATTATCTTTATCGATAATCTATCTCAGTACGAATATATGTACTTGATACGACACAAGTCTAAAGCCATTAAAAAGTTCAAGAAGTTCAGAGATGAAGTAGGAAAGCAAACCAAAAAGTCCATTTGGATTTTTTGATCAGATCGAGGAGGTGAATACCTTAGTTGAAAATTTTTGAACTATCTCAAGGACAATGGCATAGTCTCATAATGGACTTCACCTAAAATATCTCAACTTAATGAGATTTTAGAATGAAGAAAATGAATCCTATTAGATATGGTCCATTCATGATGAGCTTCATGAATATTCTAGAGTTTCTTTAGGGACATAGTTTAATAGGATTCTATCTAAAACCATTCCTACCACACCGTATGAGATATGACATGATAAAAAATTAAGTCTGAGTCATCTCAGAATTAGGATTATCTAATGGTGGATAAGTTAGAATCTAGGTCTCTTAGAGATTGATTTATTGGATATTCTAAATAGTTATTAGGGTATTACTTCTATCTTCCAAAAAACCATAAGATGATTGTAGGTTGACACATCATTTTACTTAAAAAATAGTTTGTTTAAGATAATGGCATCGAAAGATAGATTAGACTCGAGAAAAAAGTCTCCAAAGACCAATGATTCAACGAACCTCAAGAATCCAGTTAGTCTAAACCGATCCATAATTCACTACCTCCTTCATCTCATAAATCAAATAGGATTTTTCGTCATCCTAAAGGTATTTAGGTACTATTTTAGAGGATGTAGAGAAAATATTTCTCATAAAAAATAGGTTCATGATGATGATCCTAGAACCTATGATGAGGTGATATTAGATATCAACTCCGAGAAATGATTAGAAATGATAAAATCAAAAATTAGCTCGATGTACTCGAATCAAATCTGGATCTTGGTAGATCCACCTGAAGGTATAGTACCTATTGGGTGTAAATAAATCTTCAAAAGAAAGATATGTACAGATGAGAATGTAGAGACATTCAAAGCTAGGCTAGTAGCGAAAGGATATCAGGTTATCTTCTCATCAGTTGCCACCATCTACACATTGCTTGCGATTGCAGTATATTTTAATTACAAAATATGGCAGATGGATGTAATAACGGAGTTTATAATTGGATATCTTGAGAAAGATATTTATATGGAACAGTCGTTTGTTTTCATATCCAGTGATGGTGATCACAAAGATTTGCAAGTTGCAAAGATCCATCTATGGACTCAAGCAAGTATCTCAGAGAGGAATACATGATGTAATCAAATTATTTGATTTCATCGAGAATAAGGAGAAATCAAGTATGTTCAAGAAGGTCAGTAGGAGCATTGTTGTCTTCCTCATATTGTATATGGATGACATCCTCCTGATTGAAAATGATATTTTCATACTGACATAGGTCAAAGTATGGTTATCTAAGAAATTTTCTATGACAGACCTAGGTAAAGCATTCTTCTTTTTAAAGTATATAGGAATAGACTGAAGAGGATGCTAGGTCTCTCAAATAGAAGAGGTGCTGAAGAGGTTCAGTATGGTGAACTCTAGGTCTAGGGATATGCAGACTCAGACCTTATGTTTGATTAAGATGATCGAAAGTCGATGTCTAAAAATTTGTTCCTATGCACTGATGGTACTGTAAGTTGGAAGAGTTCCAAGAAGATGGTTTCATCTAATTCATGATTACCTCGAGAAGGATACATTGAGATTAAGGGAGTTAGCTCTGTAGACCATGCGGTTGATCCACTGACGAAGCTTTTAGGCCTGTAGAAGATCCAAGCCCATCTTGAGAAAATGAAACTTAGATTTATAGTCAATTAGCTTTAGGTCAAGTGAAAGTTTGTTAGATGTATGCCCTGAAAGTCAGATTGACTGACACTTATTAAATACTTTCTAGAACCATTTTTATAATTTTGATTTAAAATTAATTAAAGAATTATTTATTCTATCACATTGTGTATTAAAGTGTCTATGATATATCCTTGAGTTAATAGGTATGATAACATATATTCTCAAGAGTTGAGAATTTAAGGCATGTGTTATCATAATTAACTCATAAATTGCTTCCAATCGTAGGATCATCATGAGGATGATGATAGATCTGAATGATCGATGTACGATCATTTTCTTAGGATAGATGAGTTTTGAGTCTACAGTATGAAGACACTGGAGCGAGAGTATAGGTACTCGTTAGAGAACGAGGGCACTGAGCGTGATCACCTTAAGCAGTCATAAGAAAGTCTACCTTCTTATCGATGACTAGCTCGATGCTGTAGTGTATATCTGATTCTTTAATCTGAAGTGTATCGATAGTTCATCTTAAGGATGTTAAGTTTGACTACACCATAATTCGATCTTCTAACCATTCGGAACCCTGAGGTGTATATTGGTTATAGCATATTCATTGTAGGAATTGAAACGTACCAAGATGGGATCTATCAATCTCGATAGAGGAGTAGTCCTATGATGATCATAAGATTGAGTCTTAAAATCTATGGCCATGGTAGTATGAAATAATAGAAAGGAGTTTCTATTAGACTTTCATATCGGACTCGAATCGAATGATTCATTCATATGATGGATGTTGGTTTGACGAGTTCACCTTAATCCTAATCCCGTTGGAGCTCATGATAGAAGAATCCAATCACACAGGTAGCTGCACCAAGAGGTTCGCTATTTAGTTTTGATGGATTGCCACCATATATTACTAGGTGTCACTGATGGATTTGGGGATCAATTAGAATTGTCTTGATGATCGATGATTCTAATTGGACAAATCGGAAGAGTTTTGGTCCATCGAAAGATGTTTTGATAATATCGATGATGGAGATCATGACATGTTTCATTATCATACAAAATTGAATCTAGCTAGATCACACAAATAAGAATTTGGATCTGGATGTCATCAATTGAGCTAACCCAGTTTGATTGATTTGGATTAGATCCAATTATGTTCAAAAAAATCGTGCTAGCACACGATTGAGCCTAACATTCTCCTTCTATAGTCTTTTTGGATCATCTCGATTGAGCCAAATTAGATTTGGCTCATTCAGAAGCCTTGTATAGGTTTATCCTAGTCTGATTAAAACTTGTCTAGATCAGAAAAGTCTTATTCTAACTTGATCTAGGCTTGTCCTAATTCATCGGATGGAAACAGAATAAAACCTGCTAATTTGTGAAACTATTTGGACAGGACTTATCCAGAAACTCTATAGAAATTTATCTTGATCTGATTGGACCTTATCCTGGCCTAATCAAGATTTGTCCTAAACCTCATAAGATGGGAACAAGATAAGAATTGTCTTTGCCATATTAGGGCTTGTCCTCAAATTATGGAATGAAATTTGGACAAGCCTCTTCCAAAAATTCTAGATGGATTTTTCTTGATCTGATTGGACCGAGTCCTGGTTTGATCAAGACTTATTCTAACTTGATTAGGGCTTAACATAAATCCATTGGATGAGACTTGAAAAGATTTTGTCTTAATCCCATAAGATGGAAACAGGACAAGGGTCAAATGTTGATCCAGTTTGCAGGAAAGAAGAGATATGGCATGCGCCTCCTAGAATTTATCTGATGACGCACATCCATATGGGATTTATGTAGAGTTTGTGAGTGCACGCCCCTTTATGGCGTGCGTATCTGATGGATAAGAGAAGGCGCCCATTCAAATTTGATTTGATTGGTCAAAGCATTTGAATTTGATTCAAATGTCTAGGGAGATTAGAGTTTGCGCCATCTATTCGTCTTATCCTTTATTCCATGCCATATTTTTGAGTTTTGTGTGACAAAATGTAGAAAAAATATGGTGTGGGGCGTGGAGATCATGGAGGAGTCTTTCTGTATGTTAAACTTTGACCTGTTCAAAGTTATATGCAAAGGGACTTTGACTAGGTCTATAAACAAGATCCTGCGCAAGCTGTTGTGCATCGTCATTTCTCTATGACAAAGTTCTGCCAAAATATTTATCTCCATACCTTTCTTATCTGATCCTCTCTCTCTTCTTCATGCCTAAGAGTTGGGCAAAATCTACAAGCAAAGATCTAGTCCCATTGGTGCGAAGATCAGCGAGAGACGATGGTGTTCATGAGACGAACACATAGCCTTCGAAGTTTGCTTTGAAGGTTCTACATGAAGACATCAGATCTGATCTTTGAAGATCAGATCCAGAAGGAGGAGACTTCTGGATTTGATCCGAGTGGATACTAATAGAGATCGAACGCGTGCGCAGCTCAATCAAAATCTTGGATCAGTCATCAGATCATCACAATGGATAAACAATTTATCCGATCAGGTGATAACTATTATCATAATTTTTATTTTTATTTTATTTTTAATTTTAGATCAATTTAATTAGATCTGAAAACTCTCAAATCTAACCAGATTATAGAAAAATTTTAAAAATTATTTCACTGTAAATATGATCCGATCAGATGCATCTTGCGATAGAAAAATCCATTTTTCCTTCAGTATAGAAGTATAAGATACCAAAAGCTTTATTTTAATTGGAATTGATTGTCTACCATTCTAATAATCAAAGAAGATACATAGAAGTTTCTTTATCTTCTTTCATTTTTTTTTGAAGAATGTCAAATCTTGCATGGTCTTTTGTTCATTCTCTTGCAATATATGCACCGCATGAAGTGAGACATAGTTATGTTTAGATTGATGACCCGCTTGATTAAAACCCAGAAAGTTTACCGAGGAGAGAACCAATATGTGATTTTTAATAAAAATATTTATTTATTTATTATTCTTATTATTTCATCGATATTATACATAATTTTTTTGTTGATTATTGTTACAAACTGAGCTAGAAAATATCAACCTTAATTAAAAGGATTTTGTTATGGTGCTCCTTTATAATATTTTATTATAAAAGATAGTTAAGATATTATCGCACCATTATATTTTTTAAATATTTTATTATTTTTTCTAGAAAATAATATTTTATTATTTTGAAATTTTTTCATAACTTTCTCTGTTGCCATACCTTGATCCCCTTCCTCATCCTCCTCCCATCTCTTCATTGTTCACCTTCTCATTGCCGTATGCCGCCCCCATTCTCCTCTTCCGTTCTCAACAAAGACCTAATCTACCTGTCCTCTTCCCACTTTGTGGTGGTGAGAATACCCCCACCAAAAACCCTCCCTTCCTTCCTCTTTCTTCATCCTTGATGACGATGTCACGCACCGAATCCAGCACTTAGATCGACACATGATGCCACATACTTCTTAGAATAAAATCCTAAAGAATATGTAAGGCCTCCTCACTGATCGATTTCTAGACTTGCATTAGATCTGAAAAATAAAATAGAAAAAGAGTGTGAGCTTTACAGCTCAGTAAGTTATCGATCATTTTTGAGAGATCAAGCTTCAATATTTTTCAAATATAGCAATTAAGCAATAAATAATGATATATTTTTTTTAAATACATGCCATACTTAATAGTAAAATAAAAAATTCTCTCTCAATCTTTATTGATTACGACTATGACACGATTAGCCCTATGATAAGACCAAAAGTGACTAGTTCCTGAATGAAGAACATCTGAACCATCGGCATGCTATCAGTGATCAGTCCTACTGACTAGGTCCATAAGAAAAACTAGCTCTAGTTCATGAGATCATGATTCATCCTATGACAAGATAAAGAGATCACTCCTGAACAAAGAACATCCAAATCATCAACGTGCTACCAATGATCAGCTCCACTGGTTAGACCCACAAGAACTAATTCTACCAGCGATCAGTTTCGATTGGCTAGGTCTAAGAGAAACATGTTTCTGACGTGTGGCCAACGGTCAGTTTCATTGGTTAGATCTAAATCATAGTCTAACTAGAGAATTTTTCTTATGCTGTATCAATTTTTTTTCATGAAAGACTTACTTTATAATAATATTAATTTAATTTTGACATATTTTAAAAGAGTAATAAAAATAATTTTCATTCAAAATTCTTTGTAGTCAATGGATAAATATAATTTTTTTTTCAAATACCATGCAACTTTAAGAAAAACTATCTCTTTCAAAATTATAACATGTAATAGTAATATCATGCATGATCTAATTTTTTTCAAATATTTTTTAATAAATTTATAATTTTAAAATTTAATAATTTTTAAATATTATAAATATACGTAAAAATAAACTTAAAGATAAAAGAAAATCTATCTATCAATCAGATCCAAAATTTTTATAATTGTCTCAAATCGATCTCTAGATCCGATGCTCTTCCGATGTTGGAAGCTTTAGCATATTAAATAACTTTAATTAATTTTTAATTTTTAAAAAAATTAAAATAACTAGAAAATCTTTAAATCTAATACAGATCCAATCTAGATCAATTCTTGAATTGAATCTATATGACACGGTTTGATCTAGATTTAATTGAATTAGGTCCAAACCAATTAATCCAACCCAAGTCAATTAAACCACCTTTCTCTCCCTCCCTCCCTCCCTCTCTCTCTCTCTCTCTCTTTCTCATTTCTTTCTTTCCCTGATTCCTCTTTCTTTCTTTTATTTCTCTTCAAGACCAAAGCTTCACGGTCTTCTCTTGGTTGTCACAGGAGATGATCGAAGAAGGGGAGAGAGCTGGCAGACCAAAGGGTGGTGGTCGGCCAAAGATGGCTAGAAACTCCACCAAAGAAGAGGATAAAGCCTTGCCCTAGGATCGAAAAGAAAAAGAAGAGAAGGAAAAAAAAAGATTACAGGCAATGGTGGTGGCGACGGCAGCAGCTGATGGTTGGACTCGATGTTCTTCCATCTGTAATTTCACGCCACAGGTATGCTAGGGTTTTAGGAATAGAACTAGGATTTTTAGGAAGGAATCTAGGGTTTAGGATTAGGATTTCTTTGTAAGGAAAGGGGTTTAGGATTTTTTTTTGATGGAAGAGAGGGAGAAGACTTCGATCCTTAATATAGAGCCGGATGGAAGGAGTCCTTCCTGAGGTGAATTTTGACTCCATTTAGGAGTTGGTCGGGAGGAAGGAGAAGACTTCTTAAGGGAGTCTTCTTTGTTTTTTTTTTTTTTTTTTTTCTAGTGAAGTCGGCAAGAGATGCCGGCTTCGATGTGAATTGGGTCCAAAGGGACTGGTTCTCACAGGCGAACTCGCCGCCCCCCTCCTCCTCCACCCTCAGCACACTCCCCCCCCCACCTCCATCTTTCCTCCTCCTTCATCCTAAACAAAGGCTTCTCTGCTAACTCCTCAAGCCTCCCCTAACTCTGCCACCCACCTTTGTCGGAAAATGGTGATTTGGAAGAGGAGGGGTGGGGTGAAGACTTTTGATTAAAAAAAAAGACTTAACATTTAATTTAATTATGTAACTTGCTATTTATTTTAATGTTGAAATAATCATGGTCTTTGAGATATTTACTATACCAGCCATATATATTGGCACTCCAACTGATTATCGATGGAAAAATCTAAATCATCCATCGTTAATTCAATAATCATAAATAAAATAATTATAAAAAAACTAAACTATTCTTTGAACCATGGAGCAAAACCATAATCACAAACAACCCTTTTATGTTAGCCTTCCGCTCACCATTTTTCTAGTTAGATTAATCAAAAATAATAATATTATTTTATTCTTGATTACTCTCGGTCAGGTTCACAAACTAGAAAGACTGTTTTTCTCTAGTTATGCAAGCTCACCCTCTGCTTTGTTGGCGGCGGCCCTGCCCTCCATGTCAGCTATACCACTTTGTTGATGCTATAATGTTGGAACATCTCGACGACAAGGGCTTCGGCCGCTACGTCTGTCTCGACCTCCCTTATCCCGTTCTAGCTCCTCCAAGGTCCACCATTCTAACAAGACCACCTTCTGCCCCATCTCCGGTGCCGTAGTTGCCGGCAACTCCGCTCTCCACCACCTTCTCCTTCGACAAAAAAATCATTGATTAAAATCTTTGATATATTTTCGTACTTTAAGCAAACCACCAAGCCCTTCTCTTTTCGACGAGCTTGGCGACGTTTACTAGTGACCATTATTTTCAGTGGCAGCTCAATCCCAATGTTGAGACTCGATGATGAACAAACTCCATCTCTCTGTTTCTCCTTTGATGCTTTGATTTGTGAGAATGATGTCAGTTTAGGTTGTGCTCTATTTTAGGATTGCAAACGAATCAAGTTGCTCGTGAGCTATTCGAACTCAAGTTCAAGTTTAAGTATGGCTTGATTCATATTTGAGTCGAGTTGATCTCAAATTTTACTTATTTTTCGTCGAGTCAAGTTCGAGCTTAGAATATTTAGATTCGATCGAGCTTGAGCCAAATTTTGAATCTGAGTTGAATTCGAGTTTTTAGTTACTCGACCTAACTCGACTCGATTGCATTGATGATGTTTCAATTTTTTTTTTGTAAGTGAATGGAATTTGGAGATATTTAGGCTCGATCGAGCTTGAGCCAAATTTCAAGTTTGAGTTGAATTCAAGTTTTTAGTTACTCGATCTAACTCGGCTCGATTGCATTGATGATGTTTCAATTTTTTTTTTGATAAGCGAACGGGATTTGGAGGGAGCAATTCCTTTAGAGAATGATGCATTTGATATCTAATGAATGAGTATATTACCCCAGCTCCATCATGGGCCATGGGCTAGTGGATCAGAACGAATCTCATTCTACGGTAACTCGGATCTGAATTATTTGGTTGGAAGTTTAAGCCCGTTCCACATGGGGCTACCATGGTGGTGACGATGTTTCAAATCTTTGCTGGTTGTTTAGGGCTAAAGACCGGATTTTCTTAGGATGGGGCTTGATCCGGCGATGGGGCTTGGAGGTCGGCGGGACCAATGATACTGACGACAATCTTCTGCATTCCGTACTAGGCGATTCCGGCTGGAGGAAATGCGATGGATTCGGATTGTATCCTTCGCATCAAAGAATGATTCACCTTCTTTCGCGCTACTTCGAGAGCAAAGATGTTGGTGCATCTGCTTGGGTCTCATGTTTTCTCAAAGTATTATAATTATTGCATCGGCCGTGGCATCGTACCTAGGTTCTCCATCTCCGTCCGTTTGTCCAAATTGAGATCCACGTGTCGAGATCGTGGATTTGGGACCAGCATCCGGTCACTGTCCGGTCGTTTCACGGCCCCAACCGCGGGCCATCAATGCCGGGCGTTCGCTTTCATCTTGTTTCTCGTCTCGCGACGGCTCGAGGTTTTCCGACTCAGCCATCTCTTCCGCAACACCCGACACGCTTTCCATCCAACGCGTCGGTCAGCGTAACCTGGGCCCCATGCCTACACGCCAAATATATCGGATTTGCGCCTTCCGGACAGGCGATCCCGGTTCTTTCCTTCGTCATCGGGAGGACAATAAATGCGGAGTTTAGACAGACACACCGCGCATCCCCCATGTAGAGAAGTGAGGCGGAGCACCGGAACGCCACCGTATCCTCCTCATCCACGTGGGGGTAAAGATAGGGCAGGGTGGGGACGGAGGGTTCGCTCCTCTCTCTCCTCATCGCATCTCGGGGCGAGCGATACATTTCCAAGATCCACGCGCTCGGATACTCTGAATCGCCGGTCTGCTCGTCCATTTGACCGCCGGCGCTTTTTGCTTCGAAACCGGTGCGAGAATCGATCGCGTCGGCGACCCGCGGTGGTGCGTTTGATTTTCATGTCTTTCTGCATTATTTCTTGCATTCACTTGCATTATGTCTCATAATCCGCGATCGGATGGGTTGTTGGGGGTTGTAGTTCCTGCGTCGTACGTCGTGTTGGTTCTAGCGGTGGAGTTTGGACTTCTTTAGGAAGATTTGACCTTCGTTTTATTTGCCTTTGGGAATTAGGTCTTATTTTCGCCCGCCGAAGAATATTCTTGCCGGATCTAGCTGCCTTTGGGATTTATATGCAGCTAAAAGTTTATATCATTCTCTTTTTTTTTAGGTTATTTGTTTATTTATTTTCTGATTTCTTTTTTTCATCCGTGAATTGAACGCATTTGCCATCTAAAAGGAAACAATATAATCGCAGTAGGTTCAACTTATTTCTTAAAGAAGGGCTTGATGTTCTAATCCTTGTGCTTTTGTGTTTTAAGGTGGTAGATGACGGGACAGCTGTCTTGATGGTGATTTCTGAGTAAAGATAGTATCTTTGATCATCCAGAGGTGCTTTTCAAGATTTTTTTTTTCGTTTTGCTTCTTCTTGCTGTGAATATTTGTCCATTTTCAGCCTCTGCGTTCAACAATCCTTTAGCTGTCTATGTGAAATGTGATGCTTGCAATAATCTAAGCATTAAAAAATGTCACAAAGGGCGTCAAACTTTAGAGCGTAAGCAGATATAGTGCTAGAAATTTTTGCGAGTAATAAAATAAGCAAAGCATATAGAAGATCATGAATTGTATTGGGCAAGTAATGGGAAGAATTGATATATGGTATGGACATTTCTTATGAAGATCATCATACCCTAAAGTGAATGAAGTGAGGACCTTTTGGCGAAATGGAGTCCTGTTAATGCGTTTAAGATGGATTGCTTCATCGAAGATGTACTCTCGATATGTGAATGATTGTCTCTGTCACAAACTAGCCTGCAAAAATATGAGATAAAGCTTGTTGGCATGTATGTGGCCATTGATGAGGATTGCTGCTTATTACTCACTGAAATTTAAAGAAAAGTAACTGGAATTACAATAAGGGTGTGGCTAGAGTAGAAGCAGCACCCTTTGTACTAGCCTGGGGAAAGGTTAGATTTTATTGCAGCTAGATTTGATTAACAGCATCTGGCAGGATGTCTGAGACAAAGTTCTAAGGGTCAAGGAATGGGTATGTACGAAGTGCAATTGTTCTTTTGAGTCTCTATAGGGCTAGTGTGACATGTTAAATTGTTTTGAACCAATCAACCAAGCATTCCACTAATCCCAGCAAAATTGTATAACACTTTTCCATTCCAGCAGATCTGATATGCATCAACTTAGTTATGTTGTAAGCTGAGAAGCTGAGACAAATGAGAGGCATTGGATGAATGGTGAGATGCTGTTGTTTTTAGTTCAGAGTGGCTTAGGGAATGGAAGTGAGAATGTAGTTCAGGAACAGTAAAGTTAACAATCTGGACTATTAAAATGTCTGCCTATAAAAGTGTAATTCCTAAAATCTTCCAGCAGTCAATCCATTCCAGTGAGAATCCAAGCAACAGCTTGATTTTTATTTTAGACCTTTTTTTCCAGTTTCAAAAGCATACTCTTACAAAGGCATTAGTTTAGGACTGAATATTTTTATTGCTTGCAGAGATGTCTCCAATTAGTGCCTCTGTAATCTTATGGCTTTTCACAACAGGTTTTGGGAGAATTAAGTTCAGATGCAGTCAAATCTAGCAGATGTTCTCCATAAGCCTAATAAGGAATGTTCACCATTGCCTTCAAAAAGTAGTCGTAAAAGGTCATTGGATAATGCTGAGGTTGATGCAGAGAGTGGCGGTGATCAAGTTATTGAAAGTGCTTCAAATCAGTTAGTGCTTTACAACCCTGATGCAAGTGATTCAGGTCAGCATGCTCTCGAGGTTACTCATTACACAGAGAATCATACTTCATCACTCCAAAATTTTACGGTACCAAATTCTTCTAGTCGAGTTCTGCCATTTGTTGGGGCATTCACTGTCCAATGTGCTTCATGTTTTAAATGGAGGCTCATTCCAACAAAAGAGAAGTATGAAGAAATTCGTGAAACTATCTTGCAAGAACCTTTTGTATGTGAACGAGCTCGTGAGTGGCGGCCTGATATATCATGTGAAGATCCGACAGATATATCTCAGGATGGTAGTAGACTCTGGGCAATTGATAAACCTAACATTGCTCAACCTCCTCGTGGCTGGGAAAGGTTGCTTAGAATCAGAGGTGAAGGAAGCACTAAATTTGCAGATGTGTATGTCCTTCCTCTTGTACATTCTTCAGCTTTCAGACTTAATTGGCTAGTCCTTATTAAAGAATCGCTTGTTATTTGGAACTTGAAATATATACTCTATACTCATTTAAAGATACTTCTGCTGTCATCACCATATACGAACTTTTCCCACAAGAGATAATTTTAATTTGCCAATGGCATTTGCAAACCTAAAAATATGAAAAGCTTTTGATCCACATAGCTAGAAGTAGGAAAGCCTTTTACTATTTGCTTTTGCTTTTTTTCTTTTTTTTTTTTTTTTTTTTTTTTTTTTTTTGAAAAATTGGTTACATGAACTTTCATCTCTTTTGCTATATCTTGAAGTAACATTGTTTATGAAAATGTAATCGCTATTGGATAGATTTTCTATGCACACACTTGCTTCTTTTCCCTTATGAATTTAAGGCTAGGCATAATCTTTTTTTTTTAAAATTTAATAATAATGGAAGTCTAGATCTACGAACAATTTTGTGTTTTACTTTTATATTTGCCAGTTATGTCATGAGGTTATTAAGCTGAACTTTGCTCTGTTGATATCTTGTGCTTTAAGATCATGCAATAATTTCTTGATTTTCACTTGTCATTATCAGACAACTCAAGTAACACATTATATTAAGAAAAAGACCAACCTACTGCATCACATACATTGGAGCAAATTTGTTTTAAGTGGTCAAATATTTAAGCAAACATTTTGATGTGCTGCAACATATAAGTGGAAGTTCACATAGATATTGAATCAAAGTGCATTGCCTGCAACCTAATGAATGTTGATGGCACAAATAAGTAACACTTTGTGACCTTCATGTTTGTCATTCTAGTTAAAGAGGCATGCATATATCTCATTACTCATTTAAGATGTTTGCGTATAGAACTACGGTATACTATACTATACCGAATCAGATGGTAAGGGGGATATCATACCATATCGCTTCGGTATCGTACATGGTACGGAGGGCGTATTGACACTTGGTATGCCGAACCGGCCTCTATAATGGGTGTATTGACATAGTAATAGGGTGGCACTGGTCAATGGCTCAGTATTGAGATGGTGTACCTTGCTTGGAACAATCTGGTGAATCACTAGTTTGTAGCAGATGAATTTGGTCTTCTATAGGTTCCTATGTTTTATGAACCATGTGAGAATTAATGCAAATGGGAATGTACCTTGTATGCATGCTTCTTAATAAGTTTGAGTCCTAGTGATTCTTATTTTGTGCACCTAACATATGCTATGAAGTCCTTTACTGCATCACATAAATGATATAGATAATTCAAGTTGAAAATATTTCCTCAGTATAAGCTTTATTGCATTTAATATAGGCCAGTCTATAAAGGCGTTTGGGCCCCTAGAAGAAAATTAATATTTTATCAGTGTACGAGATTTCTTGCATTTAATGCAGGCCAGTCTTTAAGGCCCGTTTGGATGCCGGAGCTTCTAATTTGACAATAAGATATGTTTTAATCTATTTATAGCTGAAGAAAGAGGATTTTGATGAGAAGTTATGTAACAGGAAGGGAATACTTAATTTGATCCTAAACAGTCTGCATAAGAAAAATCATCTATCAAGTGGAACTTGTAATCCTGATGTTTCAAGGATTGTGGCCTCAGGATGGCTTTGATCTTAGTACTTTCTTTTTTCCAACCGTTTCTCTGTTTGTTACTTTAAAAACTAATTAGGCATTGTCCAATGAATAAGATGATCGTGGGCTAGGCTTGGGCATAGAAAATGTCAAATGTTAAATAGGCTCGGCTTGAAGCCCAGCTAAGAATCAATATAGTTTAGGCCCGAGGCCTAGTCCATGATCAGCTCTACCAATGAATAGCATAGCCTGCCATCATAACAGGCCCTAAAGGTGTTTGGGTCCCTACAATAAACTAGTATGGTTAGCATCATAACTCTTTGTCCATTTCAATTCTGTCTTTGTATTTTCTATTTGAATATTTGGGCATTTTCATTTTTGCATATCAGAAAGCTAGCCACTTATTAGCCACTTATTACTGTCAATTAGATAAGCCAGTATTCTAATGTATGTGGATCGCCCAGTTTCAAGGTGAACATGTGCCACTCTCTTGGTCATTTAATTAGTCTAGTTTTTTGTGTATTACAAGGAATGTTTTGGCCTTATCCAAATGAGTATGTGGCTGCATCGGTAGGGCTATGTGTTGCTGAGGATCTCGGGATGCCATTGTGGACTGCCTTTGTGGACCTACAAGGCAACAAGCAAGGGTCAGAGAGCTTGCTGGATTGGCTTTGGCCAGGCCCTGCTTAAGTTAGAGAGGGTTTATTTGGTGGGAAGCAAGGAAGAAGAAGAAAAAAGGATAATAATGTTGGTACTCCATAGCAGTGGAGTATTCACCTTCTATGTGAAGGAAAATCCTGATTTTCCGATCCAGGTTCGTCTAGATCTGATTAGATCAAGAGATATATTTCAAAAATTTTCTCTTGACCTTAATCAGATCTTGATATGTTTCAGATCTGATTCTTATTATTTTAATAAATAAAATAAAATAAGATAAATTAAATCAAATTTAATTTACCTGATTTGGGTAATCCTATTACCCTGTAGATGATCCTGATTGCAGCGGAAGGTTCTGGATCTCAGCCACGCAAGCGCCTGGCCTCTACCGGTATCCACTCGGGTTGGATCTGGAGAATCTCTTCTTCTCTATCACACCTCCAAAAATCAGATCTGGATCTGATCTGGAGGATCTTCAAAACTCTTTTGAAGATCTGCAGTCGTCCTTTGCAGCAGCGCAGCCTTCTTGCTTTTGATCGCCTTTCCTTGATCTGAATCGCACCAAACCTAAGTCCAAAACACTTTTGGACGTGGAGAGCAAGGGGAGAAGAGAGTATGGCATGGAGAAGGAGGGGAGAGGCAGCCTTGGGGCGTGGGAAATCTCTTTCAATAAGACTTAGGATTTAGGGTTGGGCGCAGGGTCTTATTTATAGACTAAGCGTGATCCAACTCCTCTTCCTCCTCAACCAATCACAACCCTTTGTGAAATCAGATCTAAATCTGATTGGTTGGAATAGAGACCCCTGGATTCCTCCTTAGAGGGTGCCTAAGACCAGTCAAACTGGATTCTTAGTAGAACTCTAATTGGAATCCAAAAAGGGAGGTGGAGTCCTTGTCCAACAAGGACTCCTAGGCGCCTCCTACTTGGGCTCACGCCACCCTTGGCGTGCGCCCTTCTCCTTGCCAGGTTCTGGCAGGGGGACAAGCCCCCACCAGCTCTCCAATAGGTGCATGACATGTGGTCAAAAGTCAAAGTGTCAATGGTCAACGTTTGACCAGTCAAAGGTAGACTTTTGACCAAAGTCAAAGAACAAGAAATGGCAGGTGACCAAAAATGGCAGGTAATGTCTTACAAATAAGACAACCTTTTCTGACTTGGACAACCTCCAGTCAGACCATATGAAGGCCTCTGATTGAGCACAAACTCCTTTGGCTCAGTCAGGACAACTTATTTATGATAGTAAAAGAAGAACGTTAGGTTCAATCGAGTGCTAGCACGATTTCCTTGAACCTAATTGAATCTCATTCAGATCAATTGAACTAGATCAGTTCAATTGATGATCACCAGATTCAAACCCTTGTTTGTGTGACCCAGTTAGGTTCAGTTCTGTATGGTAATGGGATATGTCATGATCTCTATCATCGACATCATCGAAACTCCTTTCGATGGATCAGAACTCTTCTGATTCGAACAGCTAGAATGATCGATCATCTAAATCATTCTAATTGCTCCCAAAATCCACCAGTGACACCTAGCAGTATATGGTGGCAACCCATCAGAGCTGAATGCGAACCTCTTGGTGCAGCTACCTGTGTGATTAAGTTCTTCTATCTTGAGCCCCGATCAGATTAGGGTTAAGGTGAACTCGTCAAACCCTAGTCTCTGTCATATGATGTAATCATTCGATTCGAGTCCAATGTGAAAATCTAAATAGAAACTCTTTCTATTATTTCACTCTGCCATGGCCATGGGATTTCTGGACTTGATTCTCATGATCATCATAGGGCTGCTCCTCTACCACCGAGGTAGATAGATTCCATCTTGATGCAATCCAGTTCCTACAATGAACATGCTATAGCCAACATACACCTCAGGGTTCCATATGGCTAGGAGACCGAGTAATGGTGTAGTCAAACTATAACACCCTCAAGGTGAACTGCCGATGCATCTCAGGTCAAAGAACCAGACACACTACTGCAGCATCGAGTCAGTCATTGACGAGAAGGTAGACTTCCTAATGACTACTCGAGGTGGTCACGCTCAGTGCCCTCGTTCTCTAACGAGTACCTGTACTCTCGCTCCGGTGTCTCCACACCGTAGACTCAAGACTCATCTACTAAAGAGAAGCGATTGTACACCAACCTTCCGGATCAATCACCATCCTCGTGATGATCCTATGGTCGGGAGCATTTTATGAGTTAATAATGATTATTCATGTCTTAAATTTTCAACTCTTGAAAATATGAATTATCATTACCATTAACTCAAAGGATGTATCACAGACACTAAATACACATATGTGATAGAAAATAACCCATTTTATTGATTTATAGTCAAAATTATAATTTTGCCCCTAGAAGTGTATTACAAGTGTCAGCCAATTCTGGCTTCTAGGGCACATATATCTAACAATCTCCCACTTGTCCTAAAGCCAATTGGCTACAAGTCTAAGTCCCATCTTCTCAAGGTGGGCTTCGATCTTCTGCTGGCCCAACGGCTTTGTAAGTGGGTCTGCCACATTATCTGTGGAGTTGACTCTCTTGACCTCAACGTAACCCTTTCTCGAGGTAATCGCGGATGAGGATGGTATCGCCGCTCAATGTGCTTGGATTTCTGGTGAGACCTCGGCTCCTTAGCAAGGGCTATGGCGCCATTGTTGTCGCAGTAAAGAGGAATGGCATCTGATGGCATTACTCCAATTTCTGCAGCAAACTTCTTGTACCAGAATGCTTCCTTTGCAGCCTCTGATGCAGCTATATATTCTGCTTCCATGGTGGAATCTGCTATCACAGTTTGCTTGGAACTCTTCCAGCTGACAGCTCCACCATTGCACACAAACAGACTTCCAGATGTCGACTTTCGATCATCTATATCGGACATGAAAGTCCGAGTCTGTGTATCCCTGGAACTTGGAGTTCTCCATTACCAAAGACCAACATCATATCCTTAGTTCTTCTCAAGTACTTAAGGATACATTTCACAGAAGTCCAGTGTTCTTCACCTGGATTTGACTGATATCTGCTTGTGACACTCACAGCATGGGCTATATCAGGTCGTGTACATAGCATGGCATACATGAGGCTCCCTATTGCAGAAGCATAAGGGATCTTGCTCATGCGTTCTATTTCCTCAGGTGTGCTGGGGCACATCTTCTTGGAAAGATGAATACCATGTCTGAAGGGTATTAATCCCCTCTTAGAGTTTTCCATACTAAACCTCTTTAGTACTTCCTCTATGTACATCTTCTGTGAAAGTCCTAGCATCCTATTCGGTCTATCCCTATAGACCTTAATTCCTAGAATAAAGGATGCTTCACCTAGGTCTTTCATGGAGAATTCCTTGGACAACCACATCTTGACTGATGTCAACATGGGAATATCATTCCCAATAAGGAGGATGTCATCCACGTACAATACGAGGAAGACAACAGCGCTCCCACTGACCCTTTTGAAAACACATGGTTCCTCTTCATTTTTGATGAAACCAAACTTTTTGATCACATCATTGAAACGAGTGTTCCAGCTCCGAGATGCTTGCTTAAGTCCATATATGGACCTTTGCAGCTTGCAAACCTTGTGATCAGTATCACTGGATGTGAAACCTAGCGGCTGTTCCATATAGATATCTTCCTCAAGATATCCATTTAGGAATGCCGTTTTCACGTCCATTTGCCATATTTCATAATCGAAATAGGCTGCAACAGCAAGCAATGTGCGGATGGATTTTAGCATAGCTACCGGGGAAAAGGTATCCTGATAGTCAATGCCTTCGCGTTGACTATAACCTTTTGCCACCAGTCTAGCCTTGAATGTCTCCACATTCCCATCTGCACCAATCTTTCTCTTGAAGATCCATTTACACCCAATAGGTACTATACCTTCTGGTGGATCTACCAAGGTCCAGACTTGGTTTGAGTGCATCGAGTCAATTCTCTGACTTCATTGCCTCAAGCCATTTCTCGGAGTCGATATCTGATATCGCCTCGTTGTAGGTTTTGGGATCATCACCATGAGCACCATTACCTATGAGGAACATTTTCCTCTACATCCTCTGAAATAATACCTAAGTATCTTTCAGGGGGACGGGAAACTCTTTCCGATCTACGAGGTGGAGGAGGTAGTGTTCTTATTGGCTCAACCTGATTTGGTTCCAACTTGGTCCTTAGCTCGTTCCACTTGTGAGACTTTCTCATCAAGCTTAATCTGCTTTCCAATGCCACTATCTTGAATAAACTATTTTTCAAGAAATATGGCATGTCGACTCACAATCACATTGTGGTCTTCTGGAATGTAGAAATAGTATCCTAATGACTCTTTAGGATATCCTATGAATCGAGCTCTAAAGGACCTAAACTCTAACTTGTCCGCTTGTTGTCTTTTGACATGAGCCGGACAACCCCAAATTCTGAGATGACTCAGACTTGGTTTCTTACCGTGCCATATCTCATACGGTGTGGTAGGAACGGTTTTAGAGGGAACCCTATTCAGTAAATAAATTGAAGTTAATAATGAATGTCCCCAAAGAAAATTCAGGGAGGTCTGTGAAGCTCATCATGGATCGAACCATATCCAATAGAGTCCGATTTCTCCGTTCTGAAACCCCGTTGAGTTGAGGTGTTCCTGGTGGAGTCCATTGAGAGACTATGCCATTTTCCTTAAGATAGTCTAGGAATTCCCGGCTAAGGTATTCACCTCCTCGATCTGATCGAAGAACCTTAATGGGTTTTCCAGTTTGTTTTTCTACTTCATGTCTGAATTCTTTGAACTTTTCAAAAGCTTCAGACTTGTGTCTCATAAGATACACATACCCATACCTAGACAGATCATCGGTAAAGGTAATGAAGTAGACAAAATTGCCTCTAGCCGGCACATCGAATGGGCCGCACACATCAGTATGTACTAGGGCAAGGA
The DNA here is from genome assembly GCA_006176705.1 of Cocos nucifera. Classification (NCBI taxonomy): domain Eukaryota; kingdom Viridiplantae; phylum Streptophyta; class Magnoliopsida; order Arecales; family Arecaceae; genus Cocos; species Cocos nucifera. The sequence continues at coordinate 191,736 of QRFJ01004494.1, forward strand.
GATCTGTGGCCCTCTCCCCATGTCCAACAAAAGGGAGTTTAGTCATTTTGCCTTGAAGACAAGATTCACAAGTTGGATATGACTCAAAAGTCAATGGACTCAATAGCCCATTTTTCTCCAATTTGTTAATCCTATCTTCTGCTATATGACCTAATCTCAGGTGCCATAGATATCTGTCGTTTGGACTATCCCTAGGTCGTTTGGCATTCACGTTTTGCTCGAATAATGAGCATACCTCCAGAAGGACCTTCCTTCTTGTTCTTCAGGGTGGCCAGGTAAGTAGGGCAGTTCCGCTTCCAATGGCCGTCGCTGTTGCAATGGAAACACTTTCCTTTGCCATCGACCTTCTTCTTCGGTTCTGCCTTCTTCTTCTTTGATCCTTCTACCTTTTGCTTTTTCACAGACTTCTTTTTCTTTCCATAAGACTTTCTTTTGGAAGAAGTCCGTTCCATAGCAAGAACTGAGCCTTTAGAACCTTTCATAGAAAGCTCAGCGGTAACCAGCATATTCATTCAACTCGGCCAAGGAATTCTGAAGTTTATGCATGTGGTAATTCATGATGAATTGCCCATATGCATCAGTCAAGGATTGCAGAATAATATCGTTCTGCAGATCCAAGTCCAACTTCACACCGAGCTTCTCAAGCTCTTCCATGTCCTTGATCATTGTCAGACAGTGATCTTGGACTGACTGCCCATCACGCATCTTAGCCTTAAAAAGTCGTTTCGTGACTTGATATTTGGCTGCGCGACTCTGTTCACCAAACATCTCCTGCAGGTGAGCCAACATTTGGCGAGCAGTCCCGATATCTTCATGTTGGCGCTGGAGCTCATCAGACATCGAGCCCAACATGTAAGTATCTGGCCTTATTATCTTCGTCAATCCATTTTTCCAGAGACGCTCTCTGTTCAGTGGATGGACGAGCTGGTAAGGTGGGAGGGTCCTGGTCCAAAACATGTGTTAACTTCTCTGAACCCAAAACAATTTTGTAGTTCCTGAGCCAATCTTTATAATTGGGTCCAGTCAGTCTATGTGTGTCTAGGATACGTGCCAAGTGGGTTGGACGCAGACATTTTCCTGTAGAGAGTCAAAGATTCTAGTTAGATACTGTAATTTTGACTTGACCAATTTGTTTAGGGATTTTATTTTTAAACAAATTAGCTCCCACTATTTTCTCGGATCCCTACACTCCCTCTGTAGAGATGCGAAAATCTCCGCGATTAATGATTTCTAGTGGGTGGTGCGGTCTCACCAACTGACTCATCACCTCACCTAACAGTTATTGGTGATGGGTTAGCCAATGAGTGAACAACTCTTGTTCAATGATTCTCTAATCATGGTGCACCCAAACTTGGTCTCTAATTCATGAATCTCACCGTATCCGGAATATTGATCCACTCCTTAGTTAAGTCAGACCCACCATTTGCATAGACTGGGTTCCTAATTGGAGTCTCTCACCGTATCCGGAATATTGAGCCCAACTCATCCTCCAGCCCATAGCATCCAATGCCTAATAGACATGGTTGCGTCTTCCCGGTGCAACTGAGCCACTGTATCCAGCCGAGAACAATCAACCCCGGGAAGGGCCCGCACATCTACAATGGTGGAAGACCTCAGACTTAATCTTTTCTTAGGGAGAATTGATTCAGGTCTCATTAAACTAGACTTGGCTTAGTCATAACAATTATGACTAACCTAGTGGCATGGGTTAGCTCGGATTATTGACCACCTCAGATCAGAACTGTGTCAACAGATATGGCCAGGTAAGTGAGACCGGTGGAAGGAATATGCCATTAACTCGCACAAGAACGCATTCAGGTCGAGTAGCTTCCAATTAAAAACCAGTCGGTCGTCTGTGCCAAACTTACCTTAGACACCAAATTGTTGAGTCAGAACCAATTGGGTTAGCCTACAATCCAGACTCTAACCTCTGAGCCTAATTAGGTCTTGCTTGATCGTGACTCGATCTTGACCCAGACTTAATCCTATTAGGCTGGTCAATTTAAGCATTGTTGATCCCATCTAACCAACTCTTGATTCGGTTTGATCAACCGCTTAGACCTAATTGAGCTACCCAAGCCCGAACCCAGTATTATGAATATGTCTTAGATCTGAAATTCTCAATTTTAGACCTAATTAATATTCCATAAACTTAATTCTTAATTAAGTTGGGTTCATAAACAAAATATGCACAATAAATCCTAGGGTTTCAGGATCTAGGGTTTTGCAGAAAGTAAGTTTTGGGTTTCTGATTAAGGACGAACACGCAGCACCCCTACACGTCATAAGAACACCCCATCGAATGGGAAAGAGAGGGCCTTTAAACCCTTCTTCGTTCTTATGACCGGACGGCCAAGAGGAACGCCTTAATCAGGAACATGTAAATACTACAAAACAGTTATAGATCTATATCATATATCTCATATACAAATTTAGATCTAATCAATGGCATATTTTGCATACATCTCATGTATCATAATCATGCATGTTTTCAGATCTAAATTATCTCATAATAATCTAAAAAATTAGATTTAAATTGATCTAATCAAAATAAATTCTAATCTAGACAATTATGTAGAACTATTCTACAACTAGTCTAGTCATGCATCTATCATATCTCATATGATATTTAAAATTAAATAATTTTTATTTGCTATTTTATCAGATGTTATTATAACACTTATAATATCAGAAAATAGTAAATAAAGAAGATCTAAAATATGATTTAATCAGATTAAATCAAAGACATGCAAAACTATTCTATAGAACTATTCTATTCTAGAACTAGTCATGCATATCTTCATGTAATCTTAGATCCAAATCATTTAATTTTAATTTTTTCTGATTTCAGATCTGATCACATCTCATGTGACATCTGAAATCACTTATTTTTTAATTAAAATAAAATTAAAATCAGATCTAAACAATTTTAGAACCATGGCTCTGATACCAGTTGAAGGGAAATCCTGATTTCCCGGATCCAGGTTCGTTCCAGATCTGATTCAGATCAAGAGATATATTTCAAAAATTTTCTCTTGATCTTAATCAGATCTTGATATGTTTCAGATCTGATTCTTATTATTTTAATAAATAAAATAAAATAAGATAAATTAAATCAAATTTAATTTACCTGATTTGGGTAATCCTATTACCCTGTAGATGATCCTGATTGCAGCGGAAGGTTCTGGATCTAGCCACGCAAGCGCCTGGCCTCTACCGGTATCCACTCGGGTTGGATCTGGAGATCCTCTTCTTCTCTATCACACCTCCAAAAATCAGATCTGGATCTGATCTGGAGGATCTTCAAAACTCTTTTGAAGATCTGCAGTCGTCCTTTTGCAGCAGCGCAGCCTTCTTGCTTTTGATCGCCTTTCCTTGATCTGAATCGCACCAAAACTAAGTCCAAAACACTTTTGGACGTGGAGAGCAAGGGGAGAAGAGAGTTATGGCATGGAGAAGGAGGGGAGAGGCAGCCTTGGGCGTGGGAAATCTCTTTCAATAAGACTTAGGATTAGGGTTGGGCGCAGGGTCTTATTTATAGACTAAGCGTGATCCAACTCCTCTTCCTCTCAACCAATCACAACCCTTTGTGAAATCAGATCTAAATCTGATTGGTTGGAAAATAGAGACCCCTGGATTCCTCCTTAGAGGGCGCCTAAGACCAGTCAAACTGGATTCTTAGTAGAACTCTGATTGGAATCCAAAAAGGGAGGTGGAGTCCTTGTCCAACAAGGACTCCTAGGCGCCTCCTACTTGGGCTCACGCCACCCTTGGCGTGCGCCCTTCTCCTTGCCAGGTTCTGGCAGGGGGACAAGCCCCCACCAGCTCTCCAATAGGTGCATGACATGTGGTCAAAAGTCAAAGGGTGTCAATGGTCAACGTTTGACCAGTCAAAGGTAGACTTTTGACCAAAGTCAAAGAACAAGAAATGGCAGGTGACCAAAAATGGCAGGTAATGTCTTACAAAATAAGACAACCTATTCTGACTTGGACAACCTCCAGTCAGACCATATGAAGGCCTCTGATTGAGCACAAACTCCTTTGGCTCAGTCAGGACAACTTATTTATGATAGTAAAAGAAGAACGTTAGGTTCAATCGAGTGCTAGCACGATTTCCTTGAACCTAATTGAATCTCATTCAGATCAATTGAACTAGATCAGTTCAATTGATGATCACCAGATTCAAACCCTTGTTTGTGTGACCCAGTTAGGTTCAGTTCTGTATGGTAATGGGATATGTCATGATCTCTATCATAGACATCATCGAAACTCCTTTCGATGGATCAGAACTCTTCTGATTCGAACAGCTAGAATGATCGATCATCTAAATCATTCTAATTGCTCCCAAAATCCACCAGTGACACCTAGCAGTATATGGTGGCAACCCATCAGAGCTGAATGCGAACCTCTTGGTGCAGCTACCTGTGTGATTAAGTTCTTCTATCTTGAGCCCCGATCAGATTAGGGTTAAGGTGAACTCGTCAAACCCTAGTCTCTGTCATATGATGTAATCATTCGATTCGAGTCCAATGTGAAAATCTAAATAGAAACTCTTTCTATTATTTCACTCTACCATGGCCATGGATTTCTGGACTTGATTCTCATGATCATCATAGGGCTACTCCTCTACCACCGAGGTAGATAGATCCCATCTTGATGCAATCCAGTTCCTACAATGAACATGTCATAGCCAACATACACCTCAGGGTTCCATATGGCTAGGAGACCGAGTAATGGTGTAGTCAAACTATAACACCCTCAAGGTGAACTGCCGATGCATCTCAGGTCAAAGAACCAGACACACTACTGCAGCATCGAGTCAGTCATTGACGAGAAGGTAGACTTCCTAATGACTACTCGAGGTGGTCACGCTCAGTGCCCTCGTTCTCTAACGAGTACCTGTACTCTCGCTCCGGTGTCTCCACACCGTAGACTCAAGACTCATCTACTAAAGAGAAGTGATCGTACACCAACCTTCCGGATCAATCACCATCCTCGTGATGATCCTATGGTCGGGAGCTGTTTATGAGTTAATAATGATTATTCATGTCTTAAATTTTCAACTCTTGAAAATATGAATTATCATTACCATTAACTCAAAGGATGTATCACAGACACTAAATACACATGTGTGATAGAATAATAACCCATTTCATTAATTATAGTCAAAATTACAATTTTGCCCCTAGAAGTGTATTACAAGTGTCAGCCAATTTTGGCTTCTAGGGCACATATATCTAACACTATGGAGGGCCTTTCGGGTGTATTTATAGCTAGGATCCCGTATCTCTAGCGAAATCATATCCCAACAAACTTGAGGTCTTGCCATAATAAACTGCTGATGTGGTGTAAGAACCCAAAGACATACCATAACCACCTGGCACATGATGGAATTGTCAGATACTCATGTGCATTTGGGATGAAGGCTCTGCTCGACTCAGGTTGGTTGCTGAAATTGCTAGGCTGAGCTGAGAGATTTCAGCTTTGAAGGTCAGCTCCTTCTGGTCTACTTGTCCTAGCTCTTTGCTCGGCTTGGGGTTTCGACCAGAATGCCTTAGAGGACTTTTGAGGGCACCTGGATTGGTCACGCTGTAATTTAAAGTCAGAATTCTAACTTTAAATAGTGCTATAATTTCTTTATTTAGCTATAAACTGAGTTAATGTGCCTTGGAGTCATAAGGATTGTATAAGGTGGTCCTGATGTCTCTTATGTGGGCTCTTGGGATATTGATTTCACCCTAAAAGGTAATCTTGTATATCGTTAATAAGTGGTTCTTGGACTCAAATCACCCAAGTTGTTCAACTTATCGTTGGTTGGCAATAACCCCTATAAGGAGAGGGGATGTATATTGTTTGCTCTACTCTCCCATCTTTAAAGTCTAATACAAGTTAGTTTCTAGGGTTCTTCTTATGTTACTGTCTACCTATTCTTTCTGTGTTTATTTTGTCCACTTATATGCACGAAAATGTTATTGGAGTGTATCCAATTGCTATTATGGGAAAATCAAGTAACTCATCAGGCAAGGAAACATTGTTCACTGATTGTGTGATAGAAGCAACCAACCTGTGCCAAAATAAATAGTGTTTTGGAAATTTGTTGCCAAAAAAGAATTACCTTTAAAAGCAAGATTTATGAAGAGCTCTCTTTTTTTCATAAAAGCCATGAATCACGTTATGTGCTATGAACCCTTTGTTGCCCATCTTTTCCTTTTTAAATCAACAAGAAAAGGGGGTTATTAAAGATTTTGTTGTAGCAAAATTATATATGAGAGAGGGCTCCATCAATGATGATGATGTACATCATGATCATGTAGAATAGCCATGCAAATTTATCATTGATATTTAGGAGAAGTACATTGTGGATCATGGTGAATCTTTTTCTTTAGTTGAAACTAAGGGCCTTTAGCATGATGGGATTGTTAAAAACTTGTCATTTGATGAGTTGGGGGCAGATTTACAGAATTCTTCTTAAGCTCACCTTTAGGCCTATGTGTCACCTTGAATTGACATGGAGAAAATTTGTTCTCATCACAAATATGGAAATGAAATGAGACTACATCAATGATATGAAGCATTTTTTGCCTTTGAAGTCTTGATATTCTTTTTAAAGTCATTATGACCACATGGGAAAACTATATCCATGCAAGTTAATCCTTCTTTTTTTTCTGGAAGGATAACATGATGGACTGTGCCAAGTCCTCTCATTCATGGTCAAAAATGAGGTTCTTCATGATGTTGCAGTTGTTAATAAGTTGCCATTATGTTAAATTGCAAGGTTGTCAAAAGTGGTCATCTAGGTGGGACTGCATCGGTGCTTGATATAGGCCCACTACTCAGTTGCTCGATGCTTTCCATGCTATGGGGGGTGGCCACTTGGGTGCCAAGGTTGGTACCCAGGCAAAGTGCCTAGCCATGTACAAGCTGCTTTATTACCAGGGGGTGCCTATTTCTACTTTTTTTGGAAGCTTTAAAGTTTAGGCATTTTAAATGTATGTGTTTTCAGCAAGAGACGCTTTCGAGCAATCCATTCAGAAAAGAAAGAACCTGAGCTCGAGCAGTTGTCAATGATTTGAGAAGAAACTTTCAGACATCAGGGAGTAGGAAGCCAGGGATGCATGTGTTCCGGGTGGTTTTCTCCTTTGTTGAAGAGGTCTTCTCAGGTTCTTGGCTAGTGCTCTCGGGGAAGGGAAAGAATGGTCCCATGGAGCGTTGGCTACTCCCGGAAGCAGTAGATGTCTGTGAATGATGCATCAATAGGGACCTTATTATCTGTGGGCTTTTCCATAATATGCTCTTCATCTTTACTTTCAGTTCAGGATAGTGGTTAAGATAGAGGTGAATCTACATGTGAAAAGCATCAATGAAGGGGAAACTGAAACTTCTTGTTCAAAGGGAATTTCAGATCCAATTTCACAGCCAAATATGTTTGGTCCTGAACTCCTCTCTTGTTCAACTGTTGCATTCACAGAGGAAGCCAAGAGGATCACCGAGAAGCAGAGCAAGGGCTGGATCTACTGGGTAAGAGAGGGCAGTCCTCTACACTTTGTCTTGACCATTTATTGTACGCTGTTTCCACATCAGCTTTCACTATCAATCGATGCTTTCTTCTTCTATGGGACTCCACGAAAGAAGAGGAGACTAAAAGCTGGGTTCGAACACACTTTATCTTGATCCTCATCCTGAGAAACAAGAAGAAAGCATAGGTTATATATATGAAGTGGCAGGATTAGGGAGGCACCTTGTCCTAGGATGCATTCAGTTTCCTGAATCCCTCTAGACAGGCTGTCTTGGTCCAATATACCTGGCCTGTTGCATCCTGCAACTTGGATACCCCAGCATCTTGGATGCCATTTTTTCAAAAAAAAGTTTCACTTCATTTTTGTTTGTTAATAGCCATCCCAGTCCATCTTGTATTGTCCTGGTATGCTGCCAACCTAGCTGTAGGCTGGATCAGGCGCCAGTTTCAAGATTTAAACCTTTATAAAGGTTTACACATTTGTAATTTGGGTTACATTTATTAAGTCTTGTAGTGTAATTATCAAATCACTTTAAGGCTATCTTTCTTCAAGACCACAGCCATACCAAATCTACATAATGTCAAGCATCCATCAAGCTGCCCTCTCTTAATTCTAGACCTTCCGCTCCGCTGAGTGGAGGGTTGAGGGCAACAAACGAGGATAAGAGGAAAACCTGGAGCTTAGTGCTATTATGTTTGTGATAATTAGATTACAATGCTATTGTATTAATTTTATTAATATTGCTGGATTTTTAACTGTGAGTTCTACCTGTCTGTCTTTAGGGGTCTGACTACCTTGGCATTTTGACAAGTTTTCAAACGAGTTCATGTTCAAAACCATCTAAATGGATTTAGTAAGTTTTATTGTTCATAATGGATGCTTTCCAATTACTTCCAAAGTAGATGTTCTGTGACAACATTCTTACATGTTTTTTTAATTAAATGTTGATGAATGAGAATCCATGGTGGCTGTTTATCTATTCTTATGATCTCCTTCATCAAGTTATCAAGTAAAATTCTGTCACTTATAATACTTTATGCACTGGGAAGCATGTCGACCCATATCCATTTTTGTTTGCTAGGCATGTGGACCCATCTTTGTAGTTTCTTTTAGTACGTGGTCAGCAACATACAATGGGAGATGAATGGACTGATGGAGTTGTCCTTACCATTTCATTGGATTAGAAGTTTTCTATGTATGGTTGTGGACAGAAGTCAAGAAGATTTTTGAAGTGGTCAATTAGTCTTATGAATCCGAAAGCTCATATTAGTAAGGACAAATGCAGGCTGATCCCAAAACATATGATGAAGGATCGCATTATGAAAGTCATATGGGGTAATCATGCAGAAGAAAATGTGATGCAAGTAAAATTTGTGCCAAGTTAAATTTAGATGGATATCTCTAATATGGAATAATGTATTAACAATCATTCCTGTGCAAGTTAGCACCACCAGTGTATGCCTACCATATCATGTGCTATCTGCATTTGATTTTTATTGATATGGAAAGCTAAGTGACAAAGTTGAAAGCTATGCCAAATGCATTAGGAAAATCTATAACTTTAGCATTTTATCATTTTTCACTATACTCTGGTAATGCATGGGCTTGCATGAACACTCATATAAAAAAATAATCTCTTTCCTATTGTAGCTCAGGTCAAACTACATATATGTTATTGCTGATGAATGCATTCTGAAAATATGTTTCATGCCATTTAAAGAAATATAGGGAACTATAGTTTTTATGTAAAAACTTAATTATTAAGAAATAATGCCTTTGGGGGCAGTGTAAAACTCTACTATCATTTTGAATGCTATCAAGGGGACATGGGATGAGAGTTTGGAGTTAATGTTATTATAGCAAGGCCACCAATATAGAGCTTCCGAATCCTGGAGGCTTAATTTTAGGAATCTTAAGCCGCATGCCCGCATCCATCTGGATACCAGGTGAAATTTGGTCTCATGAAAGCAAATGAGTTCTCTAAGATCCTTTGGTAGGTACAGCATTATGTGGAGAAGGATTGTGTGATTTTCCAGTTGTAATGCTTTAGTTTCAGAAGCTTGGTGATGTATCGGATACTTGGAATCAGCATTTGCTTCGGGCAACATTGTGAGAACTTGCATGAAGAGGGCAATGTCCTAGTGCATGAGAACTTGTTGCAACAAGGCTTCTCTCTGAGAAAGATTTTCAAAGAAGTCTTCTTTTGTCATTTTTGCTATTTACTCAGATTGTTTATATTTGTATCTTGAGGTGAATCCACCTTATTGCACAAATATGCACCAGCATGATGCCAGAAGGTCAAAATAATTAGTTGTATTGTTTCATGCCATTATGGTCACGATGGCAATTGTTCTCTGTTTTATACCTGTAGTACATTCTAAAGCTTTTCTGAAACCATCATAATTTTTGGAGCATTTGCTTCCAAGGAGGGGAGAAGGAAAAACTCTGTAAAACTTATGCCCACTTCTTGTAGACAATTCTGTTTCAGGCTCTTTTTCCTCTCTCTCTCGATCTTGTTTCTGTTGTTGCCTGCTTAAAATTTTACTATCTGGTCTATATTACAAAGCTGAGATCTCTAAAGATTACAGACAACTTTTACAGGGGTTCTAGTTTGATATATCATTGCTTCAAGCATTGGTTTACACTGTCTAGATGCTTACATTGTGCTTGTGTGAAACATTATGCTCTCATAGTTTCACTTGGTGCTTAAGTGAAATCATTTCCTTTTTTAATTGTGAGGTGGCATGTGTTGTTCATGTAGTCTTAGTTTGTTGGACTTGTATTAGATTTTGCCGTTAAAGTGGTGGATGTTTTTGATTGGTGGAGGGGAGTTCTTAAGAATTTATGGATATATCCTGCTTTTGGCAAAAGAGGCGTGTGTGGTTGCTGTTATTAGATTAAATAATGTGGCACAGGCAAAAGTAGAGCATCATCCAGGATTTTCCTAGTTCAGTGCCTTCCCATTTAGGACTTTAATGTAATGTCATTAAATTTGACCTTCAAAGCAAGGTACCGAAGTAGGAAAATCCTGGATGATGCTCTAATTTTGGCATGAGCCGGGATTGTGGTGCAACCATGTTTTCAGTACTATCTGGGACTGTTGGAGTGAAGTTTTTCTGGATTTGCAGAAGCAAATGTTTTTAAATGTTTTTTTCTCCCCAGAAGAAAACTTGCTGTTACTTTTATGATGGTAGCTTCTGGATTATTTCTATTTTACAAGCCTTTATCTCTTTAGCCAATCATTGCTTTTTTAGTCTTTCAACTAATATGCGACATGTTAAAATAATTCTGCTTATGCATGAGTCAGTTGACACCCTAGGAAAACTTTATCCATTGCCAATGCCAAGGGCAGTATGGAGTACACTTTTAAACTATGCATGCAATGTTGGTAATTTAATTTGAACTATTGTGTTAACAATGATTCTAATATTTTTCCAGGTATTATGTTTCTCCATCTGGGAAGAAACTTCGGTCAATGGTCGAGGTTGAAAAGTATGACTGAATCTTGCACTCATGCCTTACCAAATGTTTCAAGATTGTTAATCATGCCTTCCTATTCCTGATTCTTTATATTGTGGATTTTATTTGGATAAACTTGCATCCTGTTTGTTTGGTTTGTGAGCATTTTGAGCATGCTATCGCACGTGCAGGTATTTGAAGGACCACCCAGAGGATGGTGTCAATAAATCTCAGTTCTCATTTCAGATCCCTAAACCTCTGCACGAGAATTATGTCAGAAAACGTTCTTCGCGTGCAACAAATCCTTGTGATGGTGCTGGACTGGGATTGCCAAGGCCTCTTGAACCAGAAGATGGTATGTTATTGTAGTTAAAATTACCTAGTGTTCTTTCAGAGCCCTATCTACTGCAAAATTGTTCTGCAAGCTCTTTGTCCTCTTGGTCTTTTTAGTAATGAATAAATTCTGGTACCAACTTTGGGGCCATTCAACCTAAGAATTTCCTTGATTGCCTTGGTATCTGTTTTGTAAGATATGGCTGGTTATCTTAAAGAAATGTTTGGCGATTATGATGTGAGCTGGAAGGGTCAGGAGAGAGTCAATGACAGCCATAACCTGTTGGCATGTAATCTCTATGCGGTTACTTGGAAAGCTCTTAATGGTTTATGAATTCTTGGTGCAGTCATTTCGTTGAATCTGCACATAAAATATCATGAGAACCAGCTTTAGTATATCACTCTTGAAACCATGATATATCCTGCGATCATATTTTGGGATCTTTTTTCATTTAGTTCTTACAGTTTGTGTTATTCATGTTTTTTAGTTACTATGTCTCATCAAATTTCACACGTATTCTCATGATATTTCTGATTTTTATGTAATCCACCCAATACATTTACCTGGATACTGTCAGATTTTAATCATTTCTCTTATTGAAGATTGCAATTTTCTTGCTAACTTATGTGATATTGAACCTTTTGCCGGAACATAGACCTCAAAACCATGGTGCTAACCATGCTAATACTATGCGTGGTTGTTCTTGGTGCAGTGAATCCCCTCTCCTGGGCAGCTCCTACTCAGAGGGAGCTTCAGAGTGGTGGACTGGGTTCATCGATTCCTTCTCATGGGACGCTGGGTTGTTTCCCTCCTAATGAACCTGCACCACTGCCTCTAGCAAAGAAGAAAACAACCTAGACTTCATCCAGACATATGTACGGTAGTTCTGTGTGTGATCAGCCAAAGATCAAGTTAGAAGATGCTTAATAATCCAGAAATGCTTCTATGAGCTGTATTGTGCTGTCCCCTCTGCCTTGCTGCTGTGGTTGTGATGCTATTTGTTTTCTTTTTCATCTAGTGTTGCAAAGTGAATGCTAGGTAGCAAAGGGAATGCTAGGTATGAACATACAGGGCAAGAAGGGTATGCCTTTTTGTTAGCTTGGTTGTGGAATGCACAAAGTTATGACACCGAGAGATACCAGCATATATGATATTCTGGATATGAATGAGATTACAGCAATTTAATTACCTTTGGCAGTGTCTGAGCTGAGTGTTTGTTGGGTGCCTGGATGAAGACTTTGATGCATGGTGTTTTTGAGAGAACCAGACATTCTCTTACCGGTGCAATTATGAACAGCAGAACATGGGTTAAAAGAAATGGAAATGGAACTCTCTCTCTCTCTCTCTCTCTCTCTCTCATGGAAATGGAAGTATTCTGGAGCTACCATCAGTCTTTTATCCGTAAGAAAGGTGTTTACAAAAGCAGAACACAGAAAAACTTAGAAACGAAGAAAAGATTTGAGGGGTGATAGGTGGTTGGGGAGATGCAAGATTGTTGCAGAGCAGAAGGTCATCTTTATAAACCAGTAGTAGAGGCAACCCTATGACCTGTAGTTTTGAAGTGCTGAAGTGTTCTTCAAAGAGTAGATTGAATTAAATGCTTCTTCTCCAAAGGATATTCTAGTTTCTTTTTCTTCAAGGCATCACAGCAAATGGCAGCCAAGAATACCAGCTTATTCCAAGGAAGATGCTAAGCTAGCCAATTTGTTCCATATATCAGGCTTTTTTTGGAGAGACATTTCCAGCTTCAAAAGTTCATGTGGATTTTAAGAAGAGTAAAGTGAGTAGAGGATGATCTGTTCAAAAATATTTTAGAGTTTCACTCTATCCAAATCCTAGTACAGAATTGCAAACAATTGATCCTCTATTGAATGTACCAAACATTGTTTGTTCCTGAGTTTTTATTTTGTCCAAAGATCCTGCAAACTAGAAGGCTATCCCTTCAGTCTAAGTTAAGTTTAGTTTTGCTTGAGAAACGGATACTCCATGAGAATGGACATTTAATGGATAAGTTATTGACAGTTTTGGGAGAGTTATCACATGGTGCACATTTCATATTCCATTGCCAACCTTTTGTTGGCTAACACGTTCCCGTTCCCGTTGTAAAGCTTGCTGTGAAGTGCAACGAGTCTTCACTGGAATAACAGCTCTCTAAATGGTCTCGTGGAAAAGGTCATCGGGCCTCCCTATTTTTCAAAAAAAAAGTAGAAGGAATCCACTGAAAAGAATCTAGAAGGTTGTAACTTTCAAATGACATGCTAACCCGTCCTCCTTTCGGGCACTTCCGGTTCTGTGCTTTAAATAATTTTATCTTCTCTAAATCATCATATCTTTGGAGGCAATAATTTTTTATGAAAAATTATTAGATCTGTCGTTATTCAATAATTTTTTATTAAGATCTATCTATAGAAGTACTCAAATTGCGTGATTGATTTTTAGGTTTTATTATAAATTTAATTAATTATTTATAATTACGTAAATCAATAGTATAAATCTTACTTAAAATAGGATATTTTTTTATTGATATAAGAACTTCTATATCAGAAATAATGTAATCACATGGATCGATGTGCTGTCCCATCTCTCTCTAAGATTAATTCTCTAAGATAAGATTAATCCAAAGGATGAGAGATGTTGACTTTATAGCCATAGCCATGCTTGAATGGAAATGTGGATGCCACAGAAGTGGTGATGACGTTGACTGAGATGAAAAACCATGGAAATCAGAGACTGTTGGACACCTTTGAGTAACCTTTTTTGGATCCGGCCAGCTGAAGCAAATTTTTTTTGGCGATGCTGAATGCTAACTGCTGCCACTCAAGTACGGTATATCTAATATCTTCTTTTCGATTAATTAAAGAAAATTTCTATACCACGCGGCACCATGTAGGGCATTTTTGGTATCTTTTATTCCACATAGCACGAGCGAACAATTTTTGAACAACTGACCTCTCTGTCTCTGCGATGCGATTAGGGGCCACTGTTTTTTTTTTTTCAGTTCCTCCTGGCCCTTCTCTTTGTATCTCTTGATCTGGTTTAGCTTCCATGGAACAGATGCAGCAAGAGAACATTATATTCCTCCTTTCCCTATCCGCAAATATGAAACGGCTTCTCCATAAGAGGCCAAAAAATGAGCCGATGCTTCTTGAGTAGGGGCCGTTAATACGATCGTAGCTCCAGAAATTGAAGCAGCGTTAATACTCCAATTTTAGTTTACGATCAAAATCCACAGAGAAGAAAGATTTTTAATCGGAGCAATTTTAACTGACGATAATTACCATGATTTCGGAACAAAAATCCAAAAATTCCCGAAGGAACCAGGAGTAGAGGCTTTGAACTCTCCGATCCTGCACCCATCGTCAATCCCTCCGTTTTCTCCGGAATGAACCGCGGTTTCCGCCCTATTCTTTCTTGGGTTTCGATGCCAGGCAAGATGCCAGCTAGAGAAAATAGGATTGACGCGGCAATGGCGGCAACAGAGAGAGATGAGTCAGTCGGATGGGGAGAAGCCGTCAACCGTCGGAAGGCCATGCTTCTGAGTGTCGATTGCTTCCACCTGCACGTACGCGTAGAATTATGGTGGAATCGTCGATGATGATGACGATGATAAGATAAAGATATGAAATTATCCGTTATCTATTTTCTTAATTTTTTTTTTATAAAAAAAATCAGTAGTCAGAGTATGGATAAGGATTTAGAATTATTTATTATTTAATTTTATTAATCTTTTATAAATATCCATCAGATATCAGTTTGATCAGAGAGAAATGTATTTTTAACAATAAATTAATTAAAATCTGATTTAGAAATTGATGATATAGAAACTTCCTTTCCTTTATTCCATATTTTTTTCCTTTTTGATACGGATTCCATATCTTTCTGTTTGGTGCTCATCAAAACGTAGCGGAAGATTTGGACCGGTGACTGGTGAGGAGCGGAAGTAGGCATGATGCGTACGTAAATTGGAGATAGAAAAGTCAGTTTTGGATGACGTGCCATCGACGTGGATGGATAGGAGTATAATAAAGGATGCGACCTGCATGCAAACTTGGTTACTGCGGTTACCCGCCTTCTCCCATAAATTTGGGAGATCGCTTTCTTTCCCCTGCCCCTCCGTCTCGCCTCTCTTCCTCTTCGCTGGTTTAAGTTGTTTCCAATCTCCACCTCTTCGAGGGTTTTAGGGTTTTTCTTGGAACCTTTCTTCCTAATCCTTCCTTCTTGCGAAATAGATCATAGCGAGCGATGAGGATTCCCCGTGGAGATGAAGGGGTCTCCGCTTCTCGGGAGCACCTCGTATTCGCCTACTACGTCACCGGCCATGGGTTCGGCCACGCCACCCGCGTCGTTGAGGTGCACCGATCACAGTGTCCTTTCTTATCTTTTCTCCCATCCTCTTCCTTTCCCTCTTTCAAGAATATTTGACTGGTGTTTTCTTTCTCTTTATTTTGAATTTATCGATCGTGTTGTTTTCCTAGTCTCTCGGTTCTTCGGGGACGAAAAATTGGAAAAAGATGCGATCGTTGTAATTTCCTGCAAATTTGGAGTAATGGCCGAGTAATGGTGCCCAAATTAAGGAAGAAGTGTAGGAAATGGGAGTCTTTGGAATAAACTTATCCCAAACATTTTTTTGGATAACCCTAAAAAAAGTGATTTTCATTATGCCCGAAATCTCGAAATTTTGGAATCTGTGGATGATATCCAGAAAGACAAGTGGTCTGATATCCTAGGGCTTTTTCCAAGGGAGTTTTAGCCTATTTCTTCTGCTTGATATTTCTCTTTTTTTTTTTTTCTCGGGAGGAAAAAAGGTTCTCTGTTTGGAAAGGATGCGTTTTATAACTTTATTTCTGGCATATACTGAAAATCAATAGATTGGCGTTCTTATTTAATAAAAAGAATTGAATATTTGTAAGAAAACAGAGGTCAATCTGGGAATTGAGCAGAAAGGTGTAATAACAGTAAAGTTCTAAAGATGCTTCTTTGATTTCTCCAGTCAAAATATACGTTAGAGCTAATGCAACAGAGACTCCAAGTTGTGTTATAACTTGCCATCAATGGATTCCTTTGGCACCTATCTGGAGATCTGAGACAGTTTCTTTATTTGCAGGTTGTGCGGCATCTCATTGTGGCTGGTCATGATGTTCACGTGGTCACGGGTGCTCCAGACTTTGTTTTCACCACTGAGATACAGTCTCCCAATCTCCACATTCGCAAGGTCAGCCTGAAGCTGAAACTGCTTGTCATCAGAAATATTCTGATACAAATATATTCTGATACAAATTATGAATACTCTGACTAAAATTGTGGAATTGGCAGGTTTTGCTGGACTGCGGAGCTGTGCAGGCTGATGCTTTGACAGTAGACCGGCTTGCCTCCTTGGAGAAGGTGTGAAGACAGTGCATTTCCATCCTCTTTATTAGCACATTTTTTCTGTGCTTCCCTCAAGACTTGTTCAACTTGCTATGTAAATGAGTAATTTGTTCGATGACGTAACAAATATGTGCATCAAGAGTTTCATATTTATATATGGCTTTCCCTATTTGTTTTTGTTGTTCCAAATACAGTATCATCAGACAGCTGTGGTGCCTAGGGCCTCTATTTTGGCAACTGAAGTGGAGTGGCTGAACTCCGTCAAGGCTGACTTAGTGGTATTTGCTATTTTCTTCTGCACATGATTGCTGAACTAAAATCTCATGTTATCGTATGATAAGTTTTGAATGCATCAACTTTTTCACATTGCTTGATAAGGGGCATTCTGTGTTGCTTTAGCCGTTATAATTGAAATTGCTTTAGCTGTGACAGGTCTCAGATGTCGTTCCTGTGGCATGCCGAGCAGCGGCGGATGCTGGGATTCGCTCGGTTTGTGTCACGAATTTCAGGTAATGCATTTTATCTTTGCTGTTGTACAATTACTACTACAAGGATCAACTGTCAAATTTACTGTGTATTAAACTTTATTGCTAAGTTCGTAACAATGTGATTTCTGCGTGCATCTTAGAGATGGTGTTTATGGTGTTCAACCCTGTAATAGGTGATCTGACTAAGAGTGTTCATCACATTTTCCTTGTATGTGAAAGATTCAGGGAAGAATTGTTACTAAGAGGATTCAAAAAATTTGGGAGATTGAGGGGATAATAGTAAATGGTTGAATAGAAAAGAATGTTAAGAATCATGTGAAGAAAGATCTTACAATAGGCATTGACGGTGGTCATCTTCTAAGCTAGCAAGCTGCTAACTCTCCTCTATCAAAAATTTTGGTAGCGTTATTGCGGACACTCCAAATTTTGGATTTTTTGATATATTGTATGGTTGGACATTTCATGACACTCCTTGAGACTTCATACAATCAAAACATGATGCCATCATCATTACGTCTACTTTTGGCACCCTTTTTTTTTTTTTGGAAGTTTTTTTATTGAATTTATGAATTTATGGAGCATGGATTTAGCTCATCGTTCATGATATGCATACTTCAATATGTATTTATACTTACACATATGAGACACAGATGTGTCCCTGTGTCCAATTTTCAGAAGATTTCTGTGCTTGATGCTTCTGGACATTTGGATACTTGACACCTGTTGCATGTCCAAATAATATTGAGTTTAGGGCATAAACTTATCTGAATGTCATTGCTGGGATAAAAAGTGTACTTCCCTTTCCTTGGTTGCTCAATGATGAATTATTGTAGTGCCCCTTCACAGTGTTAAGGAACTTAAGATTGCTTGTTTCCATTTTAATGAAATCAAAAGCACCATACCCTACCACCTAGCTGAACAAGTTAAATGGATATAATCTCTTGATTTTCATTTATCTTACCGAGTAGAATGGTCTGCTGCAAGCACCTGTACTTTGTTGGATTTCTACCTTTCCTTCTGCAGGCATCTTGATTTTGTTATAATGATTTTTTTCCCTTTTTATCATACTGTTTAACAATTCCAATTTAACTTTTGAAAAAAAAAATGTTACATCATGATTTGCAAGATTTCATTTATTTCATGGCCTTTTAGATAGAAAACCATCTCTTTAAGCACCAAATTACACTGTTTTACTTGCTATCACTACATGCAAGAGATTAAGAAAGAGTTAACGATTATGACTTGGAAAAATTAACTGTAGTGCAGAACCCAGACACTCTCTAAGTTTTTTAGCTTTTAAAAGAGATGAAGAAAGGGCATGTCAACCTCAAAAGGAGAGAGTGAAAAACCTAAAGCCTTTTGCCTGTTAAGCGCAATACACAAAGGAGCTAGGTCAAACCTAATGGTATAGGTGAATATGCAAGTCTTTGTCCGGACCAAAGAGATTTAGAAGAAATCCTAAATGAAGGCCAAGAACTTTTAAGTCTTGTGAGATATCTTATGAAATCTACTTTAGTGATTAAACCTTACTGTTTTCATGGACCAACATTCTGGTATCCTTGTTTATTGTTACCATATATTCACCCTTTTCAGTATTTTACATATTTTAAACAGTTCTTGATTTATGACATGGAGAAAAAGCATCTGATGAAAATTAAACTTTTGAGTAATTTAGATATTTTAGGTGACATTTAGAATAATCTCAAAGGACATTTTTAAGGAGGTTCTGAATATAAAAGTTTCAAAATAATACAGTGATTTGTCTTAAAACGAAAAATCTTCCATCTGAGTTATGTGTATTTGAAGTTGAAAGTGGGGATAAACAGTTAACATGTCTAACATCTGGATTTTCTTCTTATTATCTGTCAACTTTTGCAGTTGGGATTTTATATATGCAGAATATGTCATGGCAGCTGGGCATCATCACCGTTCTATTGTTTGGCAGGTGATTATTGATCCTTTTCTTGTTTGGTAGTTTCTGGGCTATGCAGATTTTCTCCCCTTTTGTTTTGTTCGCATTTAGGAGTTTAAAGGTTAAACTTGACTTGATTCACTAAAAGCTTTTGTTACTTTCAGGATAATATGGTAATCTTTAATGCTTTATGTTGCACAATAGAGTGCAATTGCTTGCAACTGTAATGATAAAAATTCATGATGCTATCTTTTTGTGTTCTTACATTCTTATATGCGTCTTTACATGGATTGCACTATAAAAGGTCGACCAACAGCATTCTGGTATCCCTTGTATCTCCATTCAAATCACTTGTTATTCCATCAATTATGCACTTTGTTTTACAATGAAAAAGAAAAATCTATCCCTGTCATCAAATTAATTAATTTCTATATGAATAAACAAGGATCTTTGCTATGTTCTATCTTGTGATATTCATCTTGCCTATCCCAATAAACTCGCATCATAGTAATTTATTTGTTTTTCTTTTTTGTTAACTATTATTTTTGCAGATAGCCGAAGATTACTCTCACTGTGAATTCTTAATCCGACTTCCTGGATATTGCCCTAGTATGTTAGACAACTTGCGAAATTTATGATTACCTGAATATCTTCATACCATCTTGTTTATCTGTTGACATAGAAGATGATCTTTTTTACCTTCCTCCACCTTTTTCCTGCAGTGCCTGCTTTCCGGGATGTCATTGATGTACCTCTGGTGGTCAGAAGGTTGCACAAATCTCGGCTGGAGGTGGGGATATCACTAATAGTATTTACTCTCCAGAGTCCAGACCATTACCATCCTTTTGTATTCCCTTAATGCTCTTGTTGTATCAGGTCAGGAAGGAACTTGGAATTGAGAATGATGTGAAAGTAGTTATTTTCAATTTTGGGGGACAGGTAAGTTGTCAAACAATATGCTGGTTTTAAAGATTTCCTTGAAATTTGCATTAGCTATTTTGGTGCTGACTTTCTAGTTAGATACAAATTCTGACCCATTGGAAGGTTTTGATAAATATTGGGTGATTTGGTGTCAAAGTAGTCTGCTAGTGTCACCAATCAGATGCAATCTGTTTTTCTGGATGTCACCTTGTTCCCTTAGATTCTGACTTTGTCTGCAATTGGTCTGTTAGTGCTGCACCTGATGTCATCTATCTGACAGCTGGATGGCTGCTATTGCTTTGGATCTAAGGTGCAGAATGATTTGTGTTCAATTCCTATACCTATTCTAGCACAATTTCCAATGCAGCCATGGCTTTTGCTTACACTTTGATAGCAGTCTATCACATATTCACAATCATGATTCCCCTGATGGGACCAGGTATATGTGAGACAAGGACTGTTGGTCTAATGATCTTTCAAAGTGTATAATTCATTCAGGAAAGATCCTTGAAAAAATGCCTTACCTTCCAAAGCTTTTGACATCTCTGTCCTGTCATAGTTCACTTGCATGCTAATATGAAGTGAAAATCTGAAAACCATTATTAATCAGTGCCTGATATCACCACATTTTCATTTACACACGTACTTTAATGGCATAATAGACTAACTTATGCTTGCTGTGGTTGCTTTCATTAGAGATTACCATTATTGGATTTGATGGTGAAATTCTGCTATTGTTAATGAATTGATGTTCATGAGTTGGATTTTACTGACTCTTTAAATTCGATACAATTTTGGTTCTCATCCTTTTCTTGCAGCCAGCTGGATGGAAACTGAAGCAAGAGTGGTTACCGGATGGTTGGTTATGTTTGGTATGCTCATGTTAGAGATTAAGGGTCGTGATGTCTTGTGCTTGTTTGTGTTTAGTATGTTGAGACACTTGCACATCTGAAATTATAGTTGTCTTGATGAAGGTCTGTGGTGCATCTGACAACCAAGAGCTTCCGCCAAACTTTGTGAAGCTTGCAAAAGATGTATATACACCTGACTTAATTGCTGCATCTGACTGCATGCTTGGTAATATATTTCACTAGTCATTTAAGTGGAATCACTTTACGGCATGCTATATACTTGATTTTTATGTTTCATGCATATCCATTGTTGCAGGAAAAATTGGGTATGGCACTGTCAGTGAAGCTTTGGCATACAAGTTGCCATTTGTCTTTGTACGCAGAGATTATTTCAATGAAGAACCATTTTTAAGAAATATGCTTGAGGTTGTACTTGTTTCTCTTCACGTTAAACCTGACAAAACAATTTAGTTGTATGAATTTCTAGTAAAGTTGCTTATATAGTCATTATTTTAAGCAGTATTACCAGGGTGGCGTTGAGATGATTAGGAGAGATTTGCTTACTGGACATTGGACACCATATCTTGAGCGTGCCCTTACTCTTAGGCCATGCTATGAGGGAGGGATTAACGGTGGAGAGGTATTCTTTTTTATGTAACTATACATAATAATGTCACTTTACTCACTAGCTTCTCCACATTATTATTTTGTATTGGAATCTACAGCTGGGAACAGGTTGAATGTTATATAAACTTATTGATTTCTGCATCTGAAATTGGCTGGATATTGATGTCTTTATCTATCCATCCTGCATATGGATATGGGATCAGATATGTTTCGAAAATACCCAGATAAGAATACAGATACTGGTATTTGATACAGACAGATACAGATGTTGATATGGATGCAATATCAGCATATCATAAAGCTTGTTTGGATGATATTTATAGGTTTTAATTCTAATTATATAATATATCTGTATTGTTGTTCCAAAGATTAACTACTTTTGAGGGCTTGTTCAAGTTATCCCATCGTATATTCTGTATACAACTAGTTTTTTATATGGCCATTGTAAATAATGAGTTTATCTTATATATGACAAGTTCCTATGAGGATCCATGTCTATATTAAACACGTATGAATGTTACATCTGATTTGCATCCATATTAACTTAGTGCAAACATGTGTGTGTATGTCAGTATCTGATTGAGATCCATATTTTTATTTGCTTAAGACTGTTAATCTTCCTGGTAAAATGGTTCTGGTTCAGTCAACCAAACAAGTAAGTTGTTTAAGGAAAAGCTAAACATCTCCTAGTGGCAAAGGGAAGATATTTATGCAGTTTCAGTAAGAGGATGCACAAACAAAATGACCACAAACTCATGCTAGCCCAACCCTTTATGTGGAAGAGAAACAGTGTTAATGTTTTCAGCAGTTTCATTCATTACCTGTCTTTATATCTATCTTGAAATTATGAAAACTAAGTCCATTCAGGCAGAGAGTAATATTAATTTCTTGTGTGGTTAAACTTCCTATTTTTGACATGTAACCTTAATCACGAATTTATACATATGTAATTTTGTAATCAGGTGACTGCCCGCATACTACAGGATACAGCTATTGGAAAAAATTATGCTTCAGATAAGGTATGCAACCATAGATAATCCATTTACTGTATGAAACATTATTTGAATATATGGCATTTATTTTCACTAGTTTCAGATTAGCTACATTCTTCTATATTTCATGGTTAGCCAACAATATAATGTAAGATACAAAAGTCGGAATTAGGTATTATTCTTAAAAATAGGAGTTCTATGGCTTTTTGTACAATTTATCAGGCATCTTTTTTCTTTTGTACTTCAAATTGTGTTTTCTCCTTCTAGTGCTGAATGTGTATTTATACATGCCTACCTTTCTTTTTATTAATCTCCAGATGTTCTTCTGCTTCTCCTGATCATGTGAATCTTGTAATAGATTTATATTTTCTAATGTCATTTTTTTTTGATATATATGAATTAGGATCGTCTTCTGTATTTTCTAATGTCATCTTTTATTTCTAATGTCATTTTTTCTAGGTGACATGCCCATCAAACACATATTGATTTTAATATGTGCACCAGCTGTTTGATGATATTTATAACTTCACAGGTTTTTCCTCTTGTTTTTCTCTTACATTTAAATTAGGGTAGTTCAGGTTGAATTCCATATCTTATAATTGAACAGATAGGAGTAGTCTGAGCATTAAGGTAAATTAGAAATGCTTCAATTTTACAATTGGGAAGGAATAAGTTATTTTGGTTGTAAGCCTTCTAGTAAACTGCCTATTCCTTTTTCATCCTCATGTTCTGTTATAATGTAGCACTTCTTATTATTTTGTTTTTAGATTTTGGCTTTTTGAACTGGTTGACTATGACATTTTATAACTTCATGTAATATTTGATACATATTTGGTTTAAACAATTACATGCCAAGATTTATTTCTTTGAATCTTTTAATGTGATGATCGGTGCTTTTGGAACATTTTTTTAATTTGGGTGGTTTGTCTATATAAGCATTTATCTACTTTCTTCTTTAGCCTCCACTGTAGTAAAATGCATCGAACTTATTAATTTACATTCTTGTCTTGCCTTACGATTTACTCATGAGACATATTGACATATTGAATTATTACTTTCGTGCTCCTATGTATTTAGTTAAGTGGAGCAAGGCGACTTCGTGATGCCATAGTGCTGGGATATCAACTACAAAGAGCTCCTGGCAGAGATATAGGCATTCCTGATTGGTATTCTCTTGCTGAAAATGAAGTCCATCTTCGTCCTGCATTGCAAAATACTGAGATAAATGGAAATGCCTCTTTTGTGGAATCGTGAGTTCTTTAACTTCATTTTGTTACTCTCCAAGTGCTAGCTCTATGTGTTGTTGCTGATTTGTGCTTGTATCTGCTGCAAGATGCATTGAAAACTTTGAGATTCTCCATGGTGATCTGCATGGTTTATCCGATACAGTGGCTTTCCTAAAGAGCCTATCAGGTCTTGATAGTGGATCTGACCTAAAGAGTCCTGAGAAGCGCCAATTAAGGGAGAGGATTGCTGCTGCAGCACTCTTTCATTGGGAGGTCTTCACCCATCCCGCCCTTTTCACCTTTTTTTTTTAAAAAAAGAAAATCTTTATGACTTTCTGTTTATATGCTGGGAATAAATACAGTCTGCAAATGTTATTATAGTTTTGCTGAAAATTTCTTCTTGTCATGTCTTCTCTGTGTTTTACAAATTCAGCTAAACATTAGCTCGCAGCAACTTGAAATATGACACCTGAAACAAGTTTGCCTTCATGTCATCCCAAGTTATATTAAAACATGCATGTTGAACTCATGCATGTAGATGTATCTTATTTTTATTGAATGAGCTCTTATCTAACATTACTTGGATGAGCTAATGCTCCACTCCCAAGCATTTCAATGAATCCTTATTTTCCAAATCCTTCTGTTGATATTTACCAATTTTGGGTTTTTCTCTCTTTCATGATTCGGCCCAGATCTGAGGCTCCCTCCTATTTCCAGGTCTACATTGCACATAGTTTAACATCTTCAACATCTTAAATGTCAATCCCAAGCTAAAATGTGTATGGAGGAAGGTCAGGTTGATAATCAGTTGCAGAAAAAAGATGCCTGATATTATCTTAATCTAGCAAAATCATCCCAGAAACACATAGATTTTTATCTGACATCTTATAAATGTGCAGTAAGCTTCCTAGAAGTTTTATTTTGCTATATAATCATGCATACTTGTATAAATATTAGCCTAATTAAAATCTGATTTAAGAGTCTCCAATATGCAAAAGGTGATAGAATAGGATGACCCCACTAGATAGTTATAATTCAGCTGCATGCTTTTGGGTTTCTTTTTCTCACACAGGAAGAAATTTATGTAGCAAGAGCACCTGGAAGGTTGGATGTTATGGGAGGAATTGCTGATTATTCAGGAAGCCTAGTTTTGCAGGTTAATTTTTTCTCCTGGCAAGTGCATATGTTAACCAATAAATATCTCTTTAAGTCCAATTTATATATCAAGAACCTGCTTGTATTTTGAATAAAATGTCTCTTGAGTGGTTTTTTTTATTGTTTTTATTTTATTTTTTAATTTCTTCAGTGGTTTGTTTAACATGTTCCAGTTCCCTTCTTCATTTTAGATGCCAATAAGAGAAGCCTGCCACGTGGCTGTTCAGAAGAATCATCCTAGCAGGCAAAAACTCTGGAAACATGCTCAAGCACGGCAGCAGGCGAAAGGACAAGGACCCATTCCTGTGCTACAAATTGTATGGCAATAACTTGCTCATTTTTTATGTTGCAAGTTTTTCTTTCTAACAAGCCTGTCTGCTGCATTGAAGTGTGGGTAAAAGTTGTCACAAACCCCTTTACCATATAGAAATCTGGACTAATCATGTAGTTTGAACTTCTTGCCTTACATGCTAATGTCATTCATCATTTTATTTTGATATAACTGCATTTACTTAACTATTTTACATCCTTTTGATTGTTTGCCTTCTTGTTCCTGTTAAAATCATTCTTCTAAGATACTATTCTATCTTTATGTTTGTTAATCTTTAGCACCTAATTCTTAGTAATGTCTATAACCCAGTGTTATTTTTTTAAATCCGAGTTTCTTGAAACATCCATATAGGTATCATTTGGTTCTGAGTTAAGTAACCGTGCACCAACCTTCGATATGGATCTATCAGACTTGATGGATGGAGGGGAACCGATCTCCTATGAAAAGGCCCATAAGTACTTTGCGCAAGATCCTTCTCAGAAGTGGGTAATTTTTTTCTCCTTTAAATGGTGATGTGATTCATTGTTGTGCCGTTTTGTTTCATTAATGTGTTCTGTCTCAGGTGGGCAGCATATATTGCTGGAACAATTCTTGTCTTGATGACTGAGCTTGGTGTGCGCTTTGTGGACAGTATATGCATACTGGTATAGCTTCATACCAATGCAACTAGTTGCAGTTCTTAAACCTAATATAACTAATTTCATGATATGCACTAGTTTACATTTTTCTAGCAGTTTATAGCAAAAGGTTTAGCTGAAAAACTACTGTTCAACATTTTAGTGAAGACATACTATATTGCATGCTTATGATCATCCAGATATGTATAATTTCCAGTTGCAATGTTTGGCGAGGAAGGAATTGGAGCGTCTATTGGTGTTCTTCCTATCTTGATAAAGGAACCAGATCCCTTTATAATGTTGTTCTATCACTTAATATGATCCCTTAATTATTTCCCCAAAAACAATTTTCCCATGAAATTCATACATGGACCCAAGCTTTGTCACCAAAAGCCAAAGTGAGATTATTGTGTGGCCACTCTCTCCTCGTGCATGAAGCATGGGTAATCCATTCAGCTGTCATGAAGAAACCTTAAATCAGGGCTAAAGGTCTAGGTGCTGTTTTTCTTCTTTTGTGTTTTTAAAATAGAAAAACACTAATAGTGGCCTTGAACTTATGTGGTAGATCTTTTTAAAATAACTCCAAATTTTTAAAAACAAGTGGCAAAAATTACATATTTCAAAAATATGTTTTCTCTTTAATGTTTGAAAAGCTACCATCTCTCCAATCATTACTACTA
The DNA here is from genome assembly GCA_006176705.1 of Cocos nucifera. Classification (NCBI taxonomy): domain Eukaryota; kingdom Viridiplantae; phylum Streptophyta; class Magnoliopsida; order Arecales; family Arecaceae; genus Cocos; species Cocos nucifera. Next base: position 218,213 of record QRFJ01004494.1, read on the forward strand.
TAATTACCACCCTCCACTACCCTACTGTCAGATGTGTTTTCGAATATCCTGTTTCTAAAACATACAAAAAATGGTTGGAATGCCAAACTTGTTTCCTATTTACAACAATTAGAAACAGAATAAATTAATAGTTTATTTTCTGTTTTGAAAGAAAAAACTGGCAAGTGGCAACAGAACAAAACAGGCCTTAAGTTGGCAATCTGGGTCCCTGACTAAAAGGAGAGGATGTGATCTTCGATTTAGGTGGATAACAAGGTTGCCCACCCTCAGTGTGTCAGCCACAGCTTCTTGAGTTTTGATATTAGGTTGGACTAAAGAAGATATGAATAAGTCAGTAAAAGATGCTATAAAGGTCTACAAAAGACATCCTCTTTGACATGGAAAAGCACCTGCCTCTGGTGTTGGGGAAAATAAGGCATGTCTATATCTTATGTCAGAAATTGGATTTTACCACAGGTTTTGTGAATTTTAACTTTTTCAATAACTTTCTCTATTTCTTCAAGAATTGTAGTGCAGATGATGCTATATGCGTATCTAACAACAAACATTGTCTTTTGTTCATTTATTTTTCTTTTTCAAGATAATCTTTCTGATGCTATCTTTGGCTTTTTTGTATGGTGTCTTATAACTAAATTAGTCAAATCTGGAGTCACATGGAGATCATCCCTAACCATCTTTTATAGTTGAAAATGAGGCAAGAGGTGGATAAGCATTCCTTGTGGTAGCTTCTGCATATGCAACAATAACAATTGTGTTTATCTGAATTATCACCGTCTTATAGAAATTTGTCCTCATTCTTTATGGTCTTGAAAGAAAAAAATGGTGCTCTTTGCTTATCATAGATATAGTTGCACACACTGCAACCTTGTGTTTCTTATTTGATGTTTCTGTATAAGTCAGGTCTCTTCTGCTGTCCCAGAAGGTAAAGGTGTTTCTTCTTCTGCAGCAGTGGAGGTAGCCACCATGTCTGCAATTGCTGCTGCTCATGGTTAGTTTTTATCTTTAAATCATTCCTGTGGAAATGACCATTCTGGAGACCATACATACATATATTCTATGCTCACACAAGTAGACAATTTTAGATAGCTGGTTAAGAAATTCTGCTGCATCTGGTCAAGTTTGTTTAACATGTAATGCACTTTTATTTCTATAGGTACATGTTCAAGATGGTGAATCCTGAGTGCCTGTTCCTACACACGCACCATGCTAAATCTTAACTACATTTGATATCTTATGCTTGTTCCTTTTTTCTCTCTGACAAAATGCACCCTGTGCTTTTTATTATTTAAAAATTAAAAAAAAAAAACTTTTGTTAGATATGTGTATCTTACCTGTGTAATGTAACTCTTTTATGTGTAACATTAGTAAGATGTAGAGTTAATTATAAGAGCATAACAAAGGGCAGATGAGTGAAGTCCTACAGGTTTTAATCAACATGCCTTCTTTTTGTGTGCATGAATGGACAGATTGGACGATTTGCATAGAAGAACAGATCCTTTTTTTTTTCCTTTTCTTTTTTTTTTTTTTTTCGGTTCTGCTTTATAGTGTTCTTGCACTTTACAACAGTGTTCTAAACTGACCCAGCCTGACCCATTTGGTGGCCAGGACGCAGGTCACCATTTCGACTGCAGGTGAACCACCAGTTATCTGGACATAAGCCCTCCCATCTTTACATTGATCAAGGATTTTTCACCAGTTCCACTCTATTTTATTATGCTGGCATCAATGATTTTTTTTTTTCAAGAGATCCTTAGGGTTTCTCCTGGCTGGAATTTTCTTTTGATTGGCTGATATTGCTGCTGCTAGAAAGAGAGGGAGGGCAGAGGCAGGAGGTGGGAATGAGATGGTCTTCAAAAACTTTGGAAAAAGATGAGAGAAGAAGAGATTAGGAAGAGTGAGGGGAGAAGGTGAGCGGAGTTGGAGGGTGGGAAGCATTAATGGCCGGTTGTCCCCAGCTTGGGACTGAGCTTATCTGCTCTCTTTATGATACCTGAATACACTCCCCAGGTACCATCCCCAACTTTCTAAAAACCAGGGGATGAGATCCGAGTATCAAGTTTGATGGTACGGGTAAATGTTTCTGACCGAAATTTCAAGCTTATTCTCAGACATCGAACTGGCTTTTAAATCATGCTGTCTGGCCTGGTGAACTGATCGGTTGAAACGTTGTTAAAATATCCATTTTCAGCCCCTATCAGATCCATATTTGTTAATGGGTAAAGGTTGGATGGGATAATCTATCTGAAACTGTCAGGTTCTTAGACACAGGTTAAAATCTTTAATGTTTGTCCCTTTCTCATTTAAGTAGGATTGCGGCTTTTGTACATTACTAGCATTTAATATTACATTATTTGTAATCCAGTATCCACTGGCCGTCTCTCTTTGATGGGTCTCAATTTTCTTAACTTTCCATCTAAAGTTGCATTTTTCATACTCTCTTACTCTAAAGCAATTAAATCAATTAGTTTTATCAACTAATGCTACACGGTAAAAATTGTATGTTCTTGAGCCTTATATTTCACTTTCTAGGGGTGTCAGTGGGCTGGATCAAGCCTAGGCCTGAAGTAAGCCTGAAATTTCAATCTGGGGCCTGCGCGCAAACTGGCTGGTCGGATCTGGTCCTGGAGGCATCAGGCCTGAACATAGGGAACTTTTTCACCCGGGCTGGTCTCAAAATGGATGGTGTTCATATTTTACCATGTTTCCAGTCCAGACCTGGTCCACAAATCATCAGGGGTTCTATTTTCAGGTCTGAGGCTGGCCCATGGCCTAAAACTTGATCCCATGCTGGTTTTTTCCGGGTCAGGCCCTCGCCTGTTCTGGCTAGCCTGTCTATTGATGGCCTGATTACTTTTGATGTTCAAACTAAGAGTTTAAAATCTCACCTTGTATGTTATGATCTCCATATTCTCAAGCAAACCCATTAGTGAAATTAACAATGGTGCTCTTCATGTCTTCAGGGTTGAATATTGATCCAAGGGATCTTGCATTGCTCTGTCAGAAGGTATAATTTTTATGTATAATTTTTTTGATCAAGAGTTTTGCATTGTCTTGTGGTGATGCAGATGCATTATATTTCCTCAGATTGTTCATAAGCTAATCCTGGGCAGGTCGAGAATCATATTGTTGGAGCTCCATGTGGAGTGATGGACCAAATGACATCAGCTTGTGGGGAAGCTAACAAGCTGCTTGCCATGGTTTGCCAGGTTTGCATTGCAAATTTTGCAGAAATCCTTTTTCTAGTTGTTAGAGAGAGTATTTCAGTTTCTCACCCGATTTGGATTTTTTTTGTGCAGCCTGCAGAGGTAAAGGAACTTGTTGCTATTCCAAATCACATACGATTTTGGGGTCTTGATTCTGGAATACGGCACAGGTGGACATCTTACCCTAAGTTAAATGTCAGGCTTTCTGCCGGTCAACTTACAATAGTGTAAATATTAAAATTGGTGTCTCTTTATTGCAATTTAAGCATAATTTCAATGCGCTGGCTAGTACATATCAAAACTCCTTTGCAATTACCCATAAAAACTTTGGTTTTCAGTCCTCAGAAAAAGTTTCATTCGAAGTTTGGGGCTGATGAATGGACTTTCTATTATTTTTTACCTTATGACAACTCTGTTTGCAGTGTTGGTGGCACTGATTATGGATCTGTAAGAATAGGCACCTTCATGGGGCGTAAGATGATAAAATCTGCTGCCTCCAATCTACTGTCCCAGTCTTTGGCTAGCATAAATGCTCCTCAAGAAGAGGATGGAATGAATTTGGATGAATTTGAAGAGCATGGCATTGAGCTACTTAAAGCTGAATCTTCACTGGATTACTTATGTAACCTTTCACCACACAGGCAAGTTATGTTAGGTATCTTTTATTATTCAATGTTAGTTTTCTGAACCTATTAACAATGAAGAGTTTCTTTTCTCAAGTGCTGCATTGCTAGACACAAAAACATTGACATATAGATTTCATTATGGACCAAAGTTGTTTTGAGTATCTTTTTGAAACTGAATTGTGTCCTTTTTATTCTTTTATTGCAGATACGAAGCTGTATATGCAAAGAAACTCCCTGAGTGCATAACTGGAGAGGCATTTATAAAGAAGTACACTGATCACAGTGATACTGTAACAGTTATTGATCCTAAGCATACCTATGTAGTTAAGGCACCTACCAAACATCCAATCTACGAAAATTTTCGTGTTGAGGTTGGCTCTATAATTTTTTTTTTCCCAGAAAACTACGTAAAACTTGCTCATGCATATGCAAATCTATTTACTAATCCTTTACTTGTTTGATGGTATATTGTTCAATCTTGTCATACATTTCTAGTTATTTATTAGAGCAAGTCAAATGTTTGACATTGATCATGTCAAATACCCACCAGCACTAGCGCTGTGTATTGTCGTGTCAGAAAATTTGAAGATATGCCTACTGACTTTGGTCATTGTTATGTGGCAACCTGCTTGTGGATATAGAGATGTCCATGTGCGAGTTTTCATCAAATTTTCCATCAAGAAATAAGGCTTTCATAACATAATGCGCAGACTATGCAGATATTTATAGAGTTATGATTGTTCTAGTAGGATGGAAATTTTGAAGGTTTTAAATTGCAACAGGATTGTTAGGCAGAAAATCTATGCCACACTGTCAAAATATTTCCATTCTATGGAAAATTTGGTCTTCTCTGAGTTGTCCTAAAAATAATTAGAGGAAGATTATATTATTCTCATAAACCTGATGGCTGTGCTGCTCTCACGCTTGGGAAGCTGTCCATAATTGCATTATATACATTTCATTTGTTTTATTTGAATTATATATTTTTCATCTATATTTTATGCTAGTAATTCTATACTTGTTTTTTCTTGGATTAATCTACAGTCAGTTTTATTATATTGTTCCATCATGGAAACTGATTAGGACTTACTTCTCCATGGTGTTGCAATTCATATAGGCATTCAAAGCATTATTAACCGCATCCAAAACCGATGAACAGCTTTCTGCCCTCGGAGAACTTATGTATCAGGTAAATGTAGTTTCAGTTACTCTCAATCATCAAGTCCTCTTTCTGATAATAGCAACACATTACTCAACATTGTTTAGATCCTTCAATTTGTTATCAGAACAGTGTAAGATGTCCATTCAATTCAAGGGATCCATTATTTTTTTTAATAAATTGTGTACCCTTGTTGTTTTGTGCACAGGAGTACTCTTTACCTTGAGATTCCCTTGTCTCCTCCACTAACAAAGTTCTTTGTTTTGTCATAGGCATAAACCTGATAGCTTGTGTAATAATTACAATTTTTAAGTTCAAATTGATAGTAAAGACTGCATTGTCATCTTATTGTGATCCTAATTTTAGAAGCAATGCTACATATTTGTTAGCATATAGAGTAACTTTCCATCCTTGCTTTGCTGCAGTGTCATTACAGCTACAATGACTGCGGACTTGGCTCGGATGGGACTGATAGGCTTGTTAAATTGGTGCAAGAAATGCAGCATAGGGAAGTTGACGATGGAAGCTCTAGTTTATTTGGTGCAAAAATCACTGGTGGAGGCTCAGGTGGCTCAGTTTGTGTTATTGGAAGGAACTGCGTTAGGAGCAGTGAAGAAATTATTGAGGTAATTTTTTTGAATTTTTTTTTTGGATTGCTCATTAATTTTAAATTACAAGTAGAAAATCTGGATAAGGGTGTTATTTTGAAAGACAAGAATGGGGAGATAATAATACCGGTAGCATCATAACTTGCCATAACTGTCGATTTCGAAAAGAAGCATCATGTGCCTGGTGGTCCTGTCTTCCAGGAAGGCAACATTTCATTCTAAAAAGGGAAATACTGATTGTTCCACAACCTAATATAACCGATCATATTTGCTCTTCAAATTTCACTGGTAGTTACGAACTGCCCTACTTAGTTAATGCGAACCTGAGTTATAATTAATGCATGGAATCTGGCATCCTTATGTTTGTGTTAAAATTTTCCCAGATTCAGCAAAGATACAAAGCTGCCACTGGCTATCTACCGATCATTTTTGAGGGCTCATCACTGGGTGCTGGGAAGTTCGGCTACCTAAGACTGCGACGTCGGCCATCCTCTTAAGATATGGAAATGTGAAATAAGTCATGAAAACCCTGAAAACCCAGCTGTGTATAAAGGTTCTCCAGTTACAGATAAGATCTATGATGTGATGACAGTTTTGAGCTTGAATAAGCTGTTCGGTTTCGGCTACATAATGCTTTGCTCACATGCTGACCATACGTGCGTTGCTTGATGACGGGTAGCGCATTTTGGAAATCAGATTTTAAATCTTCTGAAAAGCTAGCATATTCTCTATACACGTAAGGTCTTTGAAACGATGCACGGCTTTTGTTAACTAATTGCCTCAACATGCTTGTCATGGTTGCCAACCTTATTGATCCGATCCGACAAGGAATTCGGCTCGGTTGCGAATGTTTGTTACGGTGTTGCCTCGGCTGGTGTGGCCCCACCGTAGCATGTTATGGAGTCCTCCCTCACATGTGGAACTCTGTTATATATATAACCGGTAGCCACACCTCTTGTGGATTTAAAGCTTGACCACGAATTTAAATCACTCTCAGAATGGCCTCAATGCAAGCTAGAAATTAGGGTTTACAAGGTCCCCCTTACTTTCCTCAAAGAAAGGGGGCCGAACATAGAATAAGTAAATGTAAATGTATGCTAATATCTATCACATTCCTACATAGCATTATATGTATATATTATAGTATCATATTTAATTCAATATATGCTAATGTTTGTATTAAATATTTGTACGATGATCACTCCCTTCTATTTACCATATAATTTCATAGGTTCCCTTGACTTTTTGGTATTTATCGGACAAATTTGCAGTTGACTTGATGGACGATACATTCTTTTTAATAAATTGATACTTTATTTGCTATTTTTTGAAAAAAAGGAATCGACCCCTGACTGGTTTGGGTTGTATTTGGTTTCATCATTCATCAATCGATTTGGTCGGCACCGGATTGGTTCTTGTTTAAAAGGAATTATTGATTAGGACTGTTACCTTTCACCAACCAATAATAAATAATAGATAACATTGAAAATCAAACTTTTTTCATTTAAAACTTTAAATGATGCATACATAATGGTGTATTTTTTTTGACTTATCTATGATTTGTTATTGATTGCATCAATCAATAATAAATCATAGAAAATAGTGAAAACCAATCTTTTTTATTTCAAACTTTAAAAATTTTTTTATTTAAAACTTTAAATGATGCTATGATTTGTTATTGATTGATGCAAGATACATGTTGTAACCAATAATTCCTTTTTATCTGAATCAACCCATCCCTCGGGAACCTCTAACTCCAGCTAAATCCTGGCAGCATGTTAGACGTATAAAAGCATTTACGGTACTAGGTTTTGACAATTTGTCTAGGCATTGGATGCAAAATTTCCCATCAATGCAGGCATTGCTCCCAATTTTCAGGAACTAGCTGAAACATGGTGAAAACACAACTACGAATATATATTTAAGAAAAGAAAAACTATTTAAATATGTATTACATGAAAATTATTTATTTTATGCATTGACTAGTTCTGGCTGTCCACGTGTCAAACTTGGCATTACAAATTTATGAATTTACAGATAAAAGGTAGTAGCTCATCATCTGATCACACAAACGTTGCAATTTGGGCAGATGCACATCTAGTTAGACTCCATCCAAGTTCAAATTGGTTATTAATCAGTCCAACCCCAAAATTGGTTACAAACTTGGAGGTCTAGACCAGACATTATGCATTATGTTTGTCTGAGGCTTATCATCTCCAATTGGGCCAAGTAGCTGGCTACTAAATGGCCGCCTGGGGTCCAAATATCCCCAAGCTAGCTCGGATTAGGGATCGAGGTCTATTCAGCCCATGTCAAGTAGCCCGTACCCGGCACTGGCATGAGGACCCACGATCTCGCATTCCGTGTGCCGGTATAAAGGAGCACTCAGTTCGCTTGGTGGACGACGAGTGCTAAAGCGGACATCTCTTACTGGTGTCAAATCCTAGGAACCCAATATTCCCAAGCTGGTGGTGAGTGGAAGGAAGGCAAAAAAACGTGGTTCGAGCCTAAAAGAAGAGCCGACACTCGGAACACACGATCGCTTTAAGATATTTGGGAGATCCTAATCCATTCCGATTCCAAGGCCAGCAACAAAGACGGGCAGGAAGGCTTTCTTTTTTGGACGGAATGGGCATCATTCGGCCACCCACTTTGGAGGACCAGGTGATGGACTTGGTCGTTGTCCATCCCATCTTTAGCCATCAAAGGAGTCATGAGATTTGGATGGCCCTCCAACCATGATGAGCCTGCTCCGCCACTGACGTCCAGTCGGTCTGACTCGACTCGCACCACCAACAGTCGCAAGCATTCCACGTGGGCTTAGGCATCTTGGAGAGTGTTCCCACACTATTAGCGTGGTTCCGGGTCCATATTCGTCGTCCGCGTCACCCTCTCATCTCATCGGGTCCATGACGATAAGCATGCAAGCTAGTCTAGTCTCGTGAAATATAATGGATGGCCGGTACTCGGGCTTATCTTGGCTGAGATCGATGAAAAGTTGCTGAATTTTTTTTTTTTTTTATATATAAAATCAAGATCTGTCAAAGAACCCAGCCTGTATAATAAAATTAAGATTGACCATCCTTTTACTGTATACTATTTTGTAATAACAAAATTATATAGGATAGCCAATTAAATTAAGGTTAACAAATATCTGTTGGCCCTTATTTGATATTGTATTTTCTAATATGTGGAGATAAGTGGATTTATTTAAGACAAGATAATTAGGATCGTCATTATATTCATACATACATGCGTGCGTGTACCGACATAAATTGGCACCACGGGCAGGATAAAACCTTGACGTAGAATGATCGCCCTTTAGACCCGAACCGGAGAAAGATAAAAAACAGGTTCAAGGCAATGAATGGGCCTGAAACGTGATAAAAGAAATGGGTCCATTTGCATATGAAAATAAAATCGATATCTATAATTGATGTCACTCTATGTCGGTTAGATAGCACTTGACTGGACTTCACCCAGCCCAATTGTCTCCCCCGACCCAAGATATGGGTCATTAATTAAGGTGGTGGGGGCAGAACTTGGTGCCTTTGAATGAACTCCGGACCTATTTTATTTTCCCGTGGCATGTCCAATCTAGCTCATGAGACTGAGATGGACTTGCTAGCAAAACAAAGAGAACCAGAGGGGGGGGTGCTGTATCTGCTCTATTGAGGTCCGTATCAGGTGAGCTGGCTCTCGTGGTGCCAGGGGGATGCATGATGACTGGGGCTCTATTTTGCATTTAATGCACTTTTGGTTGCATCTTTCCGTCGTTATGGCACCAAAGAAGATCCACCCTGTTACGTTGCGTGGTGCCATTCAATTGAATGGGCAAGCGAAGGAACACCAGACGAGGAGAGCGGCAAGAATTACCATTTTTTGATCTCTTGCCGAATATAAACGCATGTCGAATGACGAGGTAATAATTAACTGGTTGAAGACCCACCCAATTAATTAATTAATGACTTCATCAAACAAGTACTTTTGGACGCGCGTCCGTCGTCGATTTTGGTTTAGCTATATATATATATATATATATATGCTGCGTGTTATTGGTAGAGCTCGTCATGGATTGGATCGTTTCTCAAAATCATGATGTCCGTTGTTCCTGCCATGATAGCTAGAAAGATTAATCACCCCAAGGTGGTCCACGGAGCAGTTTCGCTGGGTGAAATTACATTGCATTGACCGAGAGGGCTGCACAAAAACATACTGCTAACCTTTCTACATGGTGAACGAGAGAAGAAGTTACGCACATTGCATCGACCGTAATGAGTTTAATTAAAAGTCGAAGTGTGCTGAACGAAACTCTTTAATTCAGCAAGACACGACCTAGTTGATGCGACTTCAATTAGCTTCCATATCAGATTTCTTCGATCCAGAAACGTTTTATTATTCCTTTGTTCCTTCTGGGACAAGAATTATCTAAAGATAGAAAATTTTTTTAAAACAATTATTTTTTAACCTAAATTTATATATTGTTGGTTACCGGATATTTTTTTAGAATATAAATTCTAAAGCTCATGGGCAACCCATCTTTCCAGGGTCTCCTCTCGTTGCAAACTTGATAATGGTCCAAGGCTTCCGATCAAGAAATCATCAAACTTTGAGGGCTAGGTAAGTCATTCATGCTTGCCGGAAAGCTTGATTCTTACTTTTAAGAGGAGTGCTCTGATAGGCTAATTAGCCACCATTACAATCATCCTTCAACCCAACCACCGACTGCCATAGAATGACCAAACCATTAACAGATGTACACCATTCATCGCTGCTCTTTCCTACTCATTAAGCATTAAGCTTAGTGCACTAGTTCTAAAATAAATTGTTATGATTGACGGCGTGCGCATCTTTACTCAAAGGAACTTTTCTGTCCGTCTCGAAAGAAACTTCTCAAAAATCACTTCCTAATGTGAATAAAATTTTCATAGATCGAAGTGACTTATTAAAAATAACTTATATTTGGTCGATCATCTATTTCTCTAAAAGAATTATATAGAATATCCATTATATTTTTAATAAATATAAAATCATACATTTTACTCCAAAACTTTATATATATAATAATATTATATTTATATTAATATTAATATATTATACTATAATATTATATCATAATAATTTATTATATTAATATAATAAATTTATTAATATCTTAATAAATATAATATTATATTAATATAAATATTATGATAATATTATATTATCATTATTTAATATTTTATTTCAATCATATATGATATTTTATAAAATTTTAGTCATAGATTTAAAAAAAATATCATTATTTTTCATGAATGCATCAAAATCTATCTTTTTCGTGGATTTCCAATGGAATTTTTTTTTTTGATTCTTTTTCTTCTTAAAAGTGCAATCGAATTCTTTCCTTCTCCATCTTTAATAGATCAAAAAAATCAACTGCATGAACATCTCGCGGTGGGCCATCCAAATCTTTTTTCTTCTTTTTGAGGCCATGGGCGAAAAAGGTTCCGCCTCTTTTGCGCAAAGCGGACCACCCATCTACTCTTTTCCAATCCGATCCAAATTGATGCCGATAGATCATATCCACCCTAGAGGCCCATATAATCATGTCGGCCACCCAACTTATACGTGTCAGCACCCAGTGTATCCTGATCATCCCCTTCATCTGATCTGATGGGGGAGCTATAATAATAATTCAATTAAGGCACGGCATCAGCATGTGACCTCCAAATAACAGGACCTTGCCAACAATAATTGGTCCGTGTGTATATATATATTTATAGTCTTCGTATTCGGCTGTTGAATAATTTTCAATATTATAGCTGCCATCTAATTCATCAGTCCACCTACCCACAAGAAAGGAGCTCCACCTCCACCAAGCCGAGAACATGCATGATGTCTCGGACCCAGATCGGGTCCGAAGATCCGACTTCAGGACGTGACTCTCCAGCTTCCTAATTCCCTTTTCCCTTTCCTTTCTCTTTGTCAGGCGAAAGAAAGCTTTCCTCTCCAAGCTGAAGCGTTCTCTCTCCACAAACCAAAATCCTGTAACAATTTGGTCTCCTTCGAGGAGACACACTGCATTCGAGCGTCCCCTTCCAGGGCACCCAAAAGGATGAGAAGGATGTCCTTGTAATTAACAAGAAAATGTAATAAAATCATGGAGCCATCATAGAGATCGATTAGTTTAGCGATTAAATTATTGGACTTTGTTGTTTGTTCCCCGATTCTGCGTTCGGGTGCAACGATTTGGAAGAAGCGAATCTGGTGGAAGCATAGCATCTAGTCTTATTATACTTGATGATTTCATGGCAACAATGATCTTTTCTACGGGAAGGTGAACTCTGATAATACAACCTTCTTCTAATCAGACGGTTTTGCTATTTAACTTTGTATCATGTGCTTCCTACTGGATGCTAAGAATTAATGAAAAAAAAAAAATCTAGACTGAAACCAACCAACGATCGATCCATCAAAGAAATGAGACTTCAAGAAGATGCAGTAAAACATCAAGTGTTTTGTAGCCATGCCAACTTGGCTCGGATGGTGTAATGCCCGATCGGTAGGATATTGGTGGCATCAGCGTGCTTGAGATGTACTTGGGCAGCTTATTAAGATACAATCCACAATATATATATATATATATATATATATATATATATATATATATGGATATATTTGGATTAGATCGGTTGGATTTATGCTAAGATCCAATCAAATCAAAATTGGACAATGAGAGTCCTGCATCGACTATCCAAATCGTTAAATATAATTTACTACTTTAAAACTACTAACGTACTAAAAATTATATGATTTAAAGATACTCAGTCTATACATCAAGTGATAAAAAATATATTTAATTTAATTTTATTTACACTGTTCAAATTTTGACTACTTAATGTATAGGCTAAGGGACTTCAAATCATATATTTTTTTGTGTGTAAGTATTGAGATAATAAACTTGAATCATTGATATAAAATCTTTATTATAAATTTTGATCCGATCAGATTCGAGTCCAAATCTAATTGACCTGATTCTAATTTAGTGCTATATATATATAAAGATATTAATTTATTTATCTATTTTAAAAAAAATTCATATAACTCATTTTGTCTTATTGACCCCTACCTAATTAAGGTCTCATTTGTTCTTTTTTGAGGGAAAAATGTCACTGTGTTCTTGATAACCAATTTAGACATCAATATCAAATGTTGGCTAGCTTGGAACACCTAATCTACTAAGTCTTTATTATCTGATGGTAGTAAAGTAAAAACTATGAATTCTAATTCAATGTAAAAGGATACTATTGAGATGCAAAAGAGGTCAAACACATAATTTTACATAAATTAGGGCAATCCAAGGTTCCATCTCTTCGTCAACATAAATAAGTGAATAGCATGAATTAAGTCTTCAAACCACATAAAAGGATCGTCTCAATATTGAATTGGCATTTCACAACCACTTCTAACGAAGTATTTAATAATTTTTAAATACAAGATTATGATGATGAGTATTGTCGTAGAATCTGATTGTTGCCAGATTGAGCTAGAGTCGAAGAGGATGAGATCGCCATCGATAACTGATAGGAACACGATGTTGTCGTTAAGACATCATGTTTATCAGTTTAAATCTGACTCTTTACTTTTTAATTTAATTAAAAATTATGAAGAGAGTAGTAAGTTGGGTCGAATCCACAGAGAGACATGATTTATTTTTAAAATCTTTGATTCTTTTAATTTTTATTATTATTTTTTTTAAGAAAAAAGGAAGAATTTTTAAAAATTAAAGTCAAAAAATAGATTTATAAATAAAAATAAAATTTAAATTATGTAAAAATAAATTTGATACTAAGATCTACTATTTAGATCTTAGCAACTACTTGTAATAAAATTAAAAAGTAATAAAGAATAATTAATTTAAAGAGCTAAAATTGAAAAGAATAATGAAATTTTCTTTATTAAATTTAAAACTCAGATGTAGAATTTAAATATAAAAAATTAAAAAAAATTTAGAATTTTAATATAAAAAATTAAAGAAAAAGAAAGAGAAAACTAGAAGGAGATTGCAGATCAGCGTAGGCATGGAGATAGCGTAGAAGACTGGCTCTTCTTCTCAGCACTGCAGTTTTGAAGCAACCTTTAACCCAGAGCTTGACTTCCACCCTGTACCTTAGCTTCTCTTCCACCCGATCTTTCCTTTCTTAGAGGCTTAGGGTCCTTTTTATAGAGTTAGGAGGGTTGGATATTTATTTCTAAAGGCAATATGGGACTAATGGCCTTTGTAATCATCAAAATTCAAATAAAATTTGAATAAAAATAGCTCTGATACGACTTTGATAAGTCTGGTAAAATCTGACCATTCAATAGAAATCCAACGGTCCAAAAATCATCAAAATTGGATCCATATCAGCCTGAATCAGGTCGGATCAATTTTTGACCATTGGATTGTGCTTGATGGAGGAATTTATGCCATCGATCATGCGCTTGAGAGTTTGATCACCGTCGGAAGCCTTCTGGACCGTCGGATCGAAGCTGGAATCAAGCGCTGTCATTCGATGGCGATCCGAGTGAAATCGACAATCGAAAAAAATGCTGACCGTCCAATCTTGACCGCAAATAACCACCACCGCACGATCGTGCGTTTACTGTTCTCATGGACCGCATGAACCAGCCATATCGTGCACCGCAACCAATCAGCGCCTTTTATTGACAGATGAAAATACCAAAATGCCCTATGAGCTGCAATGAATTTTCTGTAAACCCTTTAGGGATCTAGGTCTACCACATGGCAGGCTTTCATTCGTCGATGTCTGCTGAGTTGGCGGTCCATACTGTTCTATAGACCGACTGACGACTTCTGGGCTTGAGTCGACTAGCTTGGATGGCTTGGCGCGCCGGCTTGACTCAGCGTGTTTGGACGTGCCTGTTGCTGCGGTGTGGCGGCTTGAGCCGTTTGAGCCGTATGTTATTTTTTTTATATTATTTTTTTAATTTTATTTCTTTAAAAATTTATATCTTTTCCATTTTACTCAAAATTTATTTCATTGTAATAAAAAAAAATGAGCTCTTTCATTGATAATAAAATTTTATTTTTTATTTTTTATTATTTTTTAATTAATTTTTTAATTAATAAAAATATAAATTTCTTAAAAATTATATATAAATTGATTAATAATTTTTAAAAATTAATATAAATTAATTAATAAATTAATACTTTTATTGATGGATTTATTGTACTTATCACACCCCCCAACTTAAGCTTTGCTCGTTCTTGAGTAAAGAAAGATTTTTAATTTAGATCAAGTACCATATTTCATTGAGATCTTTTTTTACAAGAATAAATTTAGGGTTTAAGATCAAAAGTTTAGACAGTATCACTAACTAAGTATTGAGTCTCAGAAGTAAATTTTATGTCTTAGAGTTCATCTAAAGACTTTCAGCACTGATTTTATGAATACTGCTTAGCATTTGAGTGTTGATTCAAAGGACAAACGAATCTTCTTTTATCACCTATTTTGGTTAGTTTTCTATATACTCCCAAGTTAAATGCATGAATTAAGGTAGCTTTCATGCTGCTCATTTTTTTTTTTTGAATTATGCTGAGCATCCTGGCCTTCCTTTCACCGTTTGATGTGAACTTCTACACTTGACTTAAGGTGCAGAGTTCTAGCTTAGGGCAATCCATATATACTCTGTATTTTACATTTTTTTTTTAATTTAAGCAGCTAGCTCTTTCCTTAAATTTAAGTTTCTTTAGTTGAAGTATATATAAACCATCAATTTTTAGTGATAATTGAATCCTCAATTTAGCCTTATAATCAACACCTGCTGTGCTTCATTAGTGTGCATGTGCAATTAGAAGTGCTGTTAGCCTTTAAATGACCTAAGTAGGCTGCTAATGGTCTGACCAAGTAACCTGCTTTTTAACTCGCTATCATTATTAGTTAATACTTTCTAACTTTATTACTTTTCCTAGTTTATTTTGCTTAAGATTCTCTTTTTTGAAATATAGTTTATCCAAAATTTGATTATTATTATATATATTTTTATTATTTATTTTTTATTTTTATATTTTTTTATTATATATATATATATTTATATTTTTTTATTATTTTTATTATATTCTATTATTATTTTTATTTTTTTATTTTTTTAAATTTTTTATTATATATATATATATTTAGAATAATAAAATTTTCTTTTTTTTTTTTGAATTTTACCTCCCAACTGAATTGACATTATCCTCAATGGAGAGGAAAGATAAATAAAAGGGTGAAAATTATGTTTGTTTATTTAGATGGGTTTTGAAGCTTATGATCCTTCTCTATTTTAGCTCCAACTTTAAAAGGAGTCCTTCTCCAACTTAGCCTAAAAGGAGAAAAAAACTAAATAATAAATTAGATTCAAGAAGTATTAGGTTGCCTTCCAATAAACACTAAGTTTATTATCTTCAGCCAGACAAAGTGCAATTTAATTCATTATGGTTGTATTAATTGTACTTGATCAATGTTTCGATTTAATGATATCCCTTCGATATATGGTTTAAGCCTTTAGCCATTTACCTTAAAAAAATTTTTAGTCCTGGGATCATAGAGTTTAATTGCACCATGTGGGAATACGTGATTAACTATATAAGGTCCATCCCATCTGGATTTTAATTTTTCAGGGAATAATCGAAGCCTTGAGTTAAATAACCAGACTTGTTGATTTGGTTCAAAGGTTTTCCTTGAAATATGTTTATCATGGAAGGCTTTCATTTTCTTCTTATAAATTTTTGAATTTTCATAAGCTTCTTGCCTTAATTCTTCTAATTCACTCAATTATAACATCCGATTGGAACCAGCTTTGTTTAAATTAAAATTTAATTATTTTATTGCCCAATATGCTTTATGTTCAAGTTCTACCGGAAGATGACATGCTTTTCCATAGATTAATCTATAGGAAGACATTCCAATAGGAGTTTTATAAGCTGTCCTATAGGCCCATAATGCATCATCCAATCGATCTGACCAATCTTTTCGATCAGGCCTAATAGTCTTTTGTAAGATATTCTTGATTTTTCTATTAGAGACTTCTACTTGACCACTTGTTTGCGGATGGTATGGTGTAGCTATCTTATGTGTCATCCCATATTTTCGTAATAAAGTTCAAAATTGGTGATTTATAAAATGGGTATCTCTGTCACTAATGATAGCACATGGAAATCCGAACCTAAAAAAAATATTCTTCTGAATAAATTTTAAGTTATGATCATTGGTTCGTGTTGCTATTGCTTCAATCCATTTAGAAACATAATCGACAGCTACCAAAATGTATTCAAATTCATTGGAAGGTGGAAAAGGTCCCATAAAATCAATTTCCCATACATCAAAAATTTCTACTACTAAAATGGGGTTCAAAGGCATCGTCTTTCTTTGAAATATTCCCTAAGACTTGACACTTAAAACACTCGGTGACTAAAAGCATGGGCATCCTTAAATAATGTTGGCCAATACAAACTACTCTATAATACTTTAGCCACAGTTTTTCGTCTAGAAAAGTGTCCTCCACAAGCAAGAGTATGATAAAATTATAAGATACTCCATTATTCAGATTCAGAAACACATCTATGAATGATTTGATCAGCACAAATTCTAAAAAGCTTAGGATCTTCCCAAAAATAATATTTGATTTGAGCAAAGAATCGATCCTTTTCATTCTTAGATCAGCCATCAGGAATTTATCCTATGACTAAGTAATTGACAATATTTGCAAACTAAAGAGTCTTTGTATGTGAAACTGTTAATAATCGTTCATCTAAAAAAGATTCTCTGATTGATATAGGTTCATTATCTTTCACTAGGATCCTAGACAGATGGTCTGCTACAACATTTTTAGATCCCTTCTTATCTCGAATTTCAATATCAAATTCTTGTAACAGTAAAATCCATCTAATTAATCATGGTTTAGCATCTTTCTTTGAGAGCAGGTATCTCAAGACTGAATGATCCGAGTAAATTATGATTTTTGATCCTAATAGATATGATCTAAACTTTTCTAGGGCAAACACAATGGCTAGCAACTCTTTTTCAGTGGTGGTATAATTCATTTGTGCTTCATTCAGAGTTCTACTAGCATAATAGATCACTACAGGATATTTGTTTACCCTTTGGCTTAGGACAGCTCCTATGGCAAAATCTGAGGCATCGCACATAATTTCAAAAGGTAGTGACCAATTAGGAGGTTGTATGATTGGAGCTTTGATCACAGCTTCTCTTAAGATTTCATAAGCTTTAAGATAATTTTCATCAAAGTTAAAAGAAACATTCTTAGCGAGTAGATTATACAAAGGACGAAAAATTTTAGAGAACTTTTTGATGAAGCGATGATAGAATCCTACATGACCAAGAAAAGATTGAATTTATTTGACAGAAGTGGAAGGAGAAAGTTTAGAAATTAGTTCAACTTTAGCTTTATCTACCTCAATCCCTTTCTTAGATACTATATGTCCTAAAACGATCCCTTCTTGAACCATGAAGTGGCTCTTTTCCCAGCTTAACACTAGATTAGCCTCAATACATCGTTTTAATATTTTCTTCAAATTGTTGAGGCAACTCTCAAAAGATTCTCCAAAGACTAAAAAATCATCCATGAATATTTTTAAGAAATCTCCTATCATGTCTGAAAATATTGACATCATGCACCTTTGAAAAGTTGCAGGTGCATTACATAATCCGAATGGCATTCTACGAAATGGCATTCATACGGAAAGCATATAAAGGTGGTCTTTTCCTGATCTCCTGGGTAGATTGCTACCTGATTGTATCCTGAGTATCCATCTAAAAAGCAAAAGTATTGTTGGCCTGCTAGTCTTTCTAAGATTTGATCGATAAAGGGTAAGAAAAGTGATCTTTTTGGATGGTTGTATTGAGTTTTCTATAATCTATGCAGACACGCCACCCAGTGGAAAGTTGTGTTGGTACTAAGTTTTCATGTTTAGTGCGGACAATCGTAAGTCCAGATTTCTTTGGAACAACTTGTGTAGGACTCACCCAGTGGCTGTCAGAGATAGGATAAATAATTCCAGCATCTAACCATTTAATTACCTCTTTCTTGACTACTTCTTGCATGTTAGGGTTAAGCCATCTTTACATCTCTCGAGTTGGTTTGATATTATCTTCTGTATAAATATGGTGCATGCATATTGACGGACTAATTTTTTTTAAATCGACGACGGTCCACCCTATGGCCTCCTTATATATTTTTAGAATATTTATCAATTGATTTTTCTATTCAGTGGTTAAGTTGAAAGCAATTATTACCGGTAGGGTTTTCTTTGATCTTAAAAATACATACTTAAGTAATTTAGGTAAAAATTTTAGTTCAAGTTGTGGTGGGGCCTGAATTGAAGGACGTAGTGGTTCAATTTTTTGCTCGGATAAAGGCTCAACTTTCACTGACCAAGGTAATGAATGTGATGGTTGAGGTGAATTAAGTAGAGCATTTACTTCCTGAGTTTGAGTTTCTTCAGTGGGTTCATCATCTTGCAGTAAATCTAAGGAGGAATTAGATTCAACTATTTCATCTATCCGATTGATTACAAAGCAGTCTTCCTCCTCTTAGGTGTACTTTGGGGTATTAAAAATATTAATTCTTACTTTTTTGATTCCTAAAAGAAATATCCATAGCTCCCATTTTACAGTTGATATTGGCATTCGCAGTTGCTAAGAATGGACGTCCTAAAATTATGGGATTTTGGTTCAGCTCTTGGGATTGTTCTATGTCAAGTATGAGAAAGTCTACAGAAAAATAACATTTGTTTACTCTAACTAGAACATCCTCAATCAAATCATGTGATATTTTTATAGATCTATCAGCTAATTGCAAAATGACTGATGTGGGTTTTAATTCTCCAATCCCAAATTTTTTATAAACTGAGGTTGGAAGGAGGTTTACACTAGCTCCTAAGTCTAGTAATGCTCGGTTAAAGGTTATACCTCCAATAACACATGAAATTAAGGGTGCACCAGGATCTTTCATCTTTTGAGGTATTGGATTTAACAGGACCGCACTTACATCCTCGGATAGCATAACTCTTTTGGTGGTTCGTGGCTCACGCTTTTGGGTGCAGAGTTCTTTAAGAAATTTAGCATAGGCTGGGACATGCTGAATTGCATCGAGGAGGGGTAAATTAATATGAACTTATTTAAATAGTTTCATTAGCTCCTTGTTGCATGCTTCTTGCTTTTTACGAGAAGAGCCTGCTTCTAAGGCCGGAACGGGGCTTTGGATTTATATATCTCGGCTAATTCATCTGTTCTCTTCTTTCCTTTATCCATCTTATCACTCTTAAGCTTAGGTTCTTCTATATGATTATTCTCTTCTTCAAATTTCTCATCTGGGCTAACATCAGTATTAGCCTCTATCACCTGATCTTGGTATGGGTCCTTAAGAATCCTACCACTTCTAAGTTCAGATATTGCTTTGGCATTTTCTAATTGGGGGTTCTTAGATGGAATATTAGATGGATGAGTAAATCCAGATGGTTGATAGACATTGTATGGATTATTTTTAGAATTTGCAATTGATTGGCTTGGTAATTGACCTGGTTCTCTTCTCATGCTAGACTCAGCTAATTATCCTATTTGAGCTTCTAGCCTGGCAATTGATTGTTGTTGGCTTAGAATTAATTATTAAAGTTGATTGAATTTATCATCGGCTAGATTGGTCTGTTGATGAGGGGGTGGGTATGAGGGCTGATTATAATGCAGTGGTTGAGAAGACTGACTAGGTTGTCCCTTATTATAGGCATAGTTCTGGTACTGGGGCATATTTTGATAATTTTGAACTGGTAGGATTTGAGTCTGAGCCTGAGTCTGTTGTGGTTTCCAAGAGAAATTAGGATGGTTTCTCCAACCAGGATTATATGAATTTGAATATGGGTCATTGGAGTATTTGGAGTAACCTTGAGCAGCTTGGACTTGTTCTTGGATAAGAGGTGGTAATTGTGCAGCCGTGGGACATTCGCTTACATGATGTGTTGGACTAGCACAAATAGAGCAAATCTCCTGATAATTAGAAGCTGGTGTGTATTGTGCAGGAGATTGTTGACCTAGATTTAGGAATTGATCTAATTTCTGGGCAATAAGGTCGACTTTATCTAATTTTTGTGCTATTATGTTCAAGTCCATCTTAGAATTAAGTTCTGAAGTTTTGATCTCATAAATTCCTGCCCGTTTTTATTGAGAAATTGATCTTTCATAAGAGGATAATGAAGCATGGTTAATAGAGTTTTCACTTAAGGTTTCAAATAAGGTATAAGCTTCATCCTCACTTTTGCTCATGAATGCTCCTCCATAGGATGCATCAACCATCTGCTTATATTGATCTCCTAAACCTTCATAGAAAGCTTGTACAATTTGCCACTTAGATAGACCATGGTGTGGGCATTTTCTAAGAAGTTTCCTTAAGTCTTTCCCATGATTCATGAATTTGTTCCCCTGGAAGCTGAGCAAATCCTGTGATGGCTCGCCTCATAGTATTGGTTCGTCCTATGGGATAAAATTTCTTAAGAAATTCATGTTGCATCTCTGCCCATGTTTGAATTGTTCTTCCTAATGTGCCAAGCCAGTACTTGGCTTTATCTTTTAATGAGAAAGGGAACAAGGTCAGTCTAAGGGCATCATCAGAAAAATTCTGAATTTTTACCGTAGAGCAGATTTTTAAGAATTCATCCAGATGTTTGTAAGGATCTTCATTGGCGTTCCCATAAAAAGATGGGAGCATCTGGATTGTGGTCGACTTGATCTCATAGTGGCTAGCGGGGATATCAGGTATGTGGATGCAAGTTGATGGATTGTAGGTGGAAGGAATAAAGTATTTCTTCATCTGTCTAGGTGATTCTTCATGATTTTCAGCCATTTGATTATCTGATCTTAAATGAATTAGTCTTTCAATTTTAGGATCTGGTTTAACTAGGTCAGATAAAAGCGATCTTCTACCATGCATGTACTAGTGCAATCTGATATATGGTTCAAGATATATATTTTTTTTATTATTAATTTTTTTTTAAATTTTTTTTATTATTTTTTTAAGAAAAGAATAGAGAAAGAAAGAAGAGGGTTTTTTAAAAAAAAATCCTGAGGAGTCTTAAATCTAGAGATGATAGAGAGGAGTTAATTTATGGTTTATGTTTGATGTTATTTGACAAACAAGTTAGGCAATCAATCATGACTAAGAGTTATCCTAGATCTAGATAGCTCCTAACTGCCAAGATTATCTTCAAGCTCTCCAAGTAGAGGATTAGCCAATCAACTGGCCAGGTAAGTGTAAGATCGGTAGGAGTCCCCCCGTTGCTTGCCTTAGACACCAATTATGCTTGGCCAGGTAAGCGAATGAAACTAATTAAGTAACCACCTTCCTTCGGATCCAGTCATCCCTGAACCAATTTTCTAGACATGAGTCAAATTGATTAACTCTAATTTGGTTCAACTCTTAGGGTTTCTTGTCCTATTGAGCTCGAATATCCTTAAGGGTTAATGTCTAATTGATTTTAAGAGTTAAGGTTTGGGTTAATGCAGGATGCTGGTTGGTTATTTGTGGACCAAAGAAGGGTGATCAAATCCCCACCTTATCTTGTTTAATGGGTTGTGCTCTTAATTTGGTTTAATATGAAATATGCAAAAGAAAAAAAAATTTCAATCAAAGAGTTCTATGCAATTTAAACTAGATGCATGCAACTAATTAAATTCTAAAAGGCTTACCTTGCCTCCAGCAATCACAAAAAAAAAAGAATAAAAACTAATATGATGGATGCTCTAAACAATTAGGCTTTCTAATCTTGTGATGAGATTTTTAATTAGGTTTAAGTAGATAATTTTTAATTAATTTTAAAATAAAATAAATATTAAAAATAAGGAAAGAGATTTAGGGTTTAGGAATGATCTCACCGAATAGGATTGAAAGTTTTGTTTATGCCCTAATCTTCCTTGTTCCCTTTTTTTTTCTATTTTTCTTTTCTACAAAATAAATAAAAAATAATGAGTAGGTAGTAAAAAAATCAAAGAAATAAAAAATTTTTAATTTTTATATCTCTCCGACAACGATGCCAAAAATTTGATAGAAACATGATGTTATCGTTAAGACACCATATTTATCATTTTAAATCTGACTCTTTACTTTTTAATTTAATTAAAAATTATGAAGAGAGTAGTAAGTCGGGTCGAATCCACAGAGAGGCAATGATTTATTTCTAAAATCTTTGATTCTTTTAATTTTTATTATTATTTTTTTAAGAAAAGAAAGAAAGAATTTTTGAAAATTAAAGTCAAAAAATAGATTTATAAATAAAAATAGAATTTAAATTATGTAAAATTAAATTTGATACTAAGATCTACTATTTAGATCTTAGCAACTACTTGCAATAAAATTAAAAAGCAATAAAGAATAATTAATTTAAAGAGCTAGAATTGAAAAGAATAATGAAACTTTCTTTATTAAATTTAAAACTTAGATGTAGAATTTAAATACAAGAAATTAAAAAAAAAATTAGAATTTTAATACAAAAAAATAAAGAAAAAGAAAGAGAAAACTAGAAGGAGATTGTAGATCAGCGTAGGCGTGGAGATGGCGTAGAAGATCGGTTCTTCTTCTCAGCACTGTAATTTTAAAGCAACCTTTAATCCAGAGCTTGGCTTTCATCCTGTACCTTAGCTTCTCTTCCACCCGATCTCCCCTTTCTTAGAGGCTTAGGGTCCTTTTTATAGAGCTAGGAGGGTTGGATATTTATTTCTGAAGGCAATGTGGGACTAATGGCCTTTGTAATCATCAAAATTTGAATAAAATTTGAATAAAAATAGCTCTGATATAACTCTGATAAGTCTGGTGATATTTGGTCATTCAATAGAAATCCAATGGTCCAAAAATCATCAAAATCGGATGCATATTGGCCCGAATCAGGTCGGATCAATTTCTGACCATTGGATCGTGCTTGATGGAGGAATTTACACCGTTGATCACGTGCCTAAGAGTTTGATCATCGTCGGGAGCCTTCTGGACTGTCGGATCGAAGCTGGAATCAAGCGCTGCCGTTCGATGGCGATTCGAGTAAAATCGACAACTGAAAAAAAATGCTGACCGTCCGATCTTGACCGCAAACAACCACCACCATACGATCGCGCGTTTACTGTTCCCATGGATTGCGTGAACCGGCCATATCGTGCGCCGCAACCAATCAGTGCCTTTTATTGATAGATGAAAAGACCAAAATGCCCTATGAGCTACGATGAATTTTCTGTAAACCCTTTAGGGGTCTAGGTCTACCACATGGCAGGCTTTCATTCGCCGATGTCTGTTGAGCTGGCGGTCCATATTGTTCTGTAGATCGGCTGACGGCTTCTGCACTTGAGTCGGCTAGCTTGGATGGCTTGGTATGCCGACTTAATTGGCTTGTTTCAGCGCATTTGGACGTGCCGGTTGCTGCGGCATGGCGACTTGAGTCATTTGAGCCATATGTTATTTTTTTTAATATTATTTTTTTATTTTATTTCTTTAGAAATTTATATCTTTTTCGTTTTAGCTCCGTTTTACTCAAAATTTATTTCATTATGATCAAAAAAATGAGCTATTTCTATTGATAATAAAATTTTATTTTTTAATTTTTATTATTTTTTAATTAATTTTTTAATTAATAAAAATATGAATTTCTCAAAAATTATATATAAATTAATTAATAATTTTTAAAAATTAATATAAATTAATTAATAAACTAATACTTTTATTGGTAAATTTATTGTACTTATCAGTAATCTGCAAAATAAAGTTCCATCCGGAGTCGGTGGTGGTGGCTCCGACAGGATCCTCTGACAATCAAGTCAGCTCTTCTGACCAATAGAAATGAAGTACTCAGGATTGAGAAGTGAGCTTAGAGCTTTAGAGGAGAGAGGAGAGCTTAGAGAAAGCATATCTGGAGGATCCCTTTTTATAGGCGGAGCTTGTAGCGGGTTGATAGTGATAGCTGCAGCTGCCTGATAGTGGGTTACTTGAGGTTTAACAGAGTCAGTCATGGAGGAAGGCACCGTCTGCAGCATCATCTTCAATAGATTGATGGTGACAATCATCGCCATCCGGTAGCAGGTTGCTGTCGCCTGCAGTGGACTGATGGTGATCGTTCGTTGAGATTTAATAACCGTAGCTCTGAAAAAGCAGGCATTGGTTGGTGGACTTCAGCATATATCAATTTCAGAGGAGTTTGGACTCCTGAAGGAGATACGTCTAGTGAAATTATCCAGGAGCAATCCGTTGGAGGGATCCAATTGAGGGAGAAGTCTGGAAGGAGTTCGACCGAAGGAAAAGATTGAAAGGAGTTTGGCTCCCACAGGTGTCTAGCTGGAGGGGTGAGGAGGGAGTTTGGCTCTCATGGGAGTTCGACTGAAGGAGTACGAGGAGTTCGGCTCTCGTGGAAGTCCGACTAGAGCTCGACCGTTGAGAAGTTTGGCAGACTGAAGAAGTTCAACTAAGATCCGACTGCTGGGGAGTTTGAAAGAAGCTCGACCGCTGAGGAGTTCGATCGGTTGAAGGAGTTCGGCTAAGATTCGACTGCTGGGGCTCTTCCGTGGTTGTCGGTTGCATTAGACTGAGCATCGAACTGGACTTGGGCAAGAGCGGGGTTTATCCATAATAATAGTCTCCCCCACTCTCGAGTTTGAAACTCAAAGAAAGGGAGTGCAGAAAAGGTGACTGTCGAAGTCCTCTTCAGGGCTCTACGTCAGTTCAGGTTGAAGCTCGTGAGAGATCTCATCTCCAGTCGAGGTTGGCCCGATCGCTCGAGAGAGATCTTATGTCCTATGGTCGAGGTTGATACGGACGCTCGGAGAAGATCTTATCTCCTATGGCCGAGGTTGGTCCGGGGGAGATCTTATCTCCGACAGTCGAGGCTAAAGCTCGAGGGAGATCTTATCTCCTACAATCGAGATTGATACGAATGCTCGGAGGAGATCTTATCTCCTACAGCCGAGTTTGGCCCAATCGCTCAAGGGAGATCTTATCTCCTATGGTCAAGGTTGATACGGGCGCTTGGAGGAGATCTTATCTCCTGCAGTCGAGGTCGATCCGATCGCTCAGGAAAGATTTTATCTTCTACGGTTGAGGTTGGCTCGGAGGAGATCTTATCTCCTATGGTGAAGGTTTGCTCGGAGGAGATCTTATCTCCTGCAACCAAGGTTGATATGGATGCTCGGAGGAGATCTTATCTCCTACAGTCGAGGTCGGTTCGATCGTTTGGAGGAGATCTTATCTCCTACGGCTGAGGTTGGCTCGGAGGAGATCTTATCTCCTATAATCGAGGTTGATATGGATGCTTGGGGGAGATCTCATCTCCTGCAGCCCGAGGTCGATCCGGTCGCTCGAGAGAGATCTTATCTCCTATGATCGAGATTGGCTCGGGGGAGATCTTATCTCCTGCAGCTGAGGTTGATACGGACGCTCGAAGAAGATCTATTCTCCTGTAGTCGAGGTTGGCCTGGTCATTCAGAGGAGATTTTATCTCCTGTAGTCGAGGTTGATACGGGCGCTCGAGGAAGATCTTATCTCCTACAGCCGAGGTTGGTCCGATCGCTCGGGAAAGATCTTTATCTCCTGCAGTCGAGGGTTGGCTCGGGGGAGATCTTATCTCTTATAGTCGAGGGTTGATATGGGTGCTCGGGGGAGATCTTATCTCCTGCAGTCGAGGTCGATTTGATCGCTCGGGGGAGATCTTATCTGCTGCGGCTAAGGTTGGCTCGGGAGAGATATTATCTCCTGCAGTTGAGATTGATACTGGCGCTCGGAGGAGATCTTATCTTCTACAGTCGAGGTCGATCTGATCGCTCGGGGGAGATCTTATCTCCTATAGTCGAGATTGATACGGACGCTTAGGAGAGATCTCTTCTCCTACAGCTGAGGTCGACCCGATCGCTCGGAAAAGATCTTATCTCCTGTGATCGAGGTTGGCTTGGGAGAGATCATATCTCATGCAGCCGAGGTTGATACGGGCGCTCGGAGGAGATCTAATCTCCTGCAGCCGAGGTTGGCCTGGTCACTCGGAGGAGATCTTATCTCCTACAGCCGAGGTTGATACGGACGCTCGGAGGAGATCTTATCTCCTACAATCGAGATTGATACGGGCGCTTCGGAGAGATCTTATCTCCTGCAGCCGAGGTTGGCTTGATCGCTCGGAGGAGATCTTATCTCCTACAACCGAGGTTGATACGAGCGCTTTGGGGAGATCTTATCTCCTGCAGCCGAGGTTGGCTTGATCGCTCGGGGAGATCTTATCTCCTACGGTCGAGGTTGATACAGACGCTCGGAGGAGATCTTATCTCCTATAGCCGAGATTAGCCCAGTCGTTCAGGGGAGATTTTATCTCCTACGATCGAGATTGGTTCAGGGGAGATCTTATTTCCTGCAGCTGAGGTTGGCTCGGAGGAGATCTTATCTCCTATAGCTGAGGTTGATACGGGCACTCGGGGGAGATCTTATCTCCTATAGTTGAGGTTGGCTCGGTCGCTCGGGAGAGATCTTATCTCCTACGGTCGAGGTTGGCTTGGAAAAGATCTCATCTCCTGCGGTTGAGGTTGGCTCGAAAAAAGATCTCATCTCCTGCAGTCGAGGTTGATACGGGTGCTCGGGGGAGATCTTTTCTCCTACAGCCGAGGTTGGCCTGGTCAGTCAGGAAAGATCTTATCTGCTGCGGTCGAGTTTGGCTCGGAGGAAATCTTATCTCCTATAGCCGAGGTTGATGCGGACACTCGAGGAAGATCTTATCTCCTACAGTCGAGGTTGGCCCAGTCACTCGGAAGAGATCTTATCTCCTGCAGTCGAGGTTAGCTCGGGGGAGATCTTATCTTCGACAGCCGAGGCTGAAGCTCGAGAAAGATCTTATCTCCTGCAGCCATGGTTGATATGGGCGCTCGGAGGAGGTCTTATCTCCTACAACCAAGGTTGGCCCGGTCGCTCAGGAGAGATCTTATCTTCTACAGTCGATGTTGGCTTGAAAGAGATCTTATCTCCCATAGTCGAGGCTGAAGCTCGGGGAAGATCTTATCTCCTGCAGTCAAGGTTGATATGGATGCTCAGGGGAGATCTTATCTCCTGCAGCCGAGGTTGGTCCGATCGCTCGGGAAAGATCTTATTTTCTACAGCCGAGGTTGATACGGACGCTCAGAGGAGATCTTATCTCCTACAGTCGAGATTGATCCGCTCGCTTGGGAGAGATTTTATCTCCTACGGTCGAGGTTGGCTCGGGGGAGATCTTATCTCCTGCATTCGAGATTGATACGGATGCTCGGAGAAGATCTTATCTCCTGCAGTCGAGGTTAGTCTGATTGCTCGAAGAAGATCTTATCTCCTGCAGTCGAGGTTAAAGGACTTTGACTCACTCATGTTAGGACGAGATTCTCCTCCTGTTCCTAACATGGCCACTATTGACTACTTCTTTCCTATCATCACGTAGTTCTTGCACCAGAAAACAGTAAAGCTGAAATGAAGAAGTTTTATTGAAGGTAGATTACTAGTAATACATCCTCAGATTTTTTGAGTTCCAAAATCGTGAAAGCATTATCCCTCCGAGCTCCTTCAGACGATAAGTTTCGTATCGAATGACCTCCACTACTTCATACAAGTCTTTCCAGTTTGGGGTGAGCTTCCCCTAGCTCTAAGGTTGAGAGATGACGACTCTCCAAAGTACTAAGTCTCCCATCCTGAATATTTTACTTCTAACTCTGGAGTTATAGTGCCGGACCATCTTTCGTCTGTAGGCTGCCATTCGGATGTGGGCTTTCTCTCTTTTTTCTTCTAGCAGGTCAAGGTTAACTTTGAGGTCCTGTGGATTGTGTTGCTCATTGAAGCCCACGACTCGTGCTGATGAGAGCTTAAGTTCAATTGGGATCATCGCCTCTGTGCCAAAGGCCAAGACGAATGGAGTTTTTTTGATCGGCAGCCTTTGCGTGGTTCGGTACACCCAGAGAACGTGGTAGAGTTCGTCCACCTAGGCCCTCCCTGCTCTATCGAGCCTCATCTTGATGCCTTGGAGCAGAGTTTAGTTGGTCACTTCAGCCTCCCCATTGGTCTGTGGGTGAGCTACCGATGTAAAGTGGTGGAAGATATTTATATTTTCATAGAACTCGACGAACCTCACTCCAACAAACTATCGTCCATTATCGGTTATAAGAGTTTGGAGCAGATCAAACCGGCAGACTACCAATTTTTAGACGAAGTTCTATATCTTGGCCTCGGTAATCTTTGCTAGTGGTTCAACTTTGACCCACTTGGTGAAAAATTGATCGCGATCAGGAGGAACTTTCGCTGCCCGGACACCATCGGGAAAGGACCAAGTATGTCCATTCTCCATTGCGTAAATGGCCAAGGTGCACTTAGCGGAGTAAGCTCGGAGGCTGGCTATCTTTGTACGTTTGCGTTCTTCTGACAGCGGTCGCATTTCTTAACATACTCCATGAAATCATAAAACAAGATTGGCCAGTAGTACCCTTGTCGAAGTAGTTTTTGCGATAGGGACCTGGCCCCTACGTGACTTTCACAAAATTTCTCATGCACCTTCCACAACGTGAGGTCAGCCTCTGAAGGTCGGAGACATCTTAGCAGCGGGAGCGAGTATGACCTCTTATACAGCCTGCCCTCATACAAGACGTACCGGGAGGCTTGATTTCTGAGTTTTTGAGCTTCTTTTGGGTTATGAGGAAGGACTCCCTCCTTGAGGTAGGCGATCAATGGGTCAATCCAGCTCGGCTCAAACTTCGTTTGCAGGACGACCTGAGATTCCTCTAGACTTGAACACTTTAGAGTCTCCAAAAATATTTTTTTGGACAGTTCGGATGGGACTAAAGTGGCCAACTTAGAGAGAAGATCGGTTCTTGCATTTTTTGCCCTTAAAATCTATCGAATACCGAAACTGCCGAAGGTCGGAGTCAAGTTCTTCACTTTTTTAAGATATTTCACCATGCTTTCCTTCCGCGCTTCGTAGCTGCCATTAACCT
This sequence comes from Cocos nucifera, assembly GCA_006176705.1. NCBI lineage: Eukaryota > Viridiplantae > Streptophyta > Magnoliopsida > Arecales > Arecaceae > Cocos > Cocos nucifera. Next base: position 247,796 of record QRFJ01004494.1, read on the forward strand.
GGCCGACCACCAATTGAGAATCGCTGTAGACTTGAAGCCGATCTATTTTTAACTCCCTCGCTATTTTTAATTCAACTATCAGCGCTTCATATTCGGCCCCATTATTAGTCGCAGAAAATTCGAAGCGTAGCGTGTACTTGGCGACGACTTCCTCGAGGTTGACCAAGACCAACCCCGCACCGACTCTAGCAGAGTTGGACGAACCATCCATGTATAGAGCCCAAAAGCCTTTGGAAAGGTCGGCATTTTCCTCGAGGGGGTTTGACCATGACAGCAGGGTGCCAGTCTCGATCTGTTCAAGCTCGGCTTCAACTGAAATGGTGCATTCTAACACAAAATTGGCCAATACCTAGGCCTTGATCGATGGCCAGGGTTGATAGTTGATGTCAAACTCTGTGAGCTTGATTGTCCATTTTGCAATTTTCTTGGAGGCGTCCGTTCGGTGAAGGACTGCTTTTATTGGTTGGTCCATGAGGGCTATTATGGTATGCCTCTGAAAGTAAGTTCGGAGTCTCCTGGCAGTAATTAGAAGAGAGTAAATCAGTTTTTCTAGCCTAGAGTATCTGATCTCTGCATCCCTCAGGATCCGACTTACGTAGTAGACCGATCGCTGCATCTTCGCTTCTTCCTTAATCAGGACCGCCGTCAGGGCCACCGGAGAGGCTACTAGGTACAGGAACAATTTCTCTATGGGTTCGGACTTTGCCAGCAGTGGAGGTGAGCCGAGGTAGTTTTTAAGCTCCTGGAACGTTCATTGGCACTCTGTCGTCCAGCAAAAGTTCTTTGGTTGCCTGAGAACTCGGAAGAAGGGCATAGACCGTTCAACCGATCTTGAGACGAAATAATTTAAGGATGCCACTTTTTCAGTCAGGCACTGGACTTCTTTGATAATTTTTGGAGCGGTCATCTTCTGAATGGCCTAAACTTTCTCGAGATTTGCTTCAATCCCATGCCTCGACACCATGAACCTCAGAAACTTTTCGAAGGTCACACCAAAGGCACACTTGATCGGGTTCAGTTTCATCTTGTGCTTTCTGAGTGCGCCGAAGGTCTCCTCAAGGTCAGCAAGGTGGTCTGTAGAAGTCCGACTTTTGACGAGCATGTCATCCACGTACACCTCCATGTTGCGGCCGATCTACTTCTTGAAGATCTTATTGACCAAATGCTGGTATGTTGCCCTTATATTTTTGAGCCCAAAGGGCATGATCCTGTAATAATAAAGACCACCATCAGTAACAAAAGTGATTTTCTCCTCATCCTCGGGCGTCATCCGTATCTGGTTATAACCGAAGAAGATATCCATGAAGGTGAGGAGCTCATGGCCCAAGGTCGCATCCACCAGTTGGCTAATCCTAGGCAGAGGATAGCTGTCCTTCAAGTAAGTCTTATTCAGCCTTTTGAAGTCGATGCACATCCTCCACTTATTGTTCATCTTTTTTATGAGGACCACATTTGAGATCCAGGTTGGATAATTAACCTCCCGGATGAATTCGACTTTGAGGAGCTTGTCTACTTCTTCGACGATTACTTTCTACCTCTCTGGGATGTGGTGGCGCATCCTTTCTCTTATCGATCGATGCTTAGGATCAATGATTAGCCGGTGTTCCATGACCTCAGTGTCGATTCTGGGCATATCCACTAGGGTCCAGGCGAAGACGTCCGCATTCCACCTGAGGAAGGCAACGAGTTGCTTCCGAATCTCGTCTCCTAAGTTAGAGCCGATCTGCACCACGTGCTCCATGTTCTCATCATTTAAGGGTACGAAGATGAGGTCCTCTATAGGCTCACCTCGCTCCTTAGTGAGGTTATCGCGGACATCTAGTCCATCAACAGGATAAAGGTCGGACTGTCCTTCCTTATGTAGGGCGATTGAGTAGCAGTGCTTTGCCAGAGCCTGATCTTTTCTGACCTCTCCGATCCCATGATTTGTCAGAAATTTTATTTTTAAATAGTAGGTTGACACTACCATCCGAAGTGCATTTAGACTAGGTCGGCCGAGATAGCATTATAGGCGAACGGAATCCTCATGATCAAAAAATTGACCTGCGCCTTAGCCAATTTTGAGCGTTGCCCTGCAATCATAGCCAAAGTTATTATGCCCTCAACTGATACGGCATTATCAGTGAATTCTATCAGCAGAGAGTTCATAGGCCCCAAGCAGTCATTGGATAAGGATATTTTCGAGAAAGCATCATAAAACAACACGTCAGTCGAGCTTTCATTATCCACTAAAATGCGGCATACATCATAGTCGGCAATGTTCAAAGAGATTACAACTGCATCATTGTGTAGGAACTGAATCCCCTAGGCATCCACCTCGGTAAAGGTCATGAGTTCCTCGATCCTCTATTTTTTTGCCGATCCCTCAGGTCTGCTGGCCTCCTCTTATCGAAGTCCCCCCAAGATAGTATTGATGATGCCGAGAGGTGGCCGATCTTTTTATTGGTCTTCCTCCCTCGGTGGTAACACCCTCGATCAATCTTTCTATCCTTCAGGCCATCTCCACAGGAATCGGCCAAGTCTGCCTTGTCTGATGAGCTCTTCGATCTCATCCTGGAGTTGGATGCATTCCTTAGTATCGTGACTGTGGTCACGATGATAAAAATAGAACTTATTGGGATTGTGCTTGCTGGGACGAGAATGCATCCTCTTCGATCTCGAAAGTTGCTCCTTGATTTCCATCAGCACTTGGACTTTCGGAGCGTTAAGAAGGGCGTAGTTGTGAAATCTTCGTTAGGAAGAACCTTGGTGCTGCGGAGAACCTGGGCGCACCCCTCTGTCGGGGCTTCTCCACCTCTGAGCCTGTAGGAGAGTTCGGGCTCGCCTGTGCCCAGAAGGAGTTCGAGAATGCTATCGAGCTTCTTTCGACTTTTCTTCTTCAGCGGGCCTGCCCGATCCATCGATTCGTCGCTCACCACCGACTTCATCGTCCTTGACCTTGAAGGCCTCTTCAGTTCGGACATAACCTTCAGTTCGAGCTAGTATGTCAGCAAAGTCTTTGGGATATTTCTTTTTCAGAGAGAACATAAAATCGTTCTTCTGGATGCCATTCTTGAGAGCGGCCATGATGACTGATTAGTCCAGATTTCGGACCTCCAATGCGGCAGCATTAAATCAGATGACATAGGCCCGAATGGATTCTCCCTCCTTCTGTCTGATGGTCATTAAAAAATTCAAACCTCGGCACGAACGTCGACTGCTGACGAAGTGGGCTGTAAACTGATGGCTTATCTGATCAAATGATAAGATGGTACTCGGCTTAAGCATCCAGTACCAGTTCCTGACGACTTCCTTAAGGATAGAGGGAAAAGCTCGGTATAAAATAGCGTCTGACGTGCCATTGAGCAACATCATTATCCGAAAGACTTTCAGATGGTCGATCGGATCGGTGGTCCCATCATAACTCTCAAACTGTAGGAGCTTGAAGTTCGGTGGGATCGATTTCTGCATGATTTTCTGCGAAAAAGAAGGGTCAGTGCAAATGTCATTACCATGTGAGGAGGGAGTGTGACGGAGTTCTTCGATTCGTCGGTTCATTTCTAAGAGCCTTTGATCCAAGAGATCTTCACGATCTTTGATCTTCAGGATTTTCTGATGGAATGGATGTGAAGCTTCCCCCTAGGTCGAGCCATGATCTAAGTAGGGGCCCTCCATCCTCTGCTTTCCCCTTCCGGGGATCGAAGGTCGGATAGCCCAAGTCGGCCATTCCTGGACTGGACCATAGGGCTCTAAAGAATTTTGCACCAATCGAGCCGGTGCTGGGGCCTACCGATGCATGGCCTGTATCACCTCTGTAAGGCCATGAACCTGCTAGATAAGCAGGTTGAACTACTCCGCATCTACCATGGCTATAGGGGAAACCTAAGTTACCGGGGTTGAAGCGAAAGTAGATGGATCTAGATGGGATCGGGGCGCGGAGGCCGTCGATCGTCGGGTCAAAGCTCTTCTGGGAGGTATTTTCTCTAAAAAAAAACTTTAGAGAGGAAGAAGAAAGATCTATAGAGAGGGGAGAGAGGTCATCGCTGAGCACTCCTTTAAGAATAAGAAAACCTCAGAGGTAAAGGGTCCTTCTTCTAGCGCCAATTTTGTTGCCGCAGAATCTGGTTATTGTCGGATTGAGCTGGAGCCAAGGAGGACGAGGTCACCGCTGGTAACCTGCAAAATAAAGTTTCGTCCGAAGTCGATGGTGGTGGCTCCGGCAGAATCCTCCGACGATCAAGTCACCTCTTCTGGCCAACAGAAATGAAGTGCTCAAGAATGAAAATTGAGCTTAGAGCTTTAGAGAGGAGAGGAGAGCTTAGAAAAAGTATATCTGGAGGGTCCCTTTTTATAGGCGGAGCTTGTAGCGGGTTGATGGTGACAGCTGCAGCTATTTAATAGCAGATTGCTCGAGGTCTGATAGAGTCAGTCATGGAGGGAGGCACCGTCTGTAGCGCCGTCTGCAATAGATTGATGATGACAGCCATCGCCATCCGATAGCGGATCGCTGTCGTCTGTAGTGGACTAATAACGATCGTTCATCGAGATTTAATAGCTGTAGCTCTGAAAAAGCAGACGTTGGTTGGTGGACTTTGGTATATATCAATTTCAGAGGAGTTCGGACTCCTGAAGGGGATACGTCTGGTGGGATTATCCGAGAGCAATCCGTTGGAGGGATCCGACTAAGGAAGAAGTCCGGAAGGAGTTCGGCTCCTAGAGGAGTTCGGTCGAAGGAAAAGCTTGAAAGTAGTTCGACTCTCGTAGGCATCCGACTGGAGTGATACGGAGAAAGTTCGGCTCTCGTGGGAGTCCGATTGGAGCTCGACCGCTGAAGAGTTTGGTAGGTTGAAGAAGTTCGGCTAAGATCCGACCGTTGGGGAGTTCGAAAGAAGCTCGATCGCTGAAGAGTTTGGCCGGCTGAAGGAGTTTGGCTAAAATTCGACCGTTGGATTCTTTCATGGCTACCGATTGTATTAGACTGAGCATCGAACTGAACTTCGGTAGGAACAAGATTTATTCCTAATCATGAGCAATATAATAAGTTTTTATGAGACTTAAATGACTATGAATATACTAATTTATAGTTAATTATAGATAGAAGAAAGAGCAAAATGTGTGGTCCAACGATGTTTGTTAGCAGACAATAGCAATAGCAAGTCGACATGTGTAAGATGATTGATTGTAATATAATTTTATTAAAATTATAAAATTTTTAATAAATTTTTATTATTTATAAAAAAATTAAAATAATTGTACCATATACATTTTTGGATCATTCAGTAAAGTATTATCATATTATTTATTAAGATTAAAAATTTAATAAAAATGAAATTTGAGATAAATAATTATGATTAACAATATATTTTATTTTTAATTTATATTTTTAATAAAATAAAATATTTTAAAATTTTGAATTATTAAATAATATGATAAAATTTTATTGAATGGTGGATGCTGGCAGAACCGTCGTGACCAATAAATTCTCCCGTACTACCTTGCTACTCAAAAAGTACATCGAACTTTAAAAGAAAATAAAAAAAAAAATGCTATCTTTTGGCCAGCTAATTACGCTACGCGACGTCTCAAACCTCGATGTTAGCCGCTGACCAATTGAAAGCCGGCGGGTGAGAGAGAGAGAGAGAGAGAGAGAGAGAGAGAAAGACGGGACTCATCTTCCAAGGCCGCCCAGAAGCTTTGCCGATTGATTCCGGTTCCGCCAAAAGCTCGGCCCGCCGGTAAAAAGATTCCCCCACCACCATCCAATCGATCATTTCTCTCCTTACAAGTTTGCAGTCGTTTAGATTCGCATCAAATATCGAAATTACGTGCAATTCCAACCCGCAATCCGGAATCTGGAGTCAACGGTCCAACCTACGTTGCTGAATATCTAACATTTTTTTAAGTAAATAATGTTGGTTAATCTGGCTTTTTATATCGACCGCTGCACCTAATCCATGTTCCTGACAGCGGGGATTCATTTTTTCTTTGTAAGGCCAAGTAATTGATGGGGATCGGATATGTCCATAAATCATGTGGGAGGTTTGTGGGTCAGCAAGTGTGGCCAGAAATTCCTCAATCGTGGGCCCTCATTCAGTGGACGAGTTATATTAATTAAAATTATCTGATAAATTATTCCTTCTCCAGATTACAAATATGTAACTCCTCCCCTAGACATCATGGGGCACATGATTTATTATTTTGTATCAAAATAAAATGCCTTCCAGGTCCCTGGTCACGACACATATCGCATATCCGTAGTAAAATGCGGCTTCTTTTTCTACCGGACAGGATCTTGAAAAGGCCCTGAGGCTTCACCGCCTCATGATGGATGCGACTCCACCATCCCGAGCATTAATTACTTATAATAAAAATGACCTTTATATTTATAACACAATTATGGTGGGCCAGTTTAGCAACAGGTGTCAAGCCAACAAATTGGTGTCCGGACCACAAGCCACTAAAAAATAACCTACTTGCTGCTCCCCGAAAAAAAAAAAAAAAAACTAGTTTATAGTCGCATCTTTGAATCCGTTTCACCGACTGGACGTCCCATCAAACCAAAAGCGCCGATTAAATACGTTAGCACCCAGGATCTAGGTGCCAACTATAAGATAGCTTCTTGGTGGCCGCTCCAGCTATCCAAACGTCAACGACAAAAGTAATGTGCTGCAAAGTAAAGTAACGTGCTGCACACATCGTTGCATGTTAAGACATCCATGGGACCGGGAGATTGCGTCGTCCTTGGCATCCAAGACCCATCTCTCTTCTGACTGGGAGATAAAAGTAAAGGCTTGTCCGTTTTTAAAAAAAATAAAAAATAAACGCTAATAAATTCGCGGTGGGCGAAAAAAATTAAATGAGATCCATCACGCGGGCACTTCAGATGCGCGCATCAGACAGACCACATGATATGATGGGTTCAACACGACATAAATATATAAAATTTAAATGATGTGGTTTGGGTGGGTGCAGGGATGCACAAGTTACGCCAGCGTCAGATTAGCTGTATCGCTCCTCCATGGCCCTATCATTGAGATTCCTTCAAATAAATATCCTGGGAATGATGGTATTCCCTATGTAAATATATGCATAAAAGCATTTATGAAGAAGAATTTCATCTCGAAAAAATCGCTGCCAAACAGCTACTTTGCCCAAAACGAAAGCAGCATCCAAATGCAAACAAGCACCCAAACTTTATGCAGATGGGGGCCATAGCCACATGACCCTTTCTTATGCCCCATCTTTTCATATTAGCCGCACTACGGGGTAGGGTATGCATCGGTTCCAAACACGATTATTATGAGCGGTCCTACTTTGTTAAACAGCATGTTTCTTGATCTGTTTCCTGCGGTGCCAATTGAACATCTTAGCTAAAATGCAAGTCGGTGAGCACCCTGAGGTGAGGTAGTTTCGTTTCCCTGCGAAAGGTCATCATCTTCGGTTGGGTGACTTTCAACATGCTATGCTCCCCTGGTTAATTTTCGAAGAAAATAAATGATATTCTTGAAAGAAGTGAGGATTCTTGTTGCTTATAAAATAGCTCGAACAATAATAATACTTTTTAATTAATATATGTTGCTCCCGATCTTTCTACCTGAGATCGGCTGTCGAGATTGATGTAGTCGAGATGAGTTCACCGTTGCAGTTTCACCCGATCACTATAAAGAAGTCCTCATCAGAGCATTTTCTGGTGAAGATCCTCCAATACTTAAGTTAGAAGATGGAGAACAATGAAAGAAGAGAAAACGTCGAGTTGAATGCATACCTTGAGGATTTCGAAGTCCCTTTATTTATAGAAAAAGAATTAGAATCGTATTCATCTCGGACTCTGATGACCTTTCGAATTTATCACACAGATTGATTCGGATAAGATATTTTTCTTTTTTGGAAGATTAAATCTTAGAGGATTCCTTCTTTATCAAGATTTTTCTAATTTAAAAGAGAGATAAATTCAGGTAAGAGGATAGGTCGTCAATAGATGAGCTATAGTAGATTGTCCATGGCTGAGGTTCCTTGATCTGCATAGCTGGCAGTCGACTTTAGGTTCTCTAAGATTAGTAGGTATGATACGATCTATAGTAGATCATCCGGAGATGAGGTGAACTAGGGCTGATATGAAGAGTCATCACCATTTTAGTAGTTGGTGCTAGTTGATCTTCATGACTTTTATAGTTCGACTGGACACAATAATGTAGTAGTTGAGGACGAGGTATAGGCAACCCACAATAGATGCCCCTCGTTCTCGAGGCCGAACTTTAGATTGATCGGCCGAAGGGAGTATTAATTCGAGGTCGAGATCGATTTCATCAGGTTATTCTTTGTTAACATGTATCAAAGATCGGCATCTTGAGATAACCCATCGTAAACCAACTATCTTTGTTGGTGCAGAAATCCGTCTTCGTCGGAGGTCGCCGGAGTCGAGGCCGCTGAGGTCGCCGTCGGGAACCTGCAAAATGAAGTTCCATCCGAAATCGGTGGGGGGTGGCTTCGGCAGGACCCTCCGACGGTCAAGTCAGTTTTCGGCCAACAGTAACGGAGTGCTCGGAATGAGTTCCGGAGCTTAGAGAGGAGGAGGAGAGCTTACAGAGTCGAGAGTTCAGAGAGCATAGCCTTAGCGTGTCGGGAGGGTCCTTTATATAGTGGAGCTTGATGGTGACAACTGCAGCCGCGTGCTGGCGGGCCGCTCGAGGTTCGGCGGAGTCAGTCTCACGAGCTGGTGCCGTATGCGGTGGATTGAGGGTGACAGCCAACGCCGTGACAGTGCGGCGGATTGAGGGTGACAGCCATCGCCGCCTGATAGTGGGTCAGCGGATTGAGGGTCGACAGCCATCGCCTGCCGGACAGACTGATGGTGCGGTGGACTGATGGCCTGCGGCGGACTGACTGATGACTGATGGTGATGGTTGCAGAGCTTGCCGAATGAAGGGTTGAAGGCCTTCGTCGTGTGCCCATTTCGGAGGAGTTCGGGCTCCTGAAGAGGAAGATAGGAGGGAGTTCGGCTCCCATAGGCGTCTGGCTGGAGGTATGCAGCTAAGGCTCGTCCGCTGAAGAGTTCGGCTACTAAGAATCTGAAGCTCGGTCGTATGGGGGTTCGGCCGGCTGTTGGACTTTCGCTGAGGCATGGACACTTGAGAGTTCGGTAGGAGCTCAGTCGACCGAAGTTCGATGAGGGCGACCGCTGAGGAGTTCGGCCGAGTGACGACTGCTGAGGAGTTCGGGCTCCTGAGTGACGACCGCTCAGGGATTCCGCTAAAGCCCGTCTGCTGAGGAGTTCGGCCGCTGAGAGGACTTTATTGAAGCTCGGCCGCTTGAAGTCGGTCCGAAGGAGTTCGGCCGTGGGGAGTGCGAAGGAGTTCGGCCGCTTGGAGTCGGTCCGAAGGAGTTCGACCATGGAGAGTCCGAAGGAGTTCGGCCGCTTGGAGTCGGTCCGAAGGAGTTCGGCTGTGGGAAGTCCGAAGGAGTTCGGCCGCCCAGGAAGTTCGGTCTCAACGCTGGGAGTCCAGAAGAAGCTCGGGAGCTGACCAGTTCGGCCTGCTGGAAGAAGCTCGGCCGCTGGGAGTTCGGCTGAAGCCCGTCTGTCGAAGCTCTTCTGCGGCTACTGGTTACATTAGGCTGAGCGTCGGGCCGGGCTTCGGCAGGAGCGGGATTTATCCCCAACAGTAGCCCCCCACTCCCGAGTTCAAAAATTGAAGGAAGGGAGTACCAAAACAGGCGACTGCCGAAGTCTTCTTTCAGGCTCCGCGTTTGTTGCAGCTGAAGCTCGGGGGGAGGTCTCATCTCCAGCCAATGTTGATGCTGAAGGTGAGGCTGAGGCTTGGGGGAGACCTCATCTCCAGTCGATGTTTGGAGTTGAAATGGAACTCGTTTCCAGCTAAAGTCGATGAAGCTGATGTTGAAGCCAAAGTAAATCTCGCCTCTTGTGGTCGAAGTCAGAGTTGAGCTCCTCGGAGGCGACATTATCTTCATCAGCTGAAGTTGACTCGAGGGAGACCTCCTCTCCTGCAGTCGAGATTGAAGTGCGCACTCGGAGGAGATCTTATCTCCTGCAGTCGAGCTTTCCTCGGGAGAGATCTTATCTCCTGAGGTCGAGGTTGAAGTGCGCGCTCGGGGGAGATCTTATCTCCTACAGCCGAGCTTCCCTCGGGGGAGATCTTATCTTCTGCGGTCGAGGTTGAAGTGCGCGCTCGGGGGAAATCTTATCTCCTACGGCCGAGCTTCCATCGGGGGAGATCTTATCTCCTGCAGCCGACGTGCGCGCTCGGGGAGATCTTATCTCCTGCAGCCAAGCTTCCCTCAGGAGAGATCTTATCTCCTGCAGCCGAGGTTGGTGCTCGCGTTAGGATGAGGTTCTCCTCCTGTTCCTAACCGAGGTTGTTCACGGTCGCTCGGGAGAGATCTTATCTCCTACGGCCGAGGTGCGCGCTCGGGGGAGATCTTATCTTCTGTAGTCGAGCTTCCCTCGGGGAAGATCTTATCTCCTGCAGCCGAGGTTGGTGCTCGCATTAGGACGAGGTTCTCCTCCTGTTCCTAACCGAGGTTGTTCACGATCGCTCGGAAGAGATCTTATCTCCTGCGGCGAGGTCGAAGTGCACGCTCGGAGGAGATCTTATCTCCTGCAGTCGAGCTTTCCTTGGGGGAGATCTTATCTCCTACAGCCGAAGTACGCGCTCGGGGGAGATCTTATCTCCTACAGCCGAGCTTCCCTCGGGGGAGATCTTATCTCCTGCGGTCGAGGTTGAAGTGTGCGCTCGGGGGAGATCTTATCTCCTGCAGCCGAGCTTCCCTCGGGGGAGATCTTATCTCCTGCGGCCAAGGTTGAAGTGCGCGCTCGGAGGAGATCTTATCTCCTGCGGCCGAGCTTCCCTTGGGGGAGATCTTATCTCCTGCAGTCGAGGTGCGTGCTCGGGGGAGATCTTATCTCCTGCAGCCGAGCTTTCCTCGGGGAGATCTTATCTCCTACAGCCGAGGTTGGTGCTCGCGTTAGGACGAGGTTCTCCTCCTATTCCTAACTGAGGTTGTTCACGGTCGCTCGGGAGAGATCTTATCTCCTGCGGCCGAGGTGCGCGCTCGGGGGAGATCTTATCTCCTGCAGCCGAGGTTGGTGCTCGCGTTAGGACGAGGTTCTCCTCCTATTTCCTAACCGAGGTTGTTCACGGTCGCTCGGGAGAGATCTTATCTCTTGCGGCCGAAGTGCGCGCTCGGAGGAGATCTTATCTCCTGTAGTCGAGCTTTCCTCGGGGGAGATCTTATCTCCTACAGTCGAGATTGAAGTGCGCGCTCGGAAGAGATCTTATCTCCTACGGTCGAGCTTCCCTCGAGGGAGATCTTATTCCTGCAGCCGAGGTGCGCGCTCGGGGAGATCTTATCTCCTGCAGCCGAGCTTCCCTCGGGGGAGATCTTATCTCCTGCAGTCGAGGTTGAAGTGCGCGCTCGGAGAAGATCTTATCTCCTGCAGCCGAGCTTCCCTCGAAAAAGATCTTATCTCCTGCGGTCGAGGTTGAAGTGTACGCTCGGGGGAGATCTTATCTCCTGCGGCGAGCTTCCCTCGGGGGAGATCTTATCTCCTACGGTCGAGGTTGAAGTACGCACTCGGGAGAGATCTTATCTCCTGCAGCCGAGGTTGGTGCTCGCGCGTTAGGATGAGGTTCTCCTCCTGATCCTAATCGAGGTTGTTCACGGTCGCTCGGGAGAGATCTTATCTCTAGCCGAGGTTGAAGTACGTGCTCGGGGAAGATCTTATCTCCTGTGCCGAGCTTCCCTCGGGGAGATCTTATCTTCTGCAGCCGAAGTGCGCGCTCGGAGGAGATCTTATCTCCTGCGGCCGAGCTTCCCTCAGGGGAGATCTTATCTCCTGCGGTCGAGGTTGATGTTGAAGTGCGCGCTCGGGGGAGATCTTATCTCCTACGACTGAGCTTCCCTTGGGGAGATCTTATCTCCTGCAGCCGAGGTGCGCACTCGGGGGAGATCTTATCTCCTGCGGCGAGCTTCCCTCGGAGGAGATCTTATCTCCTATAGCCGAGCGGCCGAGCTTCCCTCAGGAGAGATCTTATCTCCTGTGGCCGAGGTTGAGGTGCGCGCTCGGGGGAGATCTTATCTTCTGCGGCCGAGCTTCCCTCGGGGGAGATCTTATCTCCTGCAGCCGAGGTGCGCGCTCGGAGGAGATCTTATCTCCTGCGGCCGAGCTTGTTGCTCGCGTTAGGACGAGGTTCTCCTCCTGTTCCCAATGGGCTGTGGGGGCACATGGGGACCGTCGTCCTCGCCTCTCCCCCATCTCGTTTTAGGTGAACGAGGCCTTCGACCTTGCTCGCGTTAGGACGAGGTTCTCCTCCTGTTTTCAACGGGCTGTGGGGGCACATGGGACCGTCGTCCTCGCCTCTCCCCCCATCCCGTCCTTTGTGGACGGGGCCTTCGACTTTGCTCACGCTAGGACGAGGTTCTCCTCCTGTTCCTAGCCGGCTGTGGGGGCACATGAGGACCGTCGTCCTCGCCTCTCCCCCCATCCCGTCCTTTGTGGACGGGGCCTTCGACTTTGCTCGCGCTAGGACGAGGTTCTCCTCCTGTTCCTAGCCGGCTGTGGGGGCACATGAGGACCGTCGTCCTCGCCTCTCCCCCCATCCCGTCCTTTGTGGACGGGGCCTTCGACTTTGCTCACGCTAGGACGAGGTTCTCCTCCTGTTCCTAGCCGGCTGTGGGGGCACATGAGGACCGTCGTCCTCGCCTCTCCCCCCATCCCGTCCTTTGTGGACGGGGCCTTCGACTTTGCTCACGCTAGGACGAGGTTCTCCTCCTGTTCCTAACGCGGCTGACTGCTTCTTCCCTGTCATCGCATAGATTTCGCATCCAGAAATGATTTTATTGAGAGGGGAGAGTTTTACCGAGGAGAAGCTGATCGCAGCGCATTTTCGTTCGAGGGTTGTCGGGGTGTTGTTCCTCGGAGTTCCCTCGGGCAGTAAGTCCCGTCCAGACGACCTCCTCTATCTCATGCCGGCCTTCTTAATTTGGAACATGCTTCTCTTGACTTTGTCGCTGGGGACGACAATCCCCGATGTAGCTAGCTCCTAGCTCCTCCCCGGGGTGGCGTTGCGAAGCGGCCGACCTTCTTATCTTTTTCAGTTACGGCAGCGCCTTTAGCCGATCTTCTCCTGCTTCAGACCGGACGTCGGAGGAATTTATCCCGTCGTCCCTTTTTGACGAGCTCTTCAATCTCGTCTTGGAGCTGAACGTATTCCTCAGTGTCGTGGCCGTGGTCGCGATGGTAGGGGCTTTACTTGCCTTGATCGCGCACGTTTGGGGAGGCCGTAGTCCTTCAGGACTTGGCGGCCGGCTCTTAACTTCGCCGAGAATTCGAGTTAGAGGAGCGGGTCGCAGCTGCGGAATCTTTCGAAAGGAGGATTTCTTCGCGCCCTTCTGTCGGAGGCTTCCTTTGCGGTGAGCTCGAGAAGTTCGGGCTTCGCTTGCGTGGAGCTTCATTCCGCTTTCCCGTGAAACTTTCCATGGGAGAACTTCATGCTTCTTTGTCCGGACTTCCCTGCTCGCAGAGAGGGGGTCGGCTTTGCTTGCCCGAACTTTATCGCACCTCCCATGAATTCGTTGTAGCGATGTACTTGAGGGGGAGTTCGGCCTCGATCGCCCTGGGGCGGTCTCGAGCGCGGCCGAACTTCACTTGGGTGATCTGCTGCGGAGTTCGGCCTCCCTGATGCCGAACATCATTCGTGGGAGAACTTCGTTTCGCCACTGCTTGCGCCGAACTTCACTGTGATGGTGGGCTTTAAGGTGGAGCTCGGCTTCGCTTGCGCCGAGCTTCATTGATGAGCTCAAAAGGAAGAGTTCGGCCTTGCTTCCTGCCGAACTTTATTTCGATGAGCTGATGAGTTCGGTCTTCCTCCGAACTTCGTTCCACGGGAGAACTTTGCTTCGCCCTCGCTTGTGCCGAACTTCATTCCACGGGGGGCTTCGTTCCGTCCTTGCCGGTGCCGAACTTCATTTGGAGGTTGAGCTGAGGAGTTCGGCTTTTCAACGAGCTTCATTTCACCTTGATGCCGAGCTTTGGGGGGAGCCCGGCTTTTCTTCGAGCCGAACTTCATTCCTCTTTCCCACGAGACCCGCCGTGGGAGAACTTCCTGCTGCTCTTGTTCGGACGAGTTCGGACGAGCTCGAGGGGAGCTCGGCTTTTCTTGCCCGAACTTCGTTCCGCCTCCGGTGAACACTTTGTAGGCGGTTCCTTTGGGGGACATACTGGAGCGTGAGTTCGGCCTCACTTGCGCCGAACTTCGTTCCGCTTTCCCGCGGAAGCTTCCGCGGGAGGACTTCATACTTCTTTGTCGGAGCTTCCTCGATGACGGGCTCATGGGTGGGTTCGGCCTTCCTCGCGCCGAACTTCATTCCGCTTTGGCGGGGGAACTTCTGCTCTCCGTTTCTCTCTTCGGGGCGATTGGGCTCTTCCTTAAGGCTGATTCCTCGCGCCCTCATGGCGGGCTTGCTGGTGGAGTCGCCACCGGAGGCTGCTGTATAGCCTGCAACGCCTCCGTGAGGCCACGGATCTGTCGGACAAGCAGGCCGAACTGCTTCACATCCACCGCGGGTGCAGGTGGAACCTAGGCCGCCGGGGCTGAAGCAGGAACAGACGGGCCTGGACGGGATCGGGTCGCGGAGGCCACCGAGCGCCGTGCCGAAGCTCTCCTGGGTGGCGTTTTCTCTTCGGAAGAGAAAAGGAAGATCTCCGGAGAGGGAAGAGAAGGGTCGCCGAGCACTCCTTTAAGAACAAGGGAACCTCGAAGGTTCAGGCCCTTCCTCTAGCGCCAATCTGTTGGTGCAGAAATTCATCTTCGCTGGAGGTCGTCGGAGTCGAGGCCGCTGAGGTCGCCGTCGGGGACCTGCAAAATGAAGTTCCATCCGAAACCGGTGGGGGGTGGCTCCGGTAGGACCCTCCGACGGTCAAGTCAGTTTTCGGCCAACAGTAATGGAGTGCTCGGAATGAGTTCCGGAGCTTAGAGAGGAGGAGGAGAGCTTAGAGAGTCGAGAGTTCAGAGAGCTTAGCCTTAGCATGTCGGGAGGGTCCTTTATATAGTGGAGCTTGATGGTGACAACTGCAGCCGCGTGCTGGCGGGCCGCTCGAGGTTCGATGGAGTCAGTCTCACGAGCTGGTACCGTGTACGACGGATTGAGGGTGACAGCCATCGTCGCCTGACAGTGGGTCACTATCGCCTGCGGTGGACTAACTGATGGTGCGACGGACTGACCGATGGTGATGGTTGCAGAGCTTGCTAAATGAAGGGTTGAAGGCCTTCGTCGTGTGCCCATTTCGGAGGAGTTCGGGCTCCTGAAGAGGAAGATAGGAGGGAGTTCG
The DNA here is from genome assembly GCA_006176705.1 of Cocos nucifera. Classification (NCBI taxonomy): domain Eukaryota; kingdom Viridiplantae; phylum Streptophyta; class Magnoliopsida; order Arecales; family Arecaceae; genus Cocos; species Cocos nucifera. Next base: position 263,121 of record QRFJ01004494.1, read on the forward strand.
GCTCCCATAGGCGTCTGGCTGGAGGTATGCAGCTAAGGCTCGTCCGCTGAAGAGTTCGGCTGCTAAGAATCCGAAGCTCGACCGTATGGGGGTTCGGCCGACTGTTGGACTTCCGCTGAGGCTTGGACACTTGAGAGTTCGGTAGGAGCTCGGTCGGCCGAAGTTCGATGAGGGCGACCGCTGAGGAGTTCGGTCGAGTGACGACTGCTGAGGAGTTTGGGCTCCTGAAGAGGAAGATAGGAGGGAGTTCGGCTCCCATAGGCATCTGGCTGGAGGTATGTAGCTAAGGCTCGTCCGCTGAAGAGTTCGGCTGCTAAGAATTCAAAGCTCGGCCGTATGGGGGTTCGGCCGGCTGTTGGACTTCCGCTGAGGCTTGGACACTTGAGAGTTCGGTAGGAACTCGATCGACCGAAGTTTGATGAGGGCGACCGCTGAGGAGTTCGACCGAGTGACGACTGCTGAGGAGTTCGGGCTCCTGAGTGACAACCGCTCGGGAATTTTGCTAAAGCCCGTCTGCTGAGGAGTTCGGCCGCTGAGAGGACTTTATTGAAGCTCGGCCGCTTGAAGTCGGTCCGAAGGAGTTCGGCCGCTTGAAGTCGGTTCGAAGGAGTTCGGCCGCTTGAAGTCGGTCCGAAGGAGTTCGGTCGTGGGGAGTGCGAAGGAGTTCGGCCGCTTGGAGTCGGTCCGAAGGAGTTCGGCCGTGGAGAGTCCAAAGGAGTTCGACCGCTTGGAGTCGGTTCGAAGGAGTTCGGCCATGGAGAGTCCGAAGGAGTTCAGCCGCTTGGAGTCGGTCCGAAGGAGTTCGGCCGTGGGGAGTCCGAAGGAGTTCGGTCACCCAGGAAGTCGGTCTCAACGCTGGGAGTCCGGAAGAAGCTCGGGAGCTAACCAGTTGGGCCTGCTGGAAGAAGCTCGACCGCTGGGAGTTCGGCTGAAGCCCGTCTGTCGAAGCTCTTCTACGGCTACTGGTTACATTAGGCTGAGCGTCGGGCCGGGCTTCGGCAGGAGCGGGGTTTATCCCCAACAGTCTTCAAATATGACCATCCATCCATCTGATCCGGAGAGCATTGCTTGGACCAATCAATGATTGCCACTTGTTGAAGATCTGAGAGAGTTAGTGAACCGACAATAGATCGAAGCCGTTCAGATCTTCTATAAATAGGGCCGATGTAACTTTAGTTTTTACTGTTTCTGCTATTGAAGGGGGAGAATTCTAGCACTTTGCATTTTTGAAGACATTGCTTAGTTGAAGCCGATCTTTCGTCGACCCCGTCTTCATCCCTTGCTTGCTTGACTGCATCACTCTGTAGGTTAGTCTCCCATTATCTACTATGAGTGAGTCGAGTTCGTTCTCGTCCACTTAGAGTTCGGATGACCGTTTAAGAGATGCGGACTAAGAGTCCCAAGTAGCTAGTTCTTTAGATAAGTTCGAAGAGAACGAGATTCCAGACTATGGTCCTTTTAGGATAAATTTCATCCTCACCTTCGAGAGCTTGGAGATCATTAGGTTAAAGTATCAAATTTTGGCCGACTTTAGATTCGAGGTCGTCAATCCCGGAGAATGAATAGCACTTCCTCATCAGGATCAAGTAGGCCTTTACAAGAAATCTTTAAAGGTTGGTCTCAGACTGCCCTTCTACTTTTCTTAGCCATAGAATTTCTTAACTTATATAGAACTAGTCGAAAACCCACGCATTATGCGAGATGGATAATTACGATCTATAATTATTAAATTTTTTTAATAATAAATATTCTATAGTTTTTTTTATAATATTTTATTTTATTTTATTTATTTATTATACATATATTATATATTTTTATTATATTATAAAATAATATATTTTTTCTTATTTTCATACCTTCTATGCACCCATCGGTGCTGCCGCACCCTTTTGTCGTCCCACCACAGTTTCTCTTCTTTCTTGATAAATGTCAATCCTGATCGCACATCTCTTCTTCTCATATCTTCTCTGTGCCCGTTGGTGCCGCCCAACCTCCTACCACCCCACTATCACTTTTTTTCTCTTTCGGCAAACATCAATCCCGATCGCATCCTCCAATGCCCGTGTCAATATCATCCCCTCGATGCCACCACTGAAGAAAGAGAGAGAAACTCTCTATTCTTTTTTTTATCTTCTTATTTTTTTTATAAAATATTATATATATTTTTTTATTCCTATTCTTATAACTTCTCCGTGCCCGCTGGTGCTACCTCACCCTTCTGTCGTCCTAGCATGACTCCTCTTCTCTCTCGACAAATATCGATCTTGATTGCACTCTCATCCTCTCTCTTCTTCTCATACTTTCTCCATGCCCGATGGTGCTACCCCACCCCCTGCTGCCCCATCACCATTCCTCTTCTCTCTTGGCAAATGTCAATTTTGATTGCACCCCCTGATGCCTTTATCGGTACTGCCACCTCGGGGGCCACAATTGAAGGAAGAGAGAAAACTCTCTCTTCTTTCTTTTCCTTTTCTTTTCTTTTTTTTTTATTATTTATTTTCATAATTCTTATTATTTTCTTTCTCAATTTTTGGTCAGCAGTCATTTTTTCTCGATTTCTTGTCTACCGAATACTCAGAATACTACCATTCTCAATTCTTTGCATCATCCAAAAACTAACTAAACACCAAAAAAATAATAAAAAAAATTAAAAAATATTTTAAAAAAATACCATCAAACTCATCTTTCTTTTGAAGTATGGAAGGGCTCAATTTCACCTCCTTGCTTGCCCATGGTGCTCCCATCACCATCTTTCCAATCGAGAAAGATAGAAATTCGAAGGAAGGGGCAAAGAGAATGGAAAGCGATATACTTCATCATTAGTATCTTATAAACTTTTAGAGGCTATTAAATGCAAAAATTTAACTTTTAAATCGATAGAGTACCATGCTTTATTTACGTATAATTTATTAGGATTAATCTGATTTGATCCGATGGATTGATTCAAATCTCAAAATATATTATTTTTTAAAAAATAAAAATATTATTTTTTAAAAAATAAAAATATTAGTTTTTAAAAAATAAATTAGTATGTTATTATTTTTAAAATTAAAAAAATAATATGTTATCTTTTTAAAATAATATTAAATTTATATTTTTAAAAATATTATTATTACTATAATCTTTTATTTTTTAAAAATAATATTTAAAAAATGCTATTTTTGTCTCTTCTCCATTCCCTACTTTTTAAAATATTTTTTTAATTTTTAAAATACTATATTATTATTATTTAAAAATAATATTTTAAATTATTATTAATAATAAAATAATATTTTTTCTTTCTAAATATTTTTTTTTCTTTTTCTCCTTCCTTTCCTTCCTTCCGCCGCCTCCCCCCATCCCTTGTCCCTATCGCGTGAGGCCAAGGTCGCGGTCGTCCGCGTCGTCCCTACCATGGCGCCGCCCCACTACCATCTATATTGTACGTGCCTCTGCATGACCATCAAACCTCCTCCTCTTTCCTCCCCCGACTTCGGCACCACCAACCCCATTCCATCCCCTCCCTCGGCTCTGATGCCACTAACCCCCTCGTCTCCCCTCCCTGGCCCTCAGCACCTTCCATGCCTCCCCCACCTCGCACGACCACCCCTCGCACCCTCCACAGCCCAACCCCTGCAAGGAGAAGGAGGTGGCCTCCCCACCTCCCACCCCTTGCCCCCACCATGTCAGGCCAAGGTCATGACCGTTCGTGTTGCCCCCATTAGGGTGTTGTCCCACCTTCGTTCACGCCACACCCACCATCTGCACCGCACCTGCCTCTGCACGATAACCAAACCCCCTTCCCTTTCCAACCCCGGCTCCGGCACCGCCAACCCACCTCCCTTCCCTTTCTTCTTTCTATTTCCATCTTTTTTCAGAAGGAAGGAGAATTAGATGAAGGCGGAGAGCCCTAGAGAGTGGTGGAAGTGTCGAGAGAAGAAGCTGTCCGAAATAGCATTATAGAAGATGGGAGGCTTAGTGCGATCGAAATAGTTAGTTTCATGTGGCACAGCTAAAGCCATCTTAGATGCCGACATGGCAACACCATAGTACTCCTCCGTAGAGTATTGTTATATATATATATATATGATAAGCCCTTATTATTGAAAATCGAGCAGGATTAACGCATGTATTTTTGAAATATTTTTGAATTAAATAGCAACGAAAGCTAAATTAATCTAAAATTAGTTTAATGCATGCATTGATCTAATCAGTATTGATCTAATCAATAAAATTCTACTCAGGATCTAGACATGCTAATATATAATTAAAAATTTAAATACGATCGATCAGCAAATATGATTTGCTGATCGATATGAGTTCAAAATTCGATAGCTGTATGCGGATAGCTGATCTCCATAATCTGAAACTATCAGAAGAAGCTATGGCATCATGCTACAGCCACACACTCATCCGATCTTTATGGTTGATTCATATGGAGCTCCTGATTCTGATCAGCTCTACCAAAGTGCTAGCTCCTCGTCGGAGCCTTCGATGGTTGATCTTCATTGATCTGATCGATGACCTTTCTTCTGATCTTTTGGATGCTCCGAAAGGCTAGAAGATAAAAAATAAAGGATGATGAGGTGGTGTAGAAAATCTAGTGGTGATCCGAGGCTCACAGCACTCGATCTCTCCACCCAAATCTTGAGTCCCAACTTTAGGATTTTGAATACTCAAAAAATCCTAACATCCGAAAATCCTCTCACGCCCACTCCTAGATGAATTTTTCCATGAAACAAATTTTCATAAAAAGATGAACTCTCCCTCTATCGTACACCTAATCTCAAAATATTTTTAGATGGGTGACAAAGTAGAAAAAAATAGTAGAAGTGGCATGTGAGGAATGTTGGCATAGGAAAGATGCTACCTCTCTCCTTGGACTTTTCCATGCCCAGACTTGCGCCCCTCTTTGGTTTTTCTCTCTCTAAGAAACCTTTCCATGCCCCTCTCTAATCCTTCATGTAAACCCATGCATGCCCATCTAAAAAAAAATCTTTTAAATGGGTGCTCACAGTGGATTAAACGCATAGAGGGGATAAGGGGTTTAAGCTTGAATTCATTAAAATTCAAACTCATTTGACTTTTCCAAATTGGTTTCAACCAAACCAAATATTCTAGATCCAATTAAACTAGATCAAATCTAATCAAATTAGGCTTAACCCAATCTAATAAAATGTTAATCAAATTAGAAAATAATTAGATCCAGATCCTGATTAAATTAGGATCGAATCTTTCTTAGCAATTAGGTCAACTCATGACCTAGTCGAGTTAAACCCAATCGAATCTAATTCGATCAAACTTGATCGAATCTTCATTGCTCAATCAAATTGAGCTAATCAGTAATTAAATTATTAATTAATCCTTCAATAAATATAGAGTTTTAATCGAATGGATGTCTAGGCAATAGAATTCCATCAACATGAAACTCTTGAAGAATCTCAATCCAGTGAAACTTTTGAACCCAGTGTTCCAAACGAATGAAACTCATGATCACAGAGTCTCAAACTAATGAAACTCTTGATCAGAGAGTTTTAGATGAGTGAGACACAGAGTTTTAGTCCATTAGGACTCTTGGTCATAGAGTTTCAATCCAGTGGAACTCTTGACCATAAAGTCTCAGGTCATCAAGACTCAAGATCAGCCATCAGATCAGGTAGAAAATTTTATTATGTACGATCTCATAGGTTCAAATTTTAAGTTGATAGCATAAAAATTGATATTATATACCAATCGATGTGATCATCTAGTAATGGTATCCAACATTCGGATAGATCGAATAGTCACAATGCAACATCGACAAAGCTATGGTATATGGTTACCGTATAATTCATTTCCTTGACTTCAATGCTCAAAAGATGACCTAGAGTTTAACTGTCAACTCTGAAAAGTCATTTATAGTATATTTCAAAATACAGTGTTTATCGAATGGACCATCCCGACTGAAGTTTTGCTAAATTGAAATACAGTGATGCACTTGCTCCAATACATGAAGAGATCAATATCATTTTGACTCATACAACTTCATAAGTACTTGACTGCATCCAGTAGTCTTTCATTACTGAATTAAAAATTTAGATAGTTTGGTACCTAAGTATAGTGAATTGCCTGCAAGTCACTGCAGTGATCTCAGATCTAAGGGATAATTATATCTATATCTTTCGTGAGCAACTCTTGACAGTACAGAGCTATGCAGTTGGATCACATTCAGTAAAATATACTCCTATATTTTATCTGCATGCTATACCAATATAGCATATTCCTTGGTTAAGAGGATAACCAATACATATGGCTCACAATGACCTATACTTGATACGTTGTCGTCCTAGGCAATAATGTATCATTTGATCGCGAACTGATTTAAGGACTAAACTATAAATTCTTCTTTATCGAGTCTAAATAATTTTAAGAACTTTATCACAGAAGAATTCATTATAGAAAGATGCAAAAAGATGATAAAAAGCTAGAATAATAATTTTATTTATTTATAATTTAAGTATAAATTAAAAATTAGTTCAACCATCTACAACCTATATGATTAGCTTTAGAATACAATTTCCAACACCTATAGCATATCATCGGACTCCTGACGATAGATCTTAGCCTTTTCTATCCATTGGGATCGAATCGAGCTTCTATCTCTTTCGAGCTTACTTCATATTGAAGGAGCATCCTACAGAGATCAGATGATGGTATTGTAGAAAAACAAGATTTTTTGCCACAAGATCGATTTGATCTGATCAGATCTGTAGCTAAATTTTAAAATCTTTTCTAGAACTTATAATTTGATTTAAGAGTTCTCAAATCTGATCCTTATGATCTAATATTAAAAATAAAACAGCAATAATCATCATTACCTATTTAGGATAAACCATTACCCTGATGATGATCTACCGTAACCAGAAGTCCTGAAGCTAGCCACGCACGCGTCTGGCCTCTACTGGAGTCCACTCAGGCCGGTTCTGAATGCCTTCTTCTTCTAGGTATAATCTTAAAAGATCAGATCAAATCTGAATCTATGAAGCCTTCAAAGGAATCTTCAAAAGCAACACCTTGTCCCTTGATGTAGAAATCCTATCTTTGATCTTTGCTTCAGCTTTCGTTAACACTTGATCGCTGAACCTTCATCCAATCTGGTATTGTTGTTGAGATGGGAGAGAGGAGTAGTAGGAGAGGTGTGGAGATGGGTTTGGCGACAGCACTTTATGTTAGATATATGCCCTAGAAGCTAGATTGGTCGATACTTGTAAAATTCTTTCTAGAAGCATTTTCATAATTTTGATTTAAAATTAATAAATGAATTAATTATTCTATCATATTATGTATTAAAGTGCCTGTGATACATCTTTTGAGTTAACGGGAATGATAACACATATTCTTAAGAATTGAGAATTTAAGACATGTGTTATCATAATTAACTCATAAACTACTTTCGATCGTAGGATCATCATGAGGATGATGATCGATCCAGAAGATCGATGTACGATCACTTTTTTAGGATAAATAAATCTTGAGTCTATGGTATAAAAATATTAGAGTGAGAGTATAGGTACTCGTTGAGAACGAGAATACTGAGTGTGACCACCTCGAGCAGTCATAAGAAAGTCTACCTTCTCATCGATGACTAGCTCGATGTTGCAGTGTATGTCTGGTTCTTTGATCTAAGGTGCATCGATAGTTCACCTTGAGGATGTTATAGTTTGACTATACCATAACTCGATCTCCTAGCCATTCAAAATACTGAGGTGTAGCATGTCCATTATAGGAACTGGATCACACCAAAATAAAATCTATCAATCTCGATAGAGGAGTCGTCCTATGATGATCATGAGATCGAGTTCTAAAATTCATAGCTATGATAGTATGAAATAATAGAAAGAAGTTTATATTAGAATTTTACATCAGACTCGAATCGAATGATTTATTCATATGATAGGTGTTGGGTTTGATGAGTTCGCCTTAATTCTAATATTGTCAGAGCTTATGATAGAAGAACCCAATCACATAGGTAGCTACATCGAGAGGTTTGCTATTCGATTCTGATGGTTTGCTACCATATACTACTAGGTGTCAATGATGGATTTTGGGATTAATTAAAATTATCTTGATGATTGATGATTCTAATTGGATGAATCAAAAAAATTCTGATCTATCAAAAGATATTTCGATAATGTCGATGATGAAAATCATGATATATCTTATTACTATATACAACTGAACCTAACTGAATCATACAAATAAAAGTTTGGATCTAGATGTCATCAATTGGACTAACCTAGTTTGATTGATTTGATCAAATTCTATTAGATTCAAGAAAATCATCATGCTAGTACACGATTGAGCCTAATATTCTTCTTCTGTGGTCTTTCTAGTTCATCTCGATTAAGCTAAAATAAATTTGGCTCATCCAAAAGTCTTGTATGGATTTATCCTGATCTGACTGAAACTTGTCTTGATGAGAATAAGCCTTGTCCTGATAAAATAAAGCTTGTCCTGATGAGATCAGGGCTTGTCCTAAAATCATAAGATGAAATTTGGACAAGGCTCTCTCGGATACTTTGTAGAGATTTATCTTGATCTGACTTGATCTTATCTTGGCATGATTAAGGCTTATCCTAAATCCCATAAGATGAAAATAGGATAAGGATTGTCTTAACCAGATTTGGGCTTATCCTAAAATCATGAGATGAAATTTGGACAAGACTCTTCTGAAAACTCTGTATGGATTTATTTTGATTTGACTGGATCTAGTCCTAGCTTGATCAAGGCTTGTTCTAACTTGATAAGGACTTGCCTGAAATTCAATGGATAGGACTTGAAAAGGGCCTGTCCTAAATCTCATGAGATGGAACATGACAAGGGTCAAGAGTTTACCTAATTTATAGGAAAGAAAGGAAGAGGGGCGTGCACCTGTGGAGACTTTCTAGGGGTGCATGTCCCCTTAGGATTTTCATGAGGGAGAGAGGAACACATTCCTCCTTGGACGCGTGCAAGAGAAGAGTCCCATTCAGATGAAATTTGAATGGATCAAATTATTTGAATTTGATTCAAATTGCTTGGAGATAAGTTGCTTGCGCCAATCTATTTTCATCCTCCCATCTCCATGCCACTTTCTCCATATGTTTGTGTGACAAAAATCTGAGAAATTCAGGTATGGGCATGGAGATCAAATGGAGAGTCCTTTTGCATGTCATCTTTGACCTGGTCAAAGTCACATGCAAAGGGACTATTGAGTTGATCTATAAATAAGACTCTGCGCAAGCTATTATGCATTAAAAATTGATTTATAGCAAAGCCCTCACAAAATCTTCATCTCCATGCCTTCCTCATCTGATCCTCTTTCCTTCTCTTCATCCAAGAGTTGAGCAAAACCTACAAGCAAATATCAAGTTCCGTTGGGGTGAAGATCAACAAGAGACGACGGTGTTCGTGAGACGAACGCGCAGCCTTAAGAGTTCAATTTGAAGGCTCCACGAGAAGACACCAGATTTGATCTTTGAAGATCAGATCCAGTAGGAGACGACATCTAGATCTAACTTGAGTAGACTTCAATGGAGGCCAGGCACGTGCATGGCTAGATCCAGAACCTTGGCAATAACAAATCATCGTTGTAGGATAAACGGTTGACCCGATCAGATGATATCAAATATCACTATTTTTATTTTTATTTTTACTTCTAATCTTAGATCAATTTAATCTGATCTAAAAACTCTCAAATCTAATTAAATCATGAAATTTTTTAAAATATTTTATTATAAATTTGATCCAATCAGATGGATCATGCAGCAGAAAATCTAATTTTTTCTTCAACTGGTATCAGAGCCAGATTGCTGGTTCCAGATCTATCTTTAGTTTTGATCTAAAATTATTTTTTTATGATCTAATTATTTAATTTTTAGATATTACATGGAATGTAATCAGATCTAAAATTAAAAATTACATGTTTTGAATTAATATATATTTGATATATATAATGCATCTTCTAGTCTAGATATGTAGTTCTATATCATGATAGTTTTCAAATATATTTTAGATTATATATGATTTAATTTTTATAATTTGATCATTTAAGTTTTAGATGTTACATTAAATATAATCAGATCTGAAACATAAGATCTAATTTAAAATTTTGATATATATGATATAGATAGCATACATGTAAACTAAATCTGTAGTTTAATGTTAGAGTCTAGATAAAAAAAATTTTATAAAATATTTATTTAATTTTTTGAAGATTATATGATTTGATTAGTTAAGTTTTAGATAATATATACAATATAATTAGATCTAAAAGCATGAAATATATTTAAAAATTTTATATGTATGATATATCCAATACATGTCTAGACTAGTTTCATATATCTATGTCATGAGTTGTCTAGATTAAAATTTTTTTGTGATGAGATTATGTAATTCCTTTTTTAGATATTACATCAGATGTAATCAGATCTGAAACATAAATTTAAATATTAAATTTAATACATGAGATGTATGCAAAACATGTATAGATTAGACCTTAAATCATGTAATAGTTATATGCTTTAGATTTAATAGTTTTGTAGTACAATTCTTATTTCTAATTAAGACATTCCTCTTGACCGTTCGATCATAAGAGTAATAAGGGTTTAAAGACCCTCTCCTTCCATTCGATGAGATGCTCTTATGATGTGTAGGGGTGTTGCGCGTTTGTCCTTAATCAAAAATCAAAATTTACTTTTCTGCAAAACTTTAGATCCTGAAATCGTAGAATTTTTTATACATATTTTTATTTTTGAATCCTAGACTTAGTTAAAAATTACATTTATAAAATTAATTAAATCTAAAAATTATAAATTTTTAGATTAAAATACTTTCATAAATCATAGGTTCGGGTGTGGATTGTTTAATTAGGTTTAGTGGTTGATCAAACTAAATCAAGAGTTGGTTAGATGGGATCAAGAGTGCTTAAATTTAATCAGCCCAATAGAATTAAGTCTGGATCAAGATTGACTCACAATCATATGTGGTCGATCTAGTTAGGACCTAATTTGAATCCACGGTTCGAGCCTGGATTGTAGGCTAACTCGATCAATTTTGGTCAGACGAATTGGTGTTTAAGGTAAGTCCGGCAGATATGATCAGTGGTCTTTAATTGAAAGCTACTCGATTTGAATGCATTCATGGCAAGTTAATGACATATTCCTCTCATTGATCTCACTTATTTGATCAATTGGATTGACCTAGTTCTGGTTTGAAGTAGCTTACGATTCGAGCTAACCCATGCCACTAGGTTAGTCATAATTGTTATGACTAAGTCAAATCATGTCTAAGAGATCTAAATTAATTTTTTCTGAAAAAATATTAAATCATAGGTCTTCCAATATTATAGATATGCGAAACCTTCACGGGGTTGATTGTTTTCAACTAGTTATAGTGGTTCAGTTGCAACAAAAAGATGCAACCATATCTATTAGGCATTAGATGCTATGGGTTGGAGGATGGGTTGGGCTCTATATTCCAAATACCATGATAAATTTAATTCATGTAAATGGTGGATCTGACTTAACTAAGAAGTGGAGCAATATTTCGGGCATGGTGAGGTTTATGAATTAGAGATCAAGTTTGGGTGCACCATATTTAGAGAATTATTGAACAAAAATTATCCACTCATTGATTGATCCATCACCAATAACTGTTAGATAAGGTGGTGAGTCAGTCGATGGGACCATGCTATCCACTAGAAATCAATGATCGCGAAGGTTTTTGCATCTCTACACAAAGTGTAAAAATTCAAAAAAATAGTAGGAGTATAATTTATTTAAAAATGAAACTCCTAAATAAATTGGTCGAATTAAATTATAAGTCTAATTAAAAATTTTGACTCTCTATAGAAAAATATCTACATCTAAACTCCAAGCTCGAATCTTAGATATCTACAGACTGATCGGACCAAATTATAATGATTGGCTAAGAAACTTCAAAATTATTTTGAGTTTGAAAAAGTTAACCTATGTATTGAACCAAAATCCTCCGATTTTACCAGCACGTTCGACCATGGATCAGAGAACATCTCTTGAAAAATGGTCAAATGATGATAACAAGATCATATGCTACATGTTGGGCTCAATGTCAGATAAGTTGCAGCAGCAATATGAAGATATCAGGATTGCTCTTCAAATGTTAGCACACCTACAAGAATTGTTCGGTGATCAAGGTCACGCAGCACATTATCAAGTCTCGAGAAGACTCTTTAAGGCACAGATGCATGATGGACAGTCAATCCAAAATTATTGCTTGACGATGATCAAGGACCTAAAAGAGCTTGAAAAGATTGATGTCTTGAAGGACAAGAATCTACAGATTGATGTGATCCTGCAATTTTTGATTGATTCGTATGGACAGTTCGTCATGAATGAATAAGCTCCAGTGCACCTTGGCCAAGTTAATAAATAACTAGCAGACTTTGAAGGGTTCAAAAGGCTCATTATTGCCGTGGAGCATACTTCTTCCTAGAGAAAGTCTTTTAGAAAGAAGAAGAAGTCTGTAAAAAAATAAAAAATTAAAAAAAAAGAAGGACGAACCAAAGAAGGCCATGAAGAAGAAAAAATATTTTCATTGTAACTCCGATGGTCATTAGAAGCGGAACTGTCCTGCATACTTGGTCAGCCTAAAAAATAGATGGAAGGAGGACCAAAATAATCTAGAGATAGTATTAATGAAAGATATCTGTGGCACCTTAGGTTAGGTCATATAGCCCAAGATAGGATTAACAAATTAAAGAAATCTAGACTAATGGATCCGTTGGCTTTCAAGTCATATTCGATTTATGAGTCATGCTTTCAAAGCAAAATGACCAAGCTCTCTTTTATAGGACATAGACAAAGGGCCATAGACCTACTTGCCCTGGTACATATAGATGTGTGCGAACCATTCGATGTGTCGACCATAGATAATTATATCTACTTCATTATCTTTATCGATAATCTATCTTGACATAGGTCTGTGTACCTTATGCGACATAAGTCTAAAGCTTTAAAAAGTTCAAAAAATTTAGACATGAAGTAAAAAAGCAAATCAAAAAGTCCATTAAAATTCTTCGATCAAATCGAGGAGGTGAATACTTTAGCTGAAAATTTTTAGACTATCTCAAGGATAATGATATAGTCTCATAGTGGACTCCACTTAGAGCACCTTAATTCAATGGATTTTTAGAATGAAAAAATCAGATCCTATTAAATATGGTTCGATTCATGATGAGCTTTACGGACATTCTTGAGTTTCTTAAGGAACATAGTTTAATGACAGCTATTGATATACTGAATTGGGTTCTATCTAAAATTATTTCTATCACACCGTATGAGATATGGGATGGTACAAAGTCAAGTCTGAGTTATCTCAGAATTGGGATTGTCTGGCGGCGGACAAGTTAGAGTTTAGGTCTCTTAAAGCTTGATTTATTGGATATCCTATAGAGTCATTAGGACATTATTTCTATCTTTCGAAAAACCATAATATGATTGTCAGTTGTCATGCCATTTTTATTGAAAAATAGTTTATTCAAGATGGTGGCATCGAAAGGCAAATTAGGATTAAAGAGAAAATCTCCGAAGAGCAATGAGTCAAGAAACTTGAGGAACCCAATCAGTCTAAGCCAATCTTAACACTATCTCCTCCACCTCATAGATTAAGTAAGATTTTTTGTCCTCTTGAGATGTACTTAAAAACTATTCAATAAAATATAGAAAAAATATTCCTCATGAAAAATAAAGTTCATGGTGATGATCCAAAAACCTATGATGAGATGATATCAGATATCGATTTTAAGAAATGATTAGAGGCAATGAAATTAGAAATTGATTCAATATGCTCAAACCAAGTCTGAATCTTAGTAGATCCACATAAAGATATAGTACCTATTGTATGTAAATAATTCTTCAAGAGAAAATGGGTGCAGATGAAAATGTGGAGATATTCAAAACTAGGCTAGGAGCAAAAGGATATAGTCAGTGCAAAAACATTGACTATCAGAATACCTTCTCGCTAGTGACCATGCTTAAAACCATCTGCATATTGCTTATCATTGCAGCATATTTTGATTATGAAATATGGCAGAGGACATGAAAAATGGCATTCCTAAATGGATATCTTGAGAAAGATATCTATATGAAATAGTCTCTTGGTTTCACATTCAGTGATGGTAACCATAAGATCTGCAAGCTGCAAAGATCCATTTGTGAACTTAAGTAAGCATCTCAGAGCTGAAATGCTCGTTTTAGTAATGTGATCGAATCATTTGATTTTATCGATAACAAGAAGGAGCCTTATATGTTCAAATTAGTAAGTGAGAGTGCCGTTGTCTTTCTCATACTGTACGTGGATGACATCCTCCTGATCGAGAATGATATTTTTATATGGACCTTAGTCTAAGTATGGTTATCTAAGGAGTCTTCTATGAAAGACTTAGAAGAAGCATCCCTCATTTTAGAAATTAAGGTCTATAGAGATAGACCGATGAGGATGACCGATGAGGATGGTGGGTCTCTCATAGAATATGGACATAAAAAAGGTGCGAAAGAGGTTCAGCAAGAAAAACTCCAGATCTAGGGATTTACAGACTTAAATTTTATGATTGACATAGATGATCGAAAGTTGACATCTGAAAGTCTGTTTGTGTGTAATAGTGATGCTATAAACTGAAAAAGTTCCAAGCAGATAGTGATAGCAGTTTTTACTATATCCTCGATTACCTTGAAAAGGATACATCGAGGTTAAGAGAGTCGACACTGCAGACAAAGGGGTTGACCCAATAACAAAATTTTTAAGCCAGTAGAAGATCGAAGCCCACCTTGAAAAGATGGAATTTAGATTTGTAGCCAATTGGCTTTAGGTCAAGTGAGAGTTTGTTAGATGTGTGCCCTAGAAGTCAAATTGACTGACACTTGTAGAATACTTTCTAAAAATATTTTCATAATTTTGATTTAAAATTAATAAATGAGCTAATTATTCTATCACATTATGTATTAAAATGTTTGTAATACATTCTTTAAGTTAACAGGCATGATAACATATATTCTTAAGAGCTAAGAATTTAAGGCATGTGTTATCATAATTAACTCATAAACTACTTTCGATTGTTGAATCATCACGAGGATGATGATCGATCTGAAAGATCGATGTACGATCACTTTTCTAAGATAGATGAATCTTGAGTCTATGATGTGGAGAAATTGGAGCGAGAGTATAGATACTCATTAAGATCGAGAGCACTGAGTGTGACCACCTCGAGCAGTCATAAGAAAGTCTAATTTCTCATCAATGACTAGCTCGATGCTGTAGCGTGTGGCTAGTTCTTTGATCTGAGGTGCATCTGCAGTTCACTTTGAGGATGTTATAATTTGACTATACTATAACTTGATCTTCTAGCCATTCAAAATTCTGAGGTGTATGTTGGCTATAGCATATTCATTGTAGGAATTGAATCGTACTAAGATGGGATCTATCAACCTTGATAGAGGAGTGATCCTAGGATGATCATGAGATCAAGTTCTGATAAGTATCATAAATTCATCAATAAAAATATTAATTTATCAATTAATTCATATTAATTTTTAAGAATTATTAATTAATTGATATATTTTTTAAGAAATTCATATTTTATTAATTAAAAAATTAATTAAAAAATAATAAAATTAAAAAATTAAATTTTATTATCAATAGAAAGAGCTTATTTTTTTTATCATAATGAAATAAGCTTCACATAAAATAAAGCTAAAATGAAGAAGATATGAATTTTTAAAAAAATAAAATAAATAAAAATTAAATAAAAAAAGAAAATGGCTCAGTCGGCTCCGCAAGTCAAGCCAAGCCATCAAAGTCAACTCAGCCGTAGAAGCCATCAATCGGTCCATGATCCAGGCATGGACCGTCAGCTCAGCAGAAATCGATGAATCATGGAGCGACACGTGGTGAATCTAGACTCTTAAAGGGTCCATAGAAATTTATCATGGCTCACAGGACAATTTGATCTTTTCACTCGGTGACAGAAGCGCTAATTAGCAGTAGTGTGCGGTGAGGTCAGTCCATGCGGTCAATGAGAACAGTAATTGTACGATCGGATGGTTGCGGTTGATTACGATCAAGATCGAATGGTGGTGGTTATTTTTGAATTTGATTCGAATTTTATCAGCGATCTGGCATTATTTAATGGCCAAAAAACCAGTCGGTGAAGATCCAATGATCTAGGAAGCTCCCGACTTAATAAAAATATTCAAAACTCAATCCAACAGTCAGATTTCCTCCATCAATGCATGATCGGATAGTCAGAATTTAATCCAACCTGATTTGGGTTGATACATATCCAATTTTGATGATTTTTGGATCATTGGATTCCTATTGATGCCCATATTTCATCCAGAGTAGAGAATTCATCTAGAACTTTTTTAATCTAATTTTTACTTAGATTTCTCTATATTTTGATGATGAAAGAGCTTCTTAGTCCCATATTGCCTAGAAGAAAACTCTCCAACCCTCCTAGCTCTATAAAAAGGACCCCATGCATCTAAAAATCAACATCTTCAATCAAGGTGAAGCTTTGGTATAAGATGAAGCCAAGCTTTGAGTTAATGGCTGCTTCGAGGCAACTGGTGCCGAAAGAAAAAGTTAGGCTTCTACACCATCTTTCCATCCATGCCGATCCAAGATCAGATATCAGACTATTTTATTTTATTTTATTTTATTTTAATTTCATGTATTTAAATTTTAATATTTTAATTAATAAAAAATTTATTTTATATTCTTTAAATTTATGTTTTTTATTTTTATTATAATTTAATTTTTATATTTTAATTACTATTTTTTATTTTTCTGTAAATAGATGCTAAGATCTAACTAATAGATCTTAGTACCAAGTTTATTTTTCTGCATAATTTAATTTTTACTTCATAATTTTAATTTTCAACTTCAAATTTTATTTTTTAAAAAAAATTAAAGATTTTAAATCAAAAAATACTATCTTTTCTATGAATTCGATCTGACTCACTGCTATCTATGTATTTTTAATTATTTTAAGAAGTTGGATTAAACTGATAAACATGGTGTCTTAAGAACAACATCATGTTCCTATCAAGTTTTTGGTATCATTGCTGAAGATTATTTTTTATTTTTAATTTTAATTTTTTCGACAAACATATCAAGTTTTCGACGTCGTTGTCGGGGAAGGAATATATGCTATTTTTCCTTTAATTTTTTTAATTTTTTTTATAAATTAATTATAAATATTTTTTAAAAATATTGCTTACTAACTTTTTATTTATTTATTTATAAAAAAAGAAGAAAAAAAGTAGGAAAAAGAAAGAAAATATCTAATCTTGATGAGATCAATCCTAACTCTAGTCTTCTTTTTATTTATTTATTTATTTATTTATTTTATTTTTAAATTAATTTAAAAAAATATTTATTTAAATCTAATTAAAAGTCTCATAATAAGATTAAAAATTCAAACTATTTAAAGCATGCATCATATTAGTTTTATTTTTTTTAGTGATTGCTGGAGGCAAGATAAGCCTTTCAAAATTCAATTAGTTGCATGCATCTAGTTTAAATTGCATAGAACCCTTTGATTGAAATTTTTTTTTATATATGCATATTCATATTAAACCAAATTAAGGACAATACCCAATTAAATAAGATAAGATGAAAATTTAATTATCCTTTCTTGGCCCACAAACAACCAACCGGCATCCTGCATTGACCTAAGCCTTTAATTTTAAAACTAATTAGACATCAGCCCTAGGAGCTCGAGCTCAATAAGACAAGAAATCCTAAGAGTTGAACCAGATTAGGGTTAGTCAATTTGACTGATATCTAGAAAAGTGATTCAGGAACGACTGGATCCTAAGGAAGGTGGTTTCTAATTGATTCCGTTCGCTTATCTTGCCAAACATAATTGGTATCTAAGGTAAGCAACGGAGAAACTCCCATCGATCTTATACTTACCTGGCCAGTTGATTGGCTGATCTTATACTTGGAGGACTTGAAGGTGACCTTAGCAGTTAGGAGCTGTCTAGATCTAAGATAATTCTTAGTCAGAATTAATTGACCAACTTGATTGCTAACCAATATCAAACCTAATTAAACTTAATTCTTCTTTCTCTTCTAGTTCTAGGACTCCTTAGGACCTCTTTTTTAGAACTCTTCTTTCTTTCTTCTTCTTTCTCCTCTAAAAATAAAATAAAATAAATTAAATTAAAAAATTTAAATTAAATTAACTAAAAAATATTAAAAATAATAATTAAATTAAATTAAAAAAATAATTAAAATACTTAAAATAATTTAAAATTTTTTTAATATAATAAAATAATAAAATATATACATAATTTTTTAAAAAAAACTAAAAAAATTTTAAACCATACATCAGGGTTACACTAATACATGCACGGTAGAAAATCGCTTTTTCTGATTTAGTTGAACTTAATTGAATGATTGATTCACATTAAATCTGATAATCAAATGGCTAATCTGAACCTAATAGTCCAAAAATTAGATAAAGTTGACCTTCTTGCTTAGAAATTAGATCAACTCCTAATCCTAGGTCAACAATCTTCTGCACAATTCACATTACCTAGCCCAATCCATCATGCTGCACAGTTTTTACCTTTTATCCAAGAACAAGTTTAAGCTACTCAAGGCTACTCTAAGCCAATTAATAATCTTCTTTTAAATTCATATAACCAGCATTGGAGTAACTACTCTAATTTTTCTTAGACATCCCAATAAACTCAGGCTCAGACCCAAACTCTATCAGTGCAAAATTATCAGAATAGACCCCAATACTAAAATTATGCCTAGAATAATAGTCAGCCTAGTCAGTTTACCCAGCCATCATATAATAGTCAGTTATCATACCCACATTTTCAACAGACCAATCTAGCTGATGATAGATTTAATCAACTTCAATAATTAATTCTGAATCAACAACAATCGATCTTAACTCAATAATAATCTATCGCCAAGCTAGAAGCTCAAATAGGATAATTAGTTGAGTCTAACACGAGGAGAAAACTAGATCAATTATCAAGCCTATCAATTTCAAATAACCCATCTAATGTCCACCAACCATTTAGATCAAGTTATCAATTTAATGTCTCACTTAAGAATTTCCAATTTGAGAATGTCAAAGTAATTCCTGAATTTAAAAGCTATAGAATTCTTATGGACCCATACCAAGATCAGGTGAAAGAGGCTAGTATTGATGCTAGCCAAAATAAAAATTTAGAAAAATAGGTTAGTACTGAGACTAACCACATAAAAGAATCCGAGCCAGAAATTAGTACTGATGCTAGTTTCAATTTAAATGAGATAGAAAAAGAGAATAAATGATTTATCTGAGATTTATAAACCTAATATTCCATTCCCTTCAACCCTAGAAGCCGGTTCTTCTTACAAAAATCAAGAGGTATATAATGAAATATCAATAAAGTTATTTAAGCAAGATCATATTAATTTATCTTCAAAATTAAAATCATCTTTAGTTATCCTTTCAGTACCTATTGAATCAAACTTAACTTCTAATACAAAAACTCAATTCATGAGCATTTTAGAAGAATAAATAGGAGAAATTCTTAATAAACATGGGTTTGAGAATGGAATCACAAATTATGTTTCTAAAATTAATAATGAATATATCAATAATAAAATTATAAATCAACTTTCTAAAATTAGCAATCAAAAATCATTAGAATTTATCAATCCAGTATTCGATATAGGATAGTAAACTGCATTATGTATGGCTGAAGATGGTAAACGTAGCACTTGTTGGAAGACAACCTAATATTTAATTTTTTTTCATTTAATTTATCTTTTTAGTTTTTTTAGGATAATTTAAATAAGTTGGAGGGAGAGCTTAAATTTTCAAAGGCATGTGCTGGACCAAAAATATAGTCAGATGTATGCTTTCATATTTTTTATTATATTCTTTATTTTTTCTTCTCCATTGAGGATAATATCGATTAAGTTGGAGGGAAAAGAAAAATAAAAATTTTAAAATTTTAAGTCCTCGAAAAAGTTAGTATTTAGTATTTAGACACCTGATTATGCTTAAGAATCGAATTAAACTAAGTATTTTTAAAAAAAAATTGATGCACAGATCAGAAAATTTATGAGATATTAAGAAATTAAGTATTAAAAAAATTTAATAAAGAATTAAGTTCAGAACATAAAAAAATTTTTTTGGAGCATTTCTAATTTTTCTACTAGCATCAAAGAAAAGTCTACTTTTTATAGGCTTGTGTAGGATAATTATATATTTCTTCATATAAAAAAATTAAATAAAATAGTTTTTATATAAAAAATTAAATAAAATAATTTTTAAGTATTTCTCACTGAGTAACTGACCTCTTTGCCTAAGTAAGCATTGAGTTTTACGTCAAAAAGTGGAAAGGGCAAAGAAGCTCGTTGTAAAGCTAGTCTTAACTCGTAGCTTGTTTGATTCGAGTTAGTAAGTTCGAGGAATATTTTATACCTAGTGTCCTAAAGTCAACTAGTTTGGGAGTCATTAGCCCAAGACTTGCTATGTGGATCAAATAAAAAGCTTAATGAATTAAGACACTCAATAGTGGTATAATATGTAAAAAAAATATTGATTTTTCACCGAGTAATTAGATTTGATTGCCTAAGTAAGCAATGATATTTACATCAAAAAGTGGATAATGTAAAAATAAAAATTAATAAATGAAGGACGGAAGTAGCAATACACTTGTCTATATGAAAGTTTAGATAAATCAAAGATAAAGATATGATAATTTAGAAAAAAATTAGAAAAATTTAATATTCTTTACTTAATTTTTTTATTGATAAGTATTAATATCCCAATGATATATCTCACTTAAGCTCTACTGAATATCAATGACCATTTTGAAAACTGCTTAGGTAAAATTCGAAACTCTAAAATTAAAAGGTATTTAAAACTAAATTCTTTCTTTACTCGAGGACGAGCAAAGCTTAAGTTGGAAGATATGATAAGTATCATAAATTTACCTATAAAAGCATCAATTTATTAATTAATTTATGCTTATTTTTAAGAATTAATAATTAATTAATACATATTTTTGAGAAATTTATATTTTTATTAATTAAAAAATTAATTAAAAATAATAAAAATAAAAAATAAAATTTTAATATCAATGGAAAGAGCTTATTTTTTTATCATAACAAAATAAGTTTTGAGCAAAACAGAGCTAAAATGAAAAAGATATGAATTTCTAAAAAAATAAAATAAAAAATAACATACAGCTCATTCGGCTCAAGCTGTCACGCCGCAGCAGTCAGTGCGTCCAAACGTACCAAGCCAAGCCGACCAAGCTGGTGTGCCAAGTCAGCCATGCTAGCCGACTCAAGCCTAGAAGCCATCCATCGGTCTACAGTACAGTGTAGACCGCCAGCTCAACAAAAATGGGCGAATCAAAGCTTGCCACATGGTGGACCTAAATCTTTAAAGGGTTTACAGAAAATCCATCGCAACTCATAGGACATTTTGGTCTTTTCATCCATTGATAGGAGGCATTGATTGATTACGGTGTACGGTGCAATTGGTCCAGGAGGTCCATGGGAATAGTAAATGCGCGATCGTGCGGTGGTGGTTGCTTGCGATCAAGATTGGATGGTCAGAATTTATTCCAACTCTGATTTGGTTTCTGATTTCATCCAAATTGCCATCGAATGATAGCACTTGATTTCAACTTCAATCTGACGATTTAGAAAGCTCCCGACAGCGATTAGACTCTTAGGCATGTGATCAATGACCTAATTTCCTCCATCAAGCGCGATCCAATAGTCAGAATTTAATCCAACTTGATCTGAGCCATTACACGTCCATTTTTGGTATTTTTGAAAGCATCGGATCACCATCTGACAGTTAGAATTAAAAGAACTCAATAAAACTTGTTTAGGGGCTATTTTCATTCGAATTTCACTCGGATTTCTTCCTATTTTCATGATTAAAGAGCTCCTTAGTCCTACACTGTCTAGAAGAAAACTCTCCAACCCTTCTAGCTCTATAAAAAGGACCCCAGGCCTCTAGAAATGAAAATCTCTGATCAAGATGAAGCTTTGATATAGGATGAAGCCAGGCTCTAGGTTAATGACTGCTTCGAGGCAACTGATACCGAGAGAAAAAGCTGAGCTTCTATACCATCTTTCCATCAATGCCGATCCAAGATCAGAGATCAGATTATTTTATTTTATTTTATTTTTTTTAAATTTTATATATTTAAATTTTAAAATTTTAATTAATGTAAATTTTATTTTTTGCACTTTGATTTCAGCTTTTTATTTTTATTATAATTTAATTTCTATACTTTAATTATTATTCTTTATTTTACTGTAAGTAGATACTAAGATCTAATTAGTAGATCTTAGTACCAAATTTATTTTTCTGTATAATTTAATTTTTACTTCATAATTTTAATTTTTAACTTTAAATTCTATTTTTAAATCTATTTTTTAAAAAAAATTAAAGATTTTAAATTTAAAAATACTATCTTTTCTGTGAATTCGACTTGATTCACTACTATCTATGTATTTTTAATTATTTAAGAAGTCGAATTAAACTGATAAACACGGTATCTTAACGACAACATCACATTCCTATCAAGTCCTAAAATCAATGATCATGGTAGTATGAAATAATAGAAATGAGTTTCTATTAGAATTTCACATCAGACTCGAATTGAATGATTCATTCATATGATGGATGTTGGGTTTGATGAGTTCACCTTAATCCTAATCATGTCGAAGCTCATGATAGAAGAATCCAATCACATAGGTAGCTATACTGAGAGGTTCGCTATTCGATTTTGATGGATTATTACCATATACTGCTAGATGCCACTGGTATATTTAGGGATTAATTAGAATTATCTTGATGATTGATGATTCTAATTAGATGAATCGAAAGAATTCTAGTCCATCGAAAGGTATTTCGATGATATCGATGATGGAGATCATGACATATCTCATTACCATATAGAACTGAACCTAACTAGATCACACAAATAAGTGTTTATATCTAGATGTCATCAATTAGGCTAATATAGTTTGATTGATTTGGATCAAATTCGATTAGATTCAAGAAAATCGTGCTAGCACATGATTGAGCCTAATATTCTCCTTCTATAGTCTTTCTGATTCATCTTGATTGAGCTAAATTAGATTTAGCTCATTCGAAAGCCTTGTATGGATTTGTCCTAGTTTGACTAGAGCTTGTCCTAATGAGAATAGGCCTTATCCTGATAAAATAGGGCTTATTCTGATGAAATCAGGGCTTGTCCTAAAATCATGAGGTGAAATTTAGACAAGGCTCTCCTAGATACTCTATAGGGATTTGTCTTGATCTGACTAGACCTTATCTTATCATGATCAAGGCTTGTCCTAAATTTCATAAGATGAAAACAAGGATTGTCTTAACCAGATTAGGGCTTGTCCTAAAATCATGAGATAAAATTTGAACAAGGCTCTTTCAGAAATTCTATATGGATTTATCTTGATTTGACTGGATCTAGTCATAGCTTAATCAAGGCTTGTTCTAACTTTATAAGGACTTACCTGAAATCCATTGGATGGGACTTGAAAAAGGCTTATCCTAAATCCCATGAGATGGAATAGGAGAAGAGTCAAAAGTTGACTCGGTTTGTAGGAAAGAAAAAAAGAGGGGCATGCACACCTGGAGAATTTCTAGGGGCGCGCGCCCCCTTGGGATTTTCATGAGGGAAAGAGGGCCACATTCCAACTTGGACATGCACAAGAAAAGAGCCCCATTCAGATGGAATTTGAATGGGGCAAATGATTTGAATTTGATTCAAATTGCTTGGAGATAAGTTGCTTGCACCAGTCTATTTTTATCCTCCCATCTCCACACCACTTTCTCCATATTTTTGCGCAACATAAATATGAGAAATTCAGGTATGGGAGTGGAGATCAAATGGAGAGTCCTTCTTTATGTCATTTTTGACCTGAGCAAAGTCACATGCTAAGGGACTCTTGAGTTGGTATATAAATATGATCCTGCGCAAGCTGTTGTGCATTGAAAATTGATCTACGATTAAGCCCTGTCAAAATCTTCAACTCCATGCCTCCCTCACTTGATTTTCTTTCCTTCTCCTCATCTAAGAGTTGGATAAAATCTGCGAGCAAAGATCAAGTCTTGTTGGTAAGAAGATCAGCGAGAGATGATGGTGTTCATGAGACAAACGTGCAGCCTTTGGAGTTCGATTTGAAGGCTCTAGGGAAGACACCTGATCTGATCTTTGGAGATCAGATCCAGTAGGAGACACGATCCAAATCTGGCCCGAGTGAACTTCGGTAGAGTCTGAGCACGTGCACGGCTAGATCTAGAACCTCAGCAATAATAGATCATCGTTGCAAGATAAATGGTTCATCCGATCAGGTGATATCAGATATCACTATTTTTTTTTTTAATTTTTGCTTCTAATCTTAGATCAATCTAATTAGATCTGAGAGCTCTCAGATCTAATTGGATCATTAAAAAAAAATTTAAAATATTCTACTATAATATGATCCGATCAAATGGATCTTGTGGTAGGAAATCTAGTTTTTCCTTCACTTTGGCATGGGATGTTAAAGCATCCAAACCCTAGGGGGTAGGGTCTTTAAATAGACTCTTGCACCAACTTCAGTGTCCCAATGCATCAAGCAACTAGCTTGCTTGATCATTATGGACTCTAGGCTTGAGCTCTACGTCTAATACTAGATCTCATTTATTTTTTTATCGCCCAAAATAATGCGAGCTCAGAAGTGGCACTCCCAAGTTTTGAAAACATGAGAAAGTAGGTCATGAAAAGATGAAAGCGAGCCGAAAGAAGAATCAATCTCAATAGTAAAGTTTAGAAACTGGGTCAGCTCACTCTGAGACTAAGCTGGCTCAGTCCAGAACTAGATCGGCTAAATCTCAGAAAAAAATCTAGACAGAGAGTAGCATTTTCAGACTATTGGTATGGTACATAATTGGGTCGACTTAGTTTGGGACTGAGCCGATCCAGTCGTAGGTTAGTCGGCTCAGTCTAAAACTGGGCTGGCTCAGTTTTCGTGGGTTATTATTTTATGTATGTAGATTGTTTGGGTTCGAAGAGTTTTTCTGAGCTTGGGCTTGACCCTTTGTAAAGTATATATACTGAAAATAGGTCAAGATTGTAAGAGTACTAAAATATACTAAATAAAAGCTCTTTTCTTCCAAAAATCTCTTCTTCTCTTCTTCTCTATTTTTTGATTTATTTGATCATACTTTCGTAGAGATCTCTGAGAAGTACTTTCTTGTTGCTTGGATAATCACCGATGGTCATATCGATCCGTATGGGAAGAGTGCATATTTTTAACATTTGGTATCAGAGTGGTGTTGCGTGGAAGGAAGGAAGATACCTAGGGTTTACTATATCCAGGATCTGTTGCACCAGGTTTTATATTAAAAACTTTTAGTTTGCTTTATGACTTTTTTTAGATTGAGGTGGAGATTCTTTACACGGAGGAACGATGATACAGAAGTTTGAAAAAAGGATCTAGGACTAGTTAGATTTTCTATGATGGATAGTTTTACTAGTGTGCGATCATGAAGGGTGTTAGGGATCTATTCCTAACTTATTTAAAGTCATGGGATCAAGTGGATTCAAGATAGATTTTGAGAAGTTCGACGGCAAGAAAAACTTTACTCTACAACAGCAAAGAGTAAAGGACTTGTTAGTTCAACAGAGGATCTACAAAATCTTGATAAAAGAAAGATCGAAAAAGATCAGTGCTGCGGATTGGAAAGAGTTGGAAGAAATTGCTTTTAGCACAATCCAGATGTGCTTGGTTGATCAGACTTCGTTCGAGGTTTGCATAGAGACTACGACAAAGGGGCTTTGAGAGAAACTGGAGAATACATACATGGAGAAGAACATGATGAAAAAGCTATGGTTGAAGAAATAACTGTGTAGTCTAAGGATGCCTGAAGGTGGAGATTTTGTTGAATGTATCCAAAGATTCAATCAGGTATGTTCTGAGGTGATGAGTTTGGATGTGAAGATCGATGAGGAGGATCGAGCATTGCTGCTATTATGTTCTCTCCTAGGTTCGTATGATGATCTCATAACAACTCTAGTTTATAAAAAGGAGATCCTAAACTATGAAGAGATTGTTGGTGTGCTCAGATTAAATGAGCAAAGAAAGAAGATCTGCAAGGAAGATCCTAAGTCTGAGATCTTGGCAGTGAACAAAAGATAAGAAAGATCAAAGAAGAAGATAAGAGAAAAATCCAAGGGTAGGTCAAAGTCTCACGATCAGAGAAAGATGACATTGAAATGTTATAAATATCATCAGTCTGGACACCTGAGGAGAGATTGTCCTCTTTTAAGGTCAAAAAAAAGGAAGGCTAGCTAGAAAGATGATACAGCTTCTGTGAGCAATGGAAAAGACCTGCTAGTTGTATTAGATGGATTCACAGAGTGCAATACTATATGGATATTAGATTCAGCATGCTCGCACCATTATACTTCTCATCGAGAGTGGTTTGCTACCTACCAGAAGGTCGATGGTGGAAGTGTCAGCCTTAGAAATGATTACCCATGTAAAGTAGCTAGAATTGGCTCTATTAGGATGAGAATGTACGATGGAATCATTCATACATTATCAAATATCAGGCATATACCGAAGTTGAAAAAGAAGTTAATTTTTTTGGGCTCTTGGAGGAGTAGGGTTATGCTTTTAGTAGCCAGGCTGGGAGTGGATGTCTGAAAATTTTCAAGAAAGCTTTGGTAGTGATGAGAGGTAGAAGACTGAGCAACAATCTTTACAGAATGGAAGACTCAGTGGTAAATAATATTGCAGAGGTGCTAGCAGCAGCACAGAAGGAGCAGATTTTATATCGACTGTAGCACTATCGGATGGATCATATGAGTGATCGTGGACTCACAAAACTAAGCAGAAGCGGTATGATCCCATTCCTGAAGAAGGAGGGTACAGATTTTTATGAGTCATGTATCTTTGGCAAATAGCATAGGATGAAGTTTGCCAGAAGTACCAAGCACAGCAAGGGAGTGCTGAATTTAGTGCACTCAGATGTATGGGGACCAGCTCCTGTATCAGCTAGAGGTGGGGCAAAATACTTTGTTACTTTTATTGATGATTTCTCAAGGAAGGTATGGGTTTATCTGATCAGAGAAAAATCAGAGGTGTTTGTTCGATTCAGAGCTTGGAGAGATGAAGTAGAGGAGTCAGGAAGATAGGTAAAGTGTCTAAGATCGGACAATGGAGAAGAGTATACTAGCCTGGAGTTTAAGAGGTACTGTAAAAAAAATGACATCAAATGCCATTACATGGTGAGGATGATTCTCCAGTAGAATGGTATCATGGAGAGGATGAACCGAACACTGATCGAGAAGGCATGGAGTTTGAGGCTGCAGACATCACTCCCAAAATTTTTTTGGGATGATGCTCTAACTTTTTCTTATTTTCTTGTAAATAGATCCCCTCATTATAAGCTGGAAAAAATCTACATAAAGCATAACATGAAATTGGAACAGATGGACGTGAAGACGGCCTTCCTTTATGAAACTTTGGAGGAAAAAATCTACATGAAGCAGCCAGATGGTTTCATGGAGATGGGATAGGAAGAAAATATGTGTTTACTCAGAAAGTCTTTGTATGGTTTGAAATAATCCCCTCGTCAGTGGTATCGAAGGGGTCCTATTCACGTCCATCTATTCCAATTTCATATTATGCTTCATGTAGATTCTTTCCAGCTTATAATGAGGGGGCCTATTTACAAGAAAATAAGAAAAAATTAGAGCATCATCCTAAAAGAACTTTGGGAGTGATGTCTGCAGCCTCAAACTCCATGCCTTCTCGATCAGTGTTCAATTCATCCTCTCCGCGACATCATTCTACTGGAGAGTCATCCTCACCGTATAACGGCATTTGATGTTATTTTCCTCACAGTCCTCCTAAACTTCAGACTAGTATTCTCCTCTCCATTATTCGACCTCAGATACTTTATCTGTCTTCCTGACTCTTTCTCTACTTCAGCTTTCCAGGCTCTGAACCGGACAAATATCTCTGATTTTTCTCTAATCAGATAAATTTATATCTTCTTTGAGAAATCATCAATGAAAGTAATAAAATATTTTACCCCACCTCTAGCTAATACAAGAGTTGGTCCCCACACATTCAAGTGCACTAAATCCAGCACTTCCTCGCTGCGCTTGGTACTTCTGACAAATTTCACCTATGTTGTTTGCCAAAGATGTACGGCTCATAAAGATCTATACCCTCTTTCTTTAGGAATGGGATCATGCCTCTTCTGCTTAGTTTGTGAGCCCACGGTCATTCATATGACCCATCCGATAGTGCCACAGCCGATATAAAATCTGCTCCTCCTATGCCATTGTTAGCACCTCTGCATTATCATTTACCACTGAGCCTTCCATTCTGTAAAGATTGTTGCTCAGTCTTCTACATCTCATCACCATCAAAGATTTCTTAAAAATTTTCAGACATCCACTCCCAGTCTGGCTACTAAAAGCATAATCTTGCTCCTCCAAGTAGTCCAAAGAAATTAAATTCTTTTTCAACTCCGGTACATGCCTGATATTTGATAATGTACGAATGATCTCATCGTACATCCTCACCCTGATAGAGCTAATTTCAGCTATTTTGCATGATTAATTATCTCCAAGACTGACACTTCCACCATCGGCTTTCTGGTAGGTAGCAAGCCACTTTCGATGAGAAGTATAATGGTGTGAGCATGCTAAATCTAATATACATATAGTATCGCACTCTATGGATCTATCTGATACAACTAGCAGATATTCTCCACTGGTCATAGAAGTTGTATCATCTTTCTTGCTGGCCTTCTCTTTTTCTGATCTTAAAAGAGGACAATCTTCCCTCAGGTGTCCAGGCTGATGATATTTATAATATTTTAATATCATCTTTCTCTGATCGCAAGATTTTGATCTATCCTTGGATTTTTCTCTTGTCTTCTTCTTTGATCTTTCCTATCTTTTGTTCATAGCCAAGATCTTAGACTTAGGATCTTCCTTGCAGATCTTCTTTCTTTGCTCATTTGATCTAAGTACACCAATAATCTCTTCATAGTTTAGGGTCTTCTTTCCATAAACTAAAGTTGTTATGAGACCATCATATAAACCTAAGAGAGAACATAATAGCAGCAATGCCCGATCCTCCTCATCGATCTTTACATCCAATCTAATCACCTCAAAACACATCTGATTGAACCTTTGGATATATGCAACAAGATCTCTGCCCTCGAGCATCCTCAGACTATACAGCTATTTCTTCAATCACAACTTGTTCATCATGTTCTTCCCCATGTATGTGTTCTCCAATCTCTCCCAGAGCTCCTTTGCCGTAGTCTCTATGCAAACCTCGAACAAAATCTGATTAGCCAAGCACATCCGAATTGTGCTAAAAGTAATTTTCTCCAACTTTTTTCAGCACTGATCTTTTCTGGCCTTTCTTTTGTCAAGATCTTGTAGATCCTCTGCTGAACCAACAAGTCCTTTACTCTTTGCTGCCATAAGGTAAAGTTTTTCTTACCGTTGAACTTCTCAAAATCCATCTTGAATTCACTTGATCCCATGACTTCAAACAAGTCAAGAACATATCTCTAACACCCTTCACGATCACACACTAGTAAAACTATTCTTCACAGAAGATCTAATTAGTCCTAGATCCTCTTTCTAAATATCTATATCATCATTCCTTCGTGTAAACAATCTCCACCTCAATCTAGAGACAACTATGAAGCAAACTAGAAGTTTTAGGATAAAATCTGATGCAACAGATCCTGGATATAGTAAATTCTAGGTGTCTTTCTTCCTTCCATTCAACACCACTCTGATTTCAAATATTGAAAATATGCACTCTTCCCACATGGATCGACGTGGCCACTGGTGATTAGCCAAGCAACAAGAAAGTACTTCTTAGAGATCTCTGCGAAAGCATGATCAAATAAATAAAGAAATAGAGAAAAAAGAAGAAGAAATTTTTAGGAGAAAAGAGCTTTTATTCAGTATATTTCAGCACTCTTATAATCTTAACATGTTTCCAGCATATATACTTTACAAAGAGTCAAGCCCAAGCTCATAGAAAAATTTTTCAAACCCAAACAACCTACGTATATAAAATAATAACCCATAAAAATTGAGTCGGTCCAGTTTCAGACTGAGCTGGCTAACCTGCGACTGGATTGGCTCAGTCCCAGACTGAGCCGACCCAGTTGTGTATCGTGCCAATAGTCCAAAAATGTTGCTCTCTATCTAAATTTTTTTCTGAGACCTAGCCGACTTAGTTCTGGACTGAGCTGATCAGTTTTCAACTGAGCCAGCTCAGTCTCAGAGCTAGCCGACTCAGTTTCTGAACTTTACTATTGAGACTAATTCTTCTTTCGGCTCACTTCCGTCTTTTCATGATCTATCTTGTCATGTTTTCAAGACTTAGGAGTGTCACTTCTGAGCTCACAGTTACCATCTTGAATAAATTATTTTTTAAAAAAAAAGACTTATCGACTCTTAATTATATTTTGGCCTTTCGAAAGATAGAAATAATATCTTAACAACTCTTTAGGATATTCGACAAAATGAGCTCTAAAGGATCTGGACTCTAATTTGTCCGCCTGCTGTCTCTTGACATGGGTCGGACAATCCCAAATTCTAAGATGACTCAAACATGGCTTCTTATCATACCATATCTCATATGGTGTCATAAGAACGATTTTAGAAAAAATTCTATTCAGTAGGTATATAGCGGTCATTAGACTATGTCCTCAAAAAAATTCAGAAAGATCTATAAAGCTCATCATGGATGGAACCATATCTAATAGGATTCGATTTTTCTGTTCTAAAATCTCGTTGAGTTGAGACATTCCAGATGGAGTCCATTGCGAACTATGCTATTATCTTTAAGATAGTCTAAAAATTTTTGACTAAGGTATTCACCTTCTCGATCTGATTGAGGAACTTTAATAGACTTTTTGATTTGCTTTTCTACTTTATGTCTGAATTTTTTAAATTTTTTAAAGGCTTTAGACTTATATCGCATCAAGTATGCATATCTGTATCAAGATATATCATCAATAAAGATAATGAAGTAGACATAATTACCTCTAACTGGCATATTAAATGGGCCGCACACATCTGTATGTACCATGGCAAGTAGATCCATGGCCCTTTCTCCATGTCCCATTAAAGAAAGCTTAGTTATTTTACCTTGAAGGCATGATTTATAAATCGGATATGACTCAAAAATTAATGAATTCATTAATCCAGATTTCTCTGATTTATTAATTCTATCTTTCGTTTTATGATCTAGCCTAAGGTGCCATAGATACCTTTCATTTAGACTATTCCTAAGTCATTTAGATCCTATGGCTTTAATGTTTTGCTCGATATTAAACACAGAGACATCAACATGCAATCGATAGAGACCATTATTTAAGAAATCACTTGTAATTTTATGTCTTTCAAAAAAATAGTACAGTGGTCCTTAACAAAGCTAATTACATAACTTTTTTATGTTAAACAAAAAATAGAAATCAAATTTCTACTTGCTGCAGGTACATTAGAACTATCCCTAAGTACTAAAACTAAACTAGATGATAGTTGAAGAGGATAAGTTTCCATGACCACAGCAGCAATTATTGCTTCATTTTCAATGCACGGGATCATCTCACCATCCCTCAGCCTCCTACTCTCCTTAAGATCCTGTATAGAAGTGCACAAGTGAGCACTAGAACCAGAGTCAAGCACCCTACTGGATGCAGAAGAAACTACAAGATTAGATTTAATGACAAGCATACCTCCATATGGACTTGCCTCCTTTTTGTTCTTTAGGCTGACTAGGTATAAAGGGTAGTTCAGCTTTCAATGACTATCGATGTTGCAATAAAAATACTTTTCTTTGTCAGCAGCCTTCTTCTTCGGCTCTCTCTTTTTCTTCTTTTTGTCTTCTATCTTCTGCTTCTTTCTAGACTTCTTCTTCTTTCCAACAGACTTTCTTTTAGAAAACGTCCACTCCGCAGTAAGTACTGAGTCTTTTGAACCTTTCATAGAAAGTTCAGCTGTAACCAGTATGTTCATAAGTTCAGCCAAGGTATATTGCAGTTTATGCATATAAAAGTTCATGATAAACTGCCCATACGCATCAGTCAAAGACTGTAGGAACACATCTATCTACAGATCCCTATCTAACACGACATCGAGCTTCTCAAGCTCCTCCAAAATCTTGATCATTGTCAAACAATGATATTGGATCGACTGTCCATCACACATCTAATTCTTAAAAAGTCACCGAAAGACTTGATATTGGGCTGTGCAACTCTACTCACCAAACAACTCTTACAAGTGAGCCAACATTTGATGAGTAGTCTTGATGTCTTCATGTTGGCACTGTATTTCATCTGATATTGAGCCTAACATATAATACCTAGCTTTGTTATCATCATCCATCCACTTCTCCAGAGATGCTCTCTATTCAGTAGTTAGATGGGCTAATAAGATAAGGGGATCTTGGTCCAATACATAGATCAGCTTCTAAGAACGTAAAATGATTTTAAAGTTTCTCAGCCAATCTTTATAATTGGATCCGGTTAGTCTGTGGATGTCTAGGATTCGGACTAATATATTTGATGTAGACATTTTCTGTAGAGAGTCAAAGTTTCTAATTATACTTAATCAATTTATTTAAAAATTTTATTTTTAAATAAATTAGGCTTTCACTATTTTTTTGAATTTTTATACTTTCTTGGCAAAGATATGAAAATCTTTATGATCATAAATTTTTAGTGGGTGGTACAGTCCCATCGACTAACTCACCATCTTACCTAATAATTATTGATGATGGATCAATCGATTCTCTAATCATGGTGCATCCAACCTGATCTCTAATTCATGAAGCTCATCGTGTCCAAAATTTTGCTTCAATCCTTAGTTAAATCAAATCCACCATTTTCATAAATTGAATTTCTAATTGGGTTCCTTGCCGTATCTGAAATATTGAATCCATAGCATCTAATGCTTAATAGATATGATTGCATTTTTTCGATCAACTGAACCACTGTAGCTAGTCGAGAACAATCAACTCCAAGAAGGGCCTGCACATCTACAACGGTGGAAGACCTATGATTTAATATTTTCTTAGAAAAATTTGCTTTAGGTCTCTTAGACATGACTTGACTTAGTTATAATAATTATGACTAATCTAGTGGCATGAGTTAGCTCGAATCGTTAGCCACCTCAAACCAGAACAAGGTCGATCCAAATGGCCAAGTAAGACCAGTGGAAGAGATGCACCATTAACTCAATAAGAATGCATTCAGATTGAGTAGCTTTCAATTAAAAATTAGTCGATCGTATTTGCCAAACTTACCTTATTAGATACTAAATTATCGAACCAGAACTGATTGGGTTAGCCTACATTCTAGGCTCAAATCATGGAGCCAAATTAACTCTTAACTTGATCGACCATATGTGACTGTGAGTTAACCTTGACCCAGACATAATTCTATTGGGATGGTCAAATCTATGCACAATTGATCCCACCTAACCAACTCTTGATTCGATTTAATCAACTGCTAGACCTAATTGAGCTACCCACATCCGAACCCAAATTTATGAAGGCATCTTAGAGTTAAAAATTCATAATTTTTAGAACTAATTGATTTCATAAACTTAATTCTTAATTAAGTTTGGATTTATAAACAAAACATGCATAAAAATTCTAGGATTTTAGGATATAGGATTTTATAGAAAATTAAATTTTAATTTCTAATTAAGGACAAACGCGCAGCATCCCTACATGCCATAAGAGCATCCCATCGAATGAAAAGAAAGAACCTTTAAACCCTTCTTACTCTTATGACAGGATGGCCAAGGAGATTGCTTTAATCAAAAATTAATCTACACTACAAAACTATTTGATCTATAACATATATCACATATATAATTTATTAGGGATAAACTTCGCTCCCGCCAAAGTTCAGACCAATGCTTAGCCTAATGCGACTGATAATCATGGAAAGCTTCGATTGAAAATTCTTTCCCCAACAGTCGAACCCCGATCGAGCTCCTTTAGTAGCGAAACTCCTCCAGTGGCCAAACCTATCCCGGACTTTCTCTAGTGGTCGAACCCCAGTCGAACTCCTTCAAGCACCCAGACTCCCTCCAGCAGCCGAACCCCTCCCAAACCTCTACTTCAGTCAGATTTATACAGGAGTCGAACTTCTTTCGGATGTCTCATTCAGTCGAATTCCTTCAGAAGTCGAACTCCTTTCGGACGTCTCCTTCAGACGATTCCTCCAAGAGCCGAACACCTTTCAGATGTCTACTTCAGTCGAATTCCTTCAGAAGTCGAACTCCTTCTGGATCTCTCCTTTAGTTGGATTTCTTCAGGAGTCGAACACCTTTCGGACCTCTCCTTCAGTCGGATTCCTCCAAGAGTCAAACTCCTTCCGGACATCTACTTTAGTCAGATTTTTCTAGGAGCCGAACTTCTTTCGGACGTCTCCTTCAGATGGATTCCTTCAGGAGCTGAACTTCTTTTGGACATTTTCTTTAGTCGGATTTTTATAGAAGCCGAACTCCTTCCAGACGTCTCCTTCAGTCAGATTTCTTCAGGAGCCAAACTCCTTCTGAACCTCTCCTTCAATCAAATTTATACCGAAGCCAAACTCTTTTCAGATCATCCTTCAGTCAAATTCCTTCAGAAGCCGAACTCATCATTCAACCAAATTTCTATAGAAGCCAAACTTCTTTCGGACTTCTCCTTCAATCAAATTTCTACAGAAGCCGAACTCCTTTCGAACCCCTTCTTCAGTCGAATTTCTATAGGGGTCGAACTCCTTTCGAACTTCTCCTTCAGTTAGATTCCTCCAGGAGCCAAACTTCTTCCAGACCTCTTCTTCAGACGAATTTCTTCAGGAGACAAACTCCTTTCAGACCTCTCCTTCAGATGAATTTCTACATGTGATCCCATTACTGAACGGTTATAATTATCATTTATCAAGATAATTATAACTGTCATTTATCAGTCTCCTATAGACGATTCCATTATCGAATGGTTACGACTGTCATTAATCAGAATGGTTACGACTGTTATTTATCAATCTACTATAGATGATCCCACTACCGAACGGTTACAATAGGCTCTATCTATAAAAAAGGATCCTCTAGATACGTTTTCTCTAAGCTCTCTTCTCCTTCCCAAAATTTTACTAAATTTTTGCCTGAGCATTCTATTTCTATTGGCCAAAAGAGCTGACTTGATCGTCGGAAGGTCCTATCGGAGCCACCACCATCGACTCCGGATGGGATTTTATTTTGCAGATTACCGACGATGACCTCTTCTTCTCCAACTCCAGCTTGATTCGACGTCAACCAAATTTTGCACCAACAGGATTGGCACTGGATGAAGGACCTCTATTTCTGAGGTTCTCTTATTTTTAAAGGAGTGCTCAGCATGGATCTCTCTTTTCTCTCTCTAGAGTTCTTCTCGAAAAAAATGCCTCTCAGAAAAGCTTCAACCCAACGATTAACGATCTCTGTAGTCAGATCCTATCCACGTCCATCTATTCTCGCTCTAACTCCAGTAATTCAAGCTTCACCTACAGCCATGATGGATGCGGAGCAGTTCAATCTACTAGTCCAGCAGATTCGTGGTCTCATAAAGGTAGTACAAGCCATACATCGGTAGGCTCCGACGTTAATTTAGATGGAGCAAAATTTTTTGAAGCCTCATGATCTGGTCGGAGGATGGTCGACTCAGGCTAGCCGATCGGTGATCTCTGAAAAAAAAAAATAGAGGGCGAAGAGCTATTGCTCGGACCATGATTTGACTCCGGAGGAAGCTTTGCCTCCATCCCATCAGAAAACTCAAGAGATCAACGATCGTGAAGATCTTCTGAATCAAAGGCTCTTGAAAATGAGCCAATAAATTAAAGAGCTCTGTCATACTCCCTCCTCATACGATAATAATATTTGCACTGATCCTCCTTTTTCTCAGAGGATTATGCAAGAGTCCGTTCCGCCGAACTTCAAGCTTCTTCAATTTAAAAGCTACGATGGAACCTCTGATTCGATCGATAATCTGAAGAACTTTTGGATCATGATGTTGCTTCATGGTGCACCAGATGCCATTTTATGCCAAGCTTTTTCATCTACCTTAAAGAAAGCAGCAAGAAATGATACTCGACATTGAAGCTGGATACGATCTTTTTCTTTGATCAGATGAGCCATCAATTTATGGCTCACTTCATCAGCAGCCAAAATCCACATCGAGGTTCGAATTTTTTGATACATATCAAGTAGAAAGAGAAGAAATCTATCCGAACTTATGTTATCCGATTTAATGCCACTGCATTGAAAGTTCGAAACTTGAATTAATCTGTTGCAATGGCCACACTCAAGAGCAGCCTTTAGAAGAATGATTTATTATTCTTCCTAAAAAAGAAGTACCCCAAAAACTTTATCGATCTGCTAGCTCGGGCTAAAGGATATGCCCAAATGGAAGAAACCTTCAAATTGAAGGATGAGAAAGCCACAGGAGAGTGGCAGACGGATGAATTTAATAAATGAATAGCTGATGGAGGGTCGAATGAAGTTCGACCGTGCTCATGAACTCCCCCCAAGTGCAAGCGAGCCCGAACTCCTTGAACTCATCATCAAGAAAGCTCCGATAGAAGGACATGAAGAAGTTCTTCCTCTAGAAGATTTTACAACTACGCCCCCTCAATATTTTAAAAATGCAAATATTGATGGAGATCAAGGAGCAACTACCGAGGCTAGAAAGCATGCACACTCATCCTGACAAGCGCAATTCTAATAAATACTATCTCTATCATCGTGATCACGGTCATGATACTAAAGAATGCATTCAGCTCCAAGACGAGATCGAGAAGTTCATCAGGAGAAGTCAGTTGGGTCGATTCCTCCGACGTCGGTCTGAAGCAAGAGAAGATCGATCGAGGGCACTGCCGCAGCCTGAACTACCAAAGAAGGAAAAACAATAAGAAGATCGGCCATCTCTCGGTATCATCAACACTATCTCTAGGAGACTTCGATGAGAAGAGGCCAGCGGATCTAGGGGATCGATGAAAAAATGGAGGACTGAAGAATCCATAACCTTCACTAAGGTAGATGCATGGGAAGTATAATTTTCGTATAATGATGCGGTTGTAATCTCTTTAAATATAGCGAACTATGATGTACGTCGCGTTCTAGTTGATAATAGAAGTTCGGCTGACGTCTTATTTTATGATGCTTTCTCCAAAATGTCAAAATCTAATAGTTAGCTTGGATCAATAAATTTTTTTCTAGTAGGCTTCACTGGCGCTGCAGTATCAGTTGAAGGTGTAATGACTCTAGCTGTGATAGCTGGACAATATCCAAAATAATCCAGTGTAGGTGGATTTTCTAGTAGTAAAGATTTCCTCCGCTTACAATGCAATTCTCGATCGATCTGATTTAAATGTACTTCGGATGATGGTGTCCACTTATTATTTAAAGATGAAGTTTCTGATAAATTATGGGATCGAAAAGGTCAAGAAAGATCAAGCTCTGGTAAGGCACTGCTACTCAATTATCCTATGAAAAAAAGCATAGTTTGACCCTTGTCCTATTGATGGACTAGATGTCCGTGATGATTTTGCCAAAGAACGGGATGAGCCCATAGAAGATCTTGTGACCATTCCTCTGAATGATGGAAACATGGAGCATACGGTGCAAATTAGCTCCAATCTAGAAGATAAAATTTGGGAGCAGCTCATCGCCTTCTTACGGAGGAATACCGACGTCTTCGTCTAGGTTTCGATAGATATGCTTGAGATTGACATCGAGGTTATAGAACATCGACTGGCCATTAACCCCAAGCACCGACCAATGAAAGAAAGAGTTCGAGGCCATGCACCAGAAAGGCAGAATGTAATAGTAGAAGAAGTTGACAAGCTTCTCAATGCTGGATTTATCTGAGAAGTCAGCTATCCGACTTGGATCTCTAATATGGTCCTGGTCAAGAAAGCCAACAAAAGGCATCGATGATTATCAGGTTGCCCGATCTTTGTTTAAATCGATCCTCCTATTGGCCAATGTTAAAGACCACAATGAAGTAGAAGGTGGATTCCGAATCCAAGACTCATATGATTCCTTTCTTTGGGTAAGTAATGACCTTTCAGCATTTCTCGGCTATATCTGAGCTTGTCATTTTGCTCTAATCTTTTTCTTCTCTTCTCCCTTCCTTTTTTTTTAGCTTGTCCATCACATAGATCATTTTGCTGAAGTGATATGTGAAGTTTGGCATATATCGAAGGAAGCCGAAGAAAAGGATGCTCAAGCCACTCGTAGGGTGGATAACACCCAACTATCAAAATTGAAAGTCGAGGATGAAAATAGGTTACTGAAGGAGAAGGTAAAGCGACTAGAGTCCGAGCTAGCCAAGATTCATGCTAACGCTGAAGCTTGGCTATTAGTCAAGAAAAATGATAGCAAGGGAAAAGTGGAGGCCACCAAAGTCGCTACGGTTAAGGCTTTTTGCTCTTCGATCGAATATGAGATATTAAGGTGAAGTTCGGCTCAATTTCATAGCTGCAGGGATTCAAGAACTTCAAAGAAAAAATGAAGAACTTTCTTAATCTTAAGCTTGGCCTCCTGGAGTCAGATGGTGAGGAAGAGCGAATAGATTCGTATGGAAGACCTTTTTAGCCTTGGTCATGGAGATCAAGTGGCCAAGGATGCTGCATCGGCTCCGCCTCCAGTTGTCATCGTTCTTTCCAACCATGTAGAGGTTGATGAATCCCATGCTCTTGATGAAGCTTAATTTCTGGTAGTTTAGCTCGAGCTTGTTCGAGCTTATCATAGGTTGGATCATTTTTTGGACCTCAGCATTTGCCAATGCATTTTTTTATCGATCCAACCATTCTTTGTTAAGACTTTTCTTTAATGAACATATTGCTTTTCCTTTATCAGAATCCTTTAAGTCGTAGAGATCAACTGCTTTAGGTGAATGAGTATAACCTCCAATATTCTCTAGGTGTAAACGATCAAGGGCTGCATAGGCCCCCTTAGGTTGTTAGGCTATCTTTTGTGTTAAGAAAAATAGATCGATCAAACATATGAACAACTCCTCGATGATGGCTGAAGAACATTTGTTGAAATAGTCGCACACTTCACCTTGGCCTCGATCGAGGAGCTCTTGTTTGGAGAACAACATGAAGATGTGTACTGTTCTTCGACCACGGTGGGGAACGCATGATGGAGATTCACAAGAAGATGTGTACCATTCCTCGACCATGGCCGAAGAACATGTGAAGAGAACTGTATGGAGATGCATACTATTCCTCAACCATAGTCGAGGAGCGCACGATGGAGAACTGTATGGTGACACATATTATTTCTTGGCCATGGCCGAGGAGCGCGCGATGGAGATTCACAAGAAGATGCATACCATTCTTCGATTGTGATCAAAAAATGTATGAGAAGAACCACATGAAGATGCATACCATTTCTAGACCATGGCTGAGAAGCATGCGATGGAGAACCACATGGAGACATGTACCATTTTTCAATCATAGCCGACAAGTGCGTGATGGAGAATCGTATGGAGATGCATACCATTCCTTACCATGACGAAGGAGCATACGATAAAGAACCACATGGAGATGTATACTATTCCTCAACCATGGTCGAGGAGCACATGATGAAGAACCACATGGAGACGTATGCTGTTCCTTGACCATGGCCAAGGAATGCATGATGGAGAACTCCGAAAAAATACATTGCTATGGAAAGAAAATTTTTTATTATCAATAAAAAATAAAAAAATTATAATTTAAGGATGATAAACGCATAAGTTATCGATGTTACAAGTCTTTGGAATCAGGGTTTTATCTAGTTGATAAAGACGATAAACTCTTGGTCAAACTATTTTAGCAATACGTTTATGGATCTTCCCAATTCGATGACAACTTTGATCATTCGATTGGGTGAGAAACTTTAGTTTCATGAAGAACTAGTTGTCCTGTAAGGAATGACTTTTTTTTGACTCAAAAATTATAATACCGAGCTACTCTTTGTTGGTAATTAGCCATCCAGATCCGTGCTCGCTTCCAAGTCTCTTATAGTAAATCCAAGTTTGCCCTCATCCCAAAAAAGTTACTATCTTCATCAAACTCCTCCACTCAAAGTGTGGGTAAGCTAATCTCAACAGATATGATGGCTTTACTTCCGAAGGCCAGCATAAAAGGTATTTCTCTAGTTGGAACTCGCTGGGTTGTGCAGTATGCCTAGAGAATATTATATAGTTCTTTAACTCATGATCCCTTGGCTTGACCAAGACGAGCTTTTAGCCCTTGTAGCAAGGTTCTGTTCATTACTTCTGCTTCACCATTGCTCTGAGGATGATATACTAAAGTCAATCTATGAGAAATTTCAAAGTCATTGCAAAATCTCGTAAACGTTAGATTATCGAACTGCCACCTATTGTTGGTGATGATGGCTCGTGGCAAACTAAATCGATAAATAATTGACTTCTACATAAAGTCATGGACTTTGACTTCTATAATGGTTGCTAGTACTTTTACTTCCACCCACTTGGTAAAATAGTCGATCGTGACGAGTTAGAATTTTTTTATGCCACTGTGATCGAGAAAGATCCAAGGATGTCCATCCCTTATTGGGCAAAATGCCAAAGTATGGTGATCGAAGCTATAGGGATTCAAGGTCGGTACT
Source organism: Cocos nucifera (assembly GCA_006176705.1). Taxonomy (NCBI): domain Eukaryota; kingdom Viridiplantae; phylum Streptophyta; class Magnoliopsida; order Arecales; family Arecaceae; genus Cocos; species Cocos nucifera. The sequence continues at coordinate 303,860 of QRFJ01004494.1, forward strand.
AAATGTTTGAAGTCCTCTGGCACTGGTCACACTTGTTCACCAAGTCAGCAGCATCCTTTTGCATGGTTGGTCAGAAGTACCCTTATCATAATATCATACGAGCAAGAGCCTTGCCCCCAAAGTGATTGTCGTAGATCCTCTCGTGAACTTCTTGTAGAGCATAGTCAGCTTCTGAGGGGTAGAGGCACCTAAATAAAAATAAAGTAAAGAATCTTTTATACAGTTTTCCATCATAGATGAGGTATTATGGTGCAAGGTATCTCAATCTCTTGACTTCATCTTGATCGGCAGGTAATACCCCATCTTGCAACTGGCATAGGATCAGATTTATCCAGCTCTTCTCTGGATTTGTCTGCATCATAGAGATCTCCTTGATGCTCAGCTTTTCAAGGACTTCAAGATATGAGCTTCGTTTTAGGTTGGTCACACCAAGTGTTGTGAGATTTGAAAGAAGGTCGGCCCGTACGTTTTCTCCCTTGGTACTTTTTGGATATTCATGATGGTAAAGTTGGAGGCTAGATCCTTGATTTTTTGTAGGTATTTTATCACATTCGATTTTCGTGCTTCATATTCTCTCTGGACCTGGCCGACAATGAGCTGTGAGTTGCTATAAATCCTGAGATGCCGAACTTTCATTTCTTTCGTCGTCCTCAGACCCTTGATGAGTGCCCCATATTCAACTTCATTATTGAAAGTAGGAAAGTCAAAATATAGGATACACTCCATGATTACACCATCTGGGCTAGTCAGGATCAATTTAGTTCCTACGTTCATGGTATTTGAAGAACCATTGACATGGAGAACCCAACATTCATCGATCGTTAAAGCTGCCTTCGCATTCGATTCCTCATTCGGGATTATACATTCCAAGATAAAATTAGCTAATGCTTGAGCTTTAATAGATAGTCTTGGTAGATACTTAATGTCGAATTCTTTCAACTCGACGACCCACTTGGCCAATCATCCTGAGGTATTAGATTTGTAGAGTACCAATATGATCGATTGGTCGGTGAGAATGGCAATGGTATATGCTTGAAAGTATGGGCGTAGCTTCTTGAAACATATTACAAAAGCATAGGCCACTTTCTCCAACTTTGTATATCTAGTCTCGATATCATGGGGCATCCGACTTATATAATAGATCGACTTCTGCACTTTAGCCTCCTGTCGGACGAGGACTGAGCTGATTGCCAAAAATGAAATAGTGAAGTACAAATATAGCACTTCTCCATGCTTAGGCTTGCTTAGAAGAGAAGGTGAGTTGAGGTATTTTTTCAAATCTTTAAAGGCAGCTTTGTACTCATCTGACCGCTAGAAGTTCTTCACCTGTTTGAGAGCTTTAAAGAAAGGGAGGCTTCTTTCTGCTGAACTTAAGAAGAATCTATTTAAAGCTGCAATTCTTACAGTTAAGCGTTGTACCTCTTTGATCGTCCTTGGAGGCTTTATCTCTTAAAGAGCTTGGACCTTTTCTAGATTTGCTTTGATCTCTCGTTGTGATATCATGAAGCCTAGGAATTTACCCGAGGTGATACCAAATGCACACTTATTAGGGTTAAGCTTTATTTGAAAGTGCCACAATGTAGAGAATATCTTCTGGAGATCAGCGATATGATGTTCAGTGGCTCTGCTCTTGATAAGCATGTCATCTACATACATCTCTATATTTCTATCAATCTGCTCCTTGAAAAGCTTGTTAACAAGCTATTGGTAGGTCGCACCAATATTCTTCAAGCCAAATGACATAATTCTATAGAAAAAAAGATATTGGTCAGTAACAAAAGATGTTTTCTCCTTGTCCTTAGAGGCAATCCGAATATGGTTGTATCCAGAGAACGCATTCATGAAAGATAAAAGCTGATGCCTCGAGATTATATCTACCAACTGATCGATACGAGATAAAAGATAGCTATCTTTTGGATATCTTTTGGGCATGCCTTATTAAGATCGGTACAGTCCATGCATGTGCACCATTTTTTGCTCAACTTCTTGACGATAACAATGTTGGCTAATCACTCTAGGTAATAAACTTCTCGAACGAACCCTACTTTTAAAAGCTTATCCATCTCTTGCTGTATAGCCTTTTGTCGCTTGGGAGCAAAATTGTGCTTCTTTTGTCTGACTAGATGATGTTTCAGATCCATATTAAGCTGATGAACCATGACCTCTGGATTGATGCCGGGCATGTTGGAGGCCGACCAACCAAATACATCTACATTAGCTTAGAGAAAAGATGTGAGGTGTTGATGATCCTCCTCACGTAAGTTCGAGAAGATCTTTTCTACTTTATTTGTATCTTCTTCAATTGGCACCAGGACTAGATCTTCCACCGGGTAACCTCTTTATTCGGTCAGCTCGTCCCTCACATCCAACTCATTTGTCGGCTGTTCCATGGGTGTCGCTCCATGCAGAGTCACCATATAACATTCCTTTGCAAGTTGTTGATTTTTTTGGAGCTCATCGATCCCATACGAAGTTAGAAATTTTATCTTCAAATGATAGGTTGACACTATAGCTCGGAGAATGTTTAGTCTAGACCGATCTAAGATAGCATTGTAGGCGAATGGACTCTTCATTACAAAGTAGTTTATTTTGATGATAGCCTATTTTGGAGCTCGTTCGGTTATTATGGTCAAGGAGATCATTCCTTCCACAGGGATCGTGCTACTCAAGAACCCAATTAGAAGTGTATTCATCTTCACCAGTAGCCCAGGATCCAAATTCATACGAACAAATACATCATAAAACAAAATGTTAACGAAATTTCCATTATCAGCTAGGACTCAGTGTACATTATAATTAAAAATATTTAAATAAATGACTACAGGATCATCATGTGGGTGATTTATTCCATGCAGATCGGCTTTAGAGAAAGTAATCTCATCGCCGACCTTCCTTTTCTATGGCTCCATTTCTTCATATCAGCTCGAGTCTGAGATACCATGGTCGAGATGTCCCCTAATGATCATTCTGATCTCACCTACTATTGGTTGGTTTATATGGGGGTCTTCTTGCCAAGAACACTCGCCGCATGGATCCATTGGGATCCACCATTCATCGATGTAGCACCAAAGATGTCCACATCTGATTAGCACCTCTATCTCCTCTCTGAGCTGTCAGCATTCCTCTATATGGTACCTATGATCCTAGTGGTATCTACAATACTTTCTTAGATTACTTGCTCGTGCTGGAGCTATCATCCTTTTCAGTCGAGGGAGTTCTTTTTAACACTCGATCTTCGTTAAAATCTAAGCCTAAGGGGTGTTGAGGGGAGTAAAATAATGAAATCTCCATCGGCCAAGTATTGCAGGAGATCTAGGTCGATTTTTCTAAGGTGGGGTCCGAGAATGATGAGGTTATGGTTCCTCGCATTGATGTTGCATTCACCGATGATCCTATTTTTTTCTCCTACTTTGAGCTCAGCTGCGATCCAATACTGAGGTTTCCTTGCTGATCCTAGGCTTCTTTAGCTTGAGCATATCTTTTGGCCCATTCCAATATTTTAGTGAAGTCCTTCAGATAATTCAAATTGAGTGAAAAGAGAAGATCGTTTCAAAGGAGTCTGGCCTTCAACGCAGTCATTGCTATGGACCGATCTAGGTTCTGCACCTCCAAAGTTGCAGTGGTGAAACGATTGATGTAGTCCCAAAGAGGCTCATTCTTTCTTTGCTTGATACTCATGAGGAAGTCAGAGTTGCGACATTGTTGATGATTGCTAACAAAATTGATGATGAACAACCAGCTCAACTGATGAAAGGAGTCCATAGAATTCGGCTACAAATTTGAATACCAGTGATGAGCTGCCTTCCTCAGAGTAAAAGAAAAAGCTCGGCAAAGAGTCGCATCAATAGCTCCTTACAAGAGCATGAGAGTTCGGATGTTATTCAAATGGTCCACAGGATCAGCAGTCCCATCATAAGGCTCCATCTGGGGCATCTTGAATAGCGATGGCAAAAATTCATTCATGATCTTCTATGTAAATGGTGGATCGATATTGTATCCCAGATCGTCATCCGACTGTCTTGGTGCTTATAGTGCATCAATTTGTTGTTGCATTTCTTGGAGCCTCTTTTCTAGGTCATCTTCGCGAGTTGGGCGGTGCTGAGAAGAAACATGGCCTAGAGTTGAATCTTTTCAGGAGATCAGAGTAGGTGATCGTCTAAATCTATGGTGAAATAAGCTAGCAGGTCAGCTATGATGGTTGGTTCTCACCCTTGGGCTTCATGGGGGTCGGTTTGTCAACCTTCCACAGACTAGTTCTGAATTTTCTATGGTAAGGCAAGGTTCACTATTTTGTTGTATCCCTCTTACCGCGATAAAAAGTGCTTACGCTTATTGGACAAGGCTATTATACTAATCTTGAAAAATCATCGGTGCCACTGGCAGAGGATTCTCTTGGGTCCATGATGCTGGTGCATTGGTTGGCTGGACGTTGTTAGTTCGCCTTCCGCTAGAGCATTGTGATGCATTTGATGCATCCCTTCATATCTTCATAGTGTCTAATAACGAGCTTTCTTCTCCCAAAATTAGACCTCGAAATCAATCAAGGTCCTTCTTCTAGTGCCAATTGTTGCTCCTTATTTTTTCGTTTGAGGTCAGCTGCTGAGGTTGATGTGGCTGAGGTGAGTTTGCCATTAGAGCTTCACCCAATCATCTACAAAAAAGTCCTCACTGGGGCATTCTTCGATGAAGATCCTTCGATATTCAAGTTAGAAGATGGAGAACAATAAGAGAAGAAAGCATCAAATTGAATGCGTACCTTGAGAATTCCGAAGCTTCTTTATTTGTAGGGGAAGAATTAGAGTGTATTCATCTCAGACTCTGATGATCTTTCAAATTTGTCGTATGGATTAATTCGAATAAGTTTTTTTTTTTTTTTGGAAGACTGAATCACGAAGGATTTCCTTTTTATCATGATTTTTCTAATTTAAAAGAGAGATAAATTCGATTGGAGGATAGCTCGTCAACTGACGAGCTATGGTAGATCGTCCATAGCCGAGGTTCATTGCTCCACGTAGCTAGCGGTCGACTTCAGGTTTTCTAAAATTGGTGGGTACGATACGATCTACAATAGATTATTCGAAGACGAGGTAAATCAGAGCTGATCTAAGGAGTCATCATTATTTTAGTAGTTCGTGCCAATCGATCTTAATGTCTTTCATAGTTTGGCTGGACACGATAACGTAGTAGCTGAGGATGAGATATAGATAATCCACAATAATATATATATATATATAGACTGGGCTCCGATCGATCGAAGTTCAATCTACATCCGATCGAATTTTCAACCATTCGATCCATACATATCTTAGAATGCGTGTCTAAACAGAAGCATCGGCTAAAAAAATATAGGTGCAGGCGCGTCTGAAAAAAATTCAGAAAAAAAAGCCTGTTGCTACCTGAAAAAAATCTGAAGAAAACTTAAAAAAAAATTAGAAAAAAAATTAAAAAAACCTGAAGGCGCCTACATTTAATGTAGGCACCTTTTTTTTCTATTTTTTATATTTTTTAATTAAAAAAGCCTTAGAAAAAAAAAAAGAAAAAGAGAGGGTGATGGCGCCTACATTCATTATGTAGGCGCCTTCCCCCTCTCTTCTTCTTTTTTTTTTTATTCTAAGACTTTTTAATTAAAAAAAATTAAAAAATAAAAAAATAAAAAAAATCTAAGATTTTTTAATTAAAAAATAAAATAAAAAAATAAAAATAAAAGGCGCCTACATTTAATGTAAGCGCCTTCAGGGCGCCCATTTTTTTTTCTAAATTTTTTTCTAATTTTTTATGGATTTTTTTCTGAATTTTTTTGAATTTTTTTTGAATTTTTTTTAGGTTTTTATTTGAATTTTTTTTTCAGACAGCAGCAAGCTTTTTTTTCTGGTTTTTTTTTCAAGCGCACTTGCACCTATATTTTTTTCAATCGGCGCATTTTTTTAAGTGCGCATTTCAAGATGCGCGTGAATCGAACCGTTAGAGATCCGATCGGATGTAGGCTAAATTTGAATCAACTGGAGCTCGATCTATATATATATATATATATATATATATATATATATATATATATATATATATATATATATATATATATATATATATATATATATATATATATATATATATATATATATATAAAGTAAATAGATAAATTGAGCTCTGTGCAGCACCATGTGCCCAAATAACTACTTGTTTCGGAGAATTTACTCTGGATGAAACCAATGATCAAATAGTATGGGATGGTCATCCTCAAGTTTGTATCACAATTTGATGTCCTTGTCAGCAGCATCTGTCCAACTAAATCAAGCATCAGATTCCTCGAGTTATTGTGCTCAAAGCTTGGACGTTGGAACAAGATCATCATATATAGGACGGTTACGCTTATTTACTTGTGCATGCTGGTGTATTTTCATAAATTTTTCTCATGAAAAGGTAATCCTAGTTCGATGGTTTATGGTTGACCTATAACATATATGCTGCCATCCTGGTTGGGTATAAAATATATAGACTTGGACCATAATGCCATCTTTGACCCTAGCAGCTTCGTTGTTAAGTTGCAGATGGGTGAAACCTAGCTTGTGGATGAATACAGGAATTAATAATGTCTTGTTTGAGCTGCAATAGGATGTCGTGACCTATGTTAACCCTAAATTGCATCTGCATGCAGCTGGAATAATCTTTTTTATAATCAAATTTGCTTCCACCGCATCTTGCAATGCCACGATATAACTAGCATCAGGGATGGAACGATCGATGAAGATCGCATATATCGGCATCTCGGGGAAGAAAGTTCCAACTTTATTCGTTTGTTTAATGAAACCTATTAATCGAGTTAACAAGGACGGTACAAACAGAATAACATCTCCAAGGATGCAACCCTAAACCAGACATTAATCAGTCTGGTGATTCCCGTACTTTTTTTCCAATCTCGCATTCGCGGCTGCATTCAAGTCCTCCATCTCCTCATCTATTTTATTATTGTTGAAAGCAAATTTAGGAGCAGTGCATGATGCACAACCCATGAAAAGATCGTCCGGTCTTCGTTCACCCAATAAATAAATAAATAGGTCAATCCACCGAGAAGCCGCTAATAACTGACGGTGGAAACTTCGCCGTAGGCTACGAGAAGGTGGAATACCGGCCGGTTTGGGACGGTGAAAAGGGCAACGCAGTCTATACCAAAAAAAAAAAAAAAAAAGGGCAATGCACTAAAATAAAATAAAATAAAAAGAAAGACTATGGATATTTATGGAAGTGTAATAGAGGCCGTCGATCCTAGGGGACGTTGAGAATTCCATTTGCTGGTGTTTTGGATATCTGAACCCTCGAAAATCAACGACCCAAGCTTCACCATTTACGTCTGAAACTTGGATCGCTAGTTTTTGAGAACCGAGATATCCAAAAAATATCCAAAGTATTACTGAAGTTGGTTTGCTTAATCGTTAGTCATGGTAGAAGTTAGAATCGACTGATGATGCCCGGATCAAAGATGAATAAAAGTTGGTGGAAGTCAGGTACATCAGGTTATACATGTAACATCTTCTAACTTCGTCCATGTTGTTGTGCCAATCCTACATTTGTTACTATCTTGGTTCTACATCTCTTCCTGCTAGTCCATGTCTTCAGTCGAGATGGCGAGTAACCCTCCAATATTTACCCCCTTACTCTCGAGTTTGGTTCGAGCGAAAGGAGAACATTAATTTTTGAATGGCCGAATATATTTTTTGTTGATGCTGGAGCAGCGATCGTGATTCTCCGAGAAGATGAACAGCGATATCATAAGTAATCATCATCATGAAAAGTAGAGGAGTTGGCGGAATTCGAAAAAAGGTGGTGTGCTCCAGTTTTGGCACCAATTATTAATGGACCGATTGATACCATCCGGGACTAATCGAGGCTTGCTAGGTATTAACTTTTGGATAGTTGGAGATGATTTGGTATCAGGATTGTCTTGTCGTTCTGCTTATAAAAAGAGTTCCATCCTCCTTTTCTTCCCTTATGCTTCTAAGGGTTTCTAAGAGATTGGCTTCTTCTTCCTCTGATTAGTCTTCTTGCTTGGGGTTTTCTTCGATTTCTTTTGAGTTTTCTTCGATCGCCGATGATTGTCTTTGAGTCTTCCACCTCAACTCTTAGCATCATCGCAGGTCGATGTATCCTGCTCCTTCTCTTTAATTCTTTTTTTATCTTTTCTTCCTCCTTTATTCGTTTCTTATTTTGAATGCCATCCATATTTTTTGATGGCTTGTTCTAGAAGCTGTAGTAGGAGCGAGTCTCCTGAATCGACTCCTTCAAAGGGATTTCAGCCTGGTCTGGGATTAGGGTATTATCCTACCTCACTATTTTTGCTTGATGTCATAGGGTCTAAATTAGGTCCAATGGATTCGAGTCGCATTTGTATTCAATATAAAATTCTTGACTCCATAGAATTAGAACTCCCTAGACCCAATGATAAGATTGGTAATCCTCCTCCAAAAAGGATCGGCCTATACAAAGAGGTTTTTAAACCATCAATAGAAATTATCTTCGATCATTTAGAAACTTATGTCCTCTCTTCGCTCAAATCAAACTCAAAAGTTAGGGACAAGTGTTGGAGGGATTATTCACCATCTTGATCAAAGACATGGACCGGTAGAAAGAGATGCATAATCAAGATATTAATAGATGTAGGATCGGCACAACAACATCGGCGAAGTTAGAAAATGTTACATGCATAACCTGATCCACCTGACTTGCATCAATTTTTATTCATCTCTAATCCGGGAATCATAAGTCGATCCCAACTTCTACAATGACTAGCAAGTGAGCAAGTCAATTGCAGTAATAGATAGGCTTCGCATATGTTTCGGGTATCTAGATTTTCAAAAATTAATGATCCAAGCTTCAGCATCTACATCTATCAGTCGATTCTTTCTTAGATATCTTTATTGAAAGATAACCAATCCTATTGATGCCTTCAATTCAAACTCAATTCAAATTTAAAAGCATTTATAGCAGCCCCGCTCCAAAATAGATAAGATGGGCTCAATTGCCTACTCTCATGGATATCATGATCATATCTTAATCGGTTAAATATTTTTTTTTAAATAATTTATCAACTCTCATTTATAAAAGTTAGCAATAAAATCTAGAGGTGTATTGAATATTTTTTATTTTTTATTTATTATCTAAAATTTAATTTAAGTATGGAAGAATTTTTATCATAATTAATTTTACTTAAAAAAATTTTTTTGGTAGATTGCTTTCTCAGAAGAACGTACCATCACTCTAGCCGTTTTAACCGATGATCGGATCCCAACGTCAACGGCCGGCATGCAAGAAGGGTCGCCGTGTGATATATGCCGGCAGGATTTCGCAATACAGAGTTATTATTTTAGGGGAAGATCACCAGGTTAGAATCACGCGCGCTAATCCCGAAATGGAAAGCCTTGCCTCGCTGGCACGGGAAAAGGAAGGGAAGACAACGGCGGGCAGGCGTCAGATTCTCTTCTCCTTATTTTTGATGATTGTAATAATAAAAAAATAATAATTGGCGCAAACGAATGCCGGTGCCTCGCGTTGCTTTCGAGGGGCGAAGGGTTGGGGAGCCTCTCTCGGCTTCGCTGGTTAACTTTTTCATGATGATGATAATAATATAATAACATGCGTACACCGGACCTGCACGCCGGTGCATCGGAAGCCGGATCCCATCGAAAACGGCGGAAATTTTGGTGGTGCATCTTCGTTCCGCCCTTCCGACGCACCCTCTCAAAATGGACACCACGGAATATTAAACAAACTTTAATTTGTTCGCACGAATGATGTGAAACTATACTATATTTGCTGATTAAAAAAAAATAAATAAATAAAAAATTTATTTATTTATTTTATATATTTAATAAAATATGAAAGAATAAATAGAAATAAATTTTTTTCTATTTAATATAAAAGAATAAAAAAAAGATGATTTTTATATAATATTTTACTAAATTATTTTTTAAAAAAATTATTACTATTATCAATTTATAATACTAATTTATACTAAATAAATAAATAATATATAAATTTATAATCATTATAATCTATAATTATATAAATATTTAATTTTAATTTAATTTAGTTAAATAAATAATTTTATAATTAAATTATTAATGAGTTAATTATATAAATAGTTAGTTAATTTATAATTTAATTAAATAATTAATTTTATTAATAATATAAATAATTAATTAATTTATAATTTAATTTAATAATTATTAATATTATATAAATAATTAATTAAAAATAGTAAATAAAAATAAAAAATTTAAAGATAATTATAATTATTTAATTATAATTATTAAAATTATGTACTAAAATTAAATAATTAGTAATAAAATTTAATAGTATATGATTAATAGTATATATAAAAATATATAAAAATAATATGAATGAAAAAGTGAAGAAACATTATAGTTTTATTAAAAAAAATTAATAAAAAATAATTTTATCTATATAAAAATTCATCCATCAATGTTTCATTCATCTTCTCATCCTCTCAATTTGGAAGGATGCAAATTGATGACCAAAATGAATAAAAAATCTTATTTTTTTATCCATCATTTCTATAACTTTTTGAATCATGGATGGAGGTAATCCATCCTTCCAATTTCATCCATCCTTTCTTTTATAATTCTAATCAAATATAAAATTAATCTTTAATAAATATTTATTTCTTAAAAAAAGTAATACATATTATTTTTAAAAAAATTTTAATATTTATCTATTTTTATTATGTATTTATTTTTTAATCTTGTTCAGCTCTACAGTTGCATATCGCTGACAAGAGATGGAGCATTGCAGATTTCTTAGCCTGTTCATGTTGTCAAGCCACTGTAATACAGGATGAAAGTTGGTTGAAACAATATCATACTTACTACCATAATACAAGCTCCCTCAGCGGTGGCTTTTTTCTCTCTGCACAAATTTTTGGTAAAAGTGCACGCTTTTTTCATGAGTACCTTCTATTTAGCTCATGTTGAGCAAAGAGCATGCTCCAACTCACCGACTAGAATCAATACTTAAGTCATGAAATAGTAAAAATAATATAAATTAAAAAATAATTATTAGAGCCGTCAAAATGAGTCAGCCCATCCTGATCCATCATGATTCATTTCTAAATAGGGTAGGATGGACTGACTCATTTAACTTGCTGATTCAAAAAATTTCAATCCAACCCAATCTATTATGACCCGTCAAAACTTAAAAAAAAGAAAAAAGAAAAAAAAAAAATAGACCAAGTAGGAGGCCGGAAGGGGCGGGGAGAGATGGCCGGGGGGCGCATGTGATCGAGCGGGGAGGCCGGGAGGAATGGAGGATGAAGGGGTGAGCAGGGGATCGAGAGGGAGAGACGGCAAGGGGTAGGGGATCAAGAGGGAGAGACGGTCGGAGATGGGGGAGTGTGGCGAGGACCATGAGGAAGAGGTGGCCTGAGAAGGAGGGTGGCGAGGGTTGGATGGCTGAGCAAGAAGAGGCTGCCGGGAGGGATGGAGGACGGAGGGGTGAGTGGGGGATCCAGAGGGAGAGACGGCAAGGGGGTAGGGGATCAAGAGGGAGAGGCGGTCGGAGATGGGGGGTGTGGCGGGGGACCATGAGGAAGAGGTGGCCTGAGTAGGAGGGTGGCGAGGGTTGGATGGCTGAGCAAGAAGGGGTTGTCGGGCGAGGCACCGAGAGGGAGAGGCAGCCCAGGGAGAGGAGGCGCAATGATGGGAAGGTCGGGCAGGGGTGGCGGTGATAGGGAGGGGCGGCCCGAAGGTTGGGAGGTTGAGTGAGAAAAGGCAGGAGGCATCGAGAGGTGGGGGTGGTCGAGGCATGGGGGCACGAACGGGGGGGGGGGCATTGAGAAGCGGGGGCAGTCGGAGGGGGGGTGGTCGGGGTGGGTGGGGGGCAGGCACGGGGCGTTATGTCCGAGGCAGAAAGGGAGGAGGGCCAACAAAAAAAAAAAAAAAATTAGAAAAAAAAAAAAAAAGCCCATCCTGATCTATTCAGATCCGTCTTGAACCCGCAATCCAAATGGAACGGGTTATTTAACCTGCTTTTAGAAAGGTTGCTAAAATATAAATCTAATCTGTCTCATTTATACGATGAAATGGACTAATACGATGGACTCAACTCAAATTGACAGCTCTAATAATTATAAAAATTTATATCTACTCTCAAATATATATATATATATATATAAAACGTACATTATTGATGCTGGACCGTGGCAATATAACCGATTCTATTGTTGATGCTTTGAATAGAAGACCATCATATGAAACAGTAGCTCGTGGCCTCCTGCGTGGCATTTTAACCGATTGGATCTGTTTAATTTCGCTATAAGCTAATTACATATCCGAATTAATATCCTTCAACAATCAATCATTTCTTTGATATCCATTAACTCTTTTTTTTTTCTTTAAAATCCGTTGGCCTAACAATTCCATTATGTTAACATCCTCAAATGGTCATTCCCTGTCAACAATTAAACAGCCTTTGCTTGTCCAGCAGATAATACCATACCTAATTTAACAAGATATCTATTCCGTACGTACCTAGCATGTCACATGGCATGCTGGCTCTTGCCATAAACCGCACGGAAAAACTAAACAAGCAAGGTTTGCCCGAAACATTTTGGTCATCCCCCACCCGCAGCGGTAGACCATGCGCACAAGCTTTTCCTTGTCTACAACAGGGAGGCAGTTCCCGGGTTCATGGGACGACGTTGCTCTCCGACGAAGCAGCTATATATATACACGAAGATCTCTTCATTTCTATATATAACCGATCAGTTGTGCCTACGTGCCAGCCTGCTAGCTACTAGAGGGTGTTTGATTCGTGATTAAATTTAGAATTGAAATAAAATTTAAAATAAATTGAAATTACAATTGGAATAGCCTAATTTTCTAAAATATTTGGTTTATGGTTGAAATCGAAATCAGAATGAAAATAAAAATAAAAATTTAAATTTATGAAGAAGAGTGAAAATTGAGTTTTAGGTAAATTGGAACATTCTGATTCCATCTTAGAATCAGAATCGAAATGAAACTCCTCCCAATAAAATGGTTAGAATGGAAGTCATCCATTATTATTCCGATTTCAGACTCCTACTTTTTTCAACTAAGGGCCTCCTAGATTTATTCATATCTTATTATATATATTAATTCTTTATTAAGCTTGCTGGAGGACATAGTTTAGACTAATGATAGGCATAATGTCTTAATTAACAGTTGATGTAACGTATGTAATGATTTCGAGGGCTTTCAGTTACGTCGCGACGGAGAATTTTTGAACTTGGTCGAAAGAGATGGATTCAGACGAGGAGAATATAGACAGGAAAAATTTGGATCTCACTCTCTGATCCAATATGTCAGACAGATCTCAAACTTAATTAATTTCGAGTCTCTAGGAACACGGCAGATTATAAATTTATCAAGGTTTGGTATGGGTAATGATCTGGTTTGCCCCTTGAACTGGAATTTTCATCTACCAAATATATATAGTTGTTCGGATGATCCCTGTAATAATAAAAATTTATAATAAAAAAAAAATCATTATTTGTTTAATAAATCATATGATTTATATTATTTAAAAAAAATATTCATAGAAAAAATAAAATATCTCTAAACTGAACATGAAGAATACCTGAAATTGTCCAAATTATAGATATGGTAAGATGCACTATATATGATGCCATACAATTAGCAATACTATTTGCCTCCGATAAATATATAAAACTGAAAAATTAATGATTGTTATCTTACTCTTAAGGTCTAAATTAGAGCTATCAACGGGTCGGATCTAGACCTAAGACTCATGGGTATTTATTTGACGGATTCAGATCTGATACTAGTATTGAACCCTTTTATCCAGACCCAGATTCAGACTAATTGAATAGGGGCTGAATATTTAGTATCCAAATTCGATAGACCCAAGATCCGAATTATATATATAATATAATATAATAATATTATATATAAATATTAAAAATATTTTAAGCTATTGGATCAGAGATCCAACGGCCTAAAATCTCTCAAAAAAAAAAAAACCCTAATCCCTCTCTCCCTCTCTCAATCTCCCTCTCTCCCTCTAGGTCTCTCAACTCAACCGACGGTGCCTCCTTGACTCCCTCCCCTCCTCCTCGCCTCTCCCTCTCCGCCGCGAGATCTGTCGCCAATGGGCCGTGGTCGGTCCCCTCTCTCCCTCTCTATCTCTCGACTTGACCGACGGTCGCGGCCGGTCCCCTCTCTTCCTCTCTATCTCTTGACTCAACTGATAGTCATGCCCCATCCCTTCTCTCCCTCTCTGTCTCTCAACTTAACCGACAATCGTGCCTCCTGCCCTCTCTCCCTCTCTATCTCTCGAGTCCCTCCCCTCTCTCCTCTTTCCTCTTTGTCTCTCGACTCGTCGACCGACAATCGCGCCCCCTCCCCTCTCTTCTTCTCTATCTCTCGACTCGATTGACGACTGCACCCCCTCAATTCGATCGACGACCGCACCCCCTTCCCTCTCTTCCTCTCTGTCTATCGACTCGACCGACGGCCGCGCCCCCTCTCCTCTCTTCAGAACTCCCTCCCCTCCTTACCTCTCCCTCTCCGCCGTGAGATCCATCCCGGTGAGCCATGGCGATGCGGTCGGACTTCAACTCGCCCGCACCCCCTCCCTCTACGGGTCCGACGAGATCCATCACTTTTTTTTTTTAAGGTAAGCATCGAATCCGAAACCGAATCTGGATATCCGGGATCTATTAGGATCCGAGTCTGGTACTTCAAGATCAGATCCGTTGGGTATTCAGATCCGAATCTAGTATCAGTAATTAAAATTGGATCCGAATCTGGATATCTAGGTTCCAATCCGAATCCGATCCGTTGACAAGTCTAGTTTAAACAATCGAAAAATTTAACTTTTTTTATGAGAGGTGGATAAGTATTGCATGGACTATATCTAATAGACTAGTTCATATCTTGAGGCACATATATAGTGGATAATAGACATTCTTATTTGATATTGAACTGTCTAAATATAGGGTTTAATGTGGTGAGTGACTATTGGACTATTAGATCTGGTCCATCTAATAATTAGACTTTGGTGGAGACCTATTTGCCAAGGAGAGGCACGGATTGCTGAAAAGTTGGCCAACTATATATCAAAAATACCCTATTGGCTTAAACGAAAAAATTATATATCACACCACATGCATCATGCTAATAGAATTTCACCATATGGCCAAACATACCACATCAATATAAGTTAAGAGAGACAATGGAGAGGATCACCATAGGCATAATCACCTTTTTATGCTGGCTACCCGCACTTGCACAAGTTTAACCTTTTTATCATCTCTCTCTCTGTTTCTCGAACCAGAGAGCGGCTAGGATTTTTTAGGAGAGGGGAGCTGGTGAAGTACTCAACTACCTTCTCCTTTATCTTATATTAATGTGGTGCACCTGACTGTATGTCAGAACTCTATTAATGTAGAGCATTGCGGATGTAGTGCACCAAGTGTTGAGTATAATTTCTCACTAAAATCCGAACCCAAACCCAGTTTATTTTCACGGACCCACCATGCCACGTAACAAAAAAAAAAAAAAAAATCTAAATCATGAATTAGATCCACCATAGACCTAGGATGACATCACTTTTTTCCTCCCTTTATTTATATATATATATATATATATATATATATAACAGCCGCATATGCTGATTTTATCCTAAATCCATGATAGAGATAGTCTATCTAACAATTTCTCTGGAACATAATAAGATTCCAACCATAATGCATGCCGCATCCCAACCGGCCATGCCTCGATGGAACCTCCTCCAAAACCTTGGGCCTATTCTAAGTTGCCTGACCATGCCACATAATAAAAAAAAATTTCTAAGCCATGAACTAGATCCACCATAGATCTAAGATTGTTGTGCCTATAGCTGCTTAGAGCCATAATCGTAGATCCGATCTCTTACGTGAACCTGAGTATTAATCCAGTAAACTAAAGAAGATCTAAGAAAGAAGATAGAAGGAGATGGAGCCTAGAGTTTTAGCATTAAAATCAGAGAGAAGATAGGAGAGTTAGGAAGAAAAGCTCTGTATTGATTCCATCACGGTAAAGTTACAATATCTAGATTTATATATCCTAGGATTTTTGCTATACCATATGAATCCTAATAAATTCAAACTCCAGCTGAAAAATTTTTCTAAACTAATCCAATACATGAAAGCACTCACTAAGCTCATGTACACTCATGTCTCCCATGCTTTCATCCCCTGAATCTAAATCCGACCCATACATGTGTTAGTTACCTTAAGACTTTATTAGACCAGGTCTTAAGATCCCTTAGATTAATCCCAATCCAAGATCAAATAGAAAACCCCATTCAATTCTATTCGTCACCGTCGAGCCGACTCTATTAGAAGCTGAGTTAGCTCGACTGCATCTCATCCGAATCCCGTCTTTTGTCTACTTGAGAGAGCCAGCTCGACTGCATGCTCAAAAGCCAGCCTGTCTGTGTGTCAGCCCCTTATCTTGACTGATTCTTCTCCTAACTCTGATTCTTTGCTCCACCTTATGTTCCGAATTTTTGGAGCATTTACCAAGTCCTTTTAAGATCCTCATACCTGAACCTCAAGCTCGTGAAGGACTACACACCATCTCCACTCTAGAACAACTCATGTCCTAGTCCTAGGACCACACGTGTCCTAGACTCCTCGGAGACAACATCCTGACTCCTCCCATCGTCTTTCAAGATTTGGGAGCACCACTAATCCTTATATTTTCATCTTGGTGCATTTAAGCCCTGGCACACCTGGCAATGTCCTTCTGTACGATCCCGTTGTCGATGTATGTCCTAACAGTTCCTTATGCACACCTTGTCACCACCATCTTTCTTCAGTTGTTAAGCTCTCTTTGAGGTCTTTGAGATGACCGCCTCCACCGCTGAAGATCTTGGCTTGCTCCTCTATACCATCCTTGGAGTTATAGGCATCCTTCTATTTAGCAATCGCATCACTTATCTTAGACTTTTTTGAAGAATCTGCAGCAATCCTATTCCAGCATCCGATGCATATCCTGACACGATCTTTTCAGAACTTTGCCCATCCTTCTGCACATGTTGCTCTATCTGGAACTGTGCATCTCTAGCATTGATGTTAGGATATTGATCCTCCTGCACTCCTTCGCTCTGAACTCATGTCACATCTCTCTACTGATGAAGCCATCTCTATTCGGTGCTCCACCTAAAATCAAAATCTTTTTAATGCCGTAGAAGCTGACTCTATAATTGAGTCTTTTGAGGCCAACCATCCAATGCTGCACTGTTGAGCCTGCTGCTGCACCTCAGACACTATTGCTATCCTTTCAGATCCTCCGCACTCCATGAATATCTCCGAAACCATCTCGGATACACCATACCCTACGAGCTCCTATGAAACTATCAAGAGCTCATCCGACTCTTCACTTTCAGCGACTAAAATGATGAAATTCTTGTCCCTCCTTTCTCCTCCCTTGCACTTCTTCCAAAGCAGACTCTTGCTTAAAGTGCCCTGCTTCACCATACTTAAAGCACTTCTTGGACCCTTGCTGCCCTTCTGCTCATCTTTCTTCTTTCATTTTCTTGGCCTTTCTGAAACCATGAGATCCTCCTGAAAGACCTTCTTCGTCATCCGTTCCTGCTGTTCATTAGACTTTAGCACTGATACGATCTTCTTGTACACCAGTATCTTCTTACTATACAGCAACATTGTCACCAATAGATCGAAGCTTCCGAATAGCAAACACAGCAATAATAAACTTATCCTCTTCTTCGAGATTGACCCCTATATTGAGCAAATCCATGCTCATCCGATCGAACCGCTGAATATGTCCCGCAACATTTTCGCCCTCCTGCATCCAAAGGCTGTATAGTTATTTTTTTAGCATCAATTTGTTACACATGTTCTTCCCAATATACAACTAGCATAACCTCAACCATAAATCCTTGGACGTCCTCTCTTCCAACATGCCATATAAAACCTCATCTGCCAAATAAGTCCTAATCATGGCACATGTCCTTTTCTCTAAGAACATCCATACCTTATCTGTATCTTCTTTGATCTATCTTTCAAGGTCGAATCCAACCCTATTTGAACCAGTAGATCCTCTACCCTAACCTTCCATATTGTGAAATTTTTTTTTTCATCAAAATTTTCAAATCCTATCCTTAACCTGCTATTATCCATTATCAAATCAAATAAAAAACAACAACTAGATAGATCTAAAAATTATCTTGACTAAGAACGGTGGACAGCGGCCTCTTAGATCTCTTCCTTCCTCACGAAGCTTGAAAAAAATTTAGATCTAAACCTTATTGCCGATCTCTACTGAAATCTGATCTTCTTCCTTCTCCATGCTCAACCAGGCTTTGATACCAATTATTATGCCTAGGGCTGCTCGAAGTTATAGTCATAGATCCGATCTCTTATATGAACTTAGGTGTTAATCAAGTAAACTGAAGAAGATCTAAGAAAGAAGATAGAAGAAGATGGAGCCTAGAATTTTGGCATTAGAATCAGAGAGAAGAAGAAAGAGAGTTAGAAAAAAAAGCTCTGTATTGATTCCACCACTGTAAAAGTTATGATATCTAGGTTTGTATATCTTAGGACTTTTGCTATACCACATGAATCCTAATAAACCCATACTCTAGCTCAAAAATTCTCTTAGGCTAACCCAATATATGAAAGTACTCACTGAGCCCATGTACACCCATGTCTCTCATGCTCTCATCTTCTAGATCTAAATCTGATCCATATATGAGTTAGCCACTTAAAGACCTTATTGGACGAGGCCTTAAGATCCTTTGAATTAATTTTAATCTAAGATCAAATAGAAAACCACGTCCAATTCTGTTCACCACCATCAAGCTGGCTCTATCAGAAGTCAAGTTGGCTTGATTGCATCTCATCCGAATTCTGTCTTCTATTTACTTGAGAGAGCCAGCTCAAATCTGCCCCAAGCTAGCTCTATTTCAGTTCGAGCCAGTTCGATTGCGTATTTGAGCCAGCCCGCCTATGTGTCAGCCTTTTTTTTTGCTGATTCTTCTCCAGACTTTGGTCTTTTTCTCCATCTTATGTTCTACATCTTCGAAGCACCTTCCAAGCCTCCTCAAGGTTCTTATACTTAAACCTCAAGCTCGTGGAGGGCTACACACCATCTTCATCTTAGGATAACTTATGTCCTAGCCCTAGAATCGTACCTATTCTAGACTCTCCGGAGTTAACATCCTGGCTCCTTTCATGGCCTTTTAAAGCTTGAGAGTACCACTAATCCTTACAAGGATTACATTATTTCTTTTTTCCTCCTTTTCTTCTTTTTATATGTAACAGTCACATATGCTAATTTTATCCTAGATCCATGATAGAGCTAGTCTATCTAATAATATCTTTAGAACATAACAAGATTCCAACCATAATGTATGTCGCATCCCAACTGGCCTTGATGGAACCCCCTCCAAAACCTCGAGCCTATCCTAAGCTGCTTGGCATCATACCTTCTTAAGAATCAAGGTGGCTCGAATTCACCCTCATGCTCATCCCCATTAATAATGATGATGATGATAGAGAAATAAAAATATTTATTGGAAAAAAAAAAGTCAAATCCAATAACCATTATATGGGTATAGACTTTGAGCCCCACCAAATGCCACAAGGGATGACACATTAGCAAGGAATATTTAGGGATGGGGCCATGATTGAGAACGATTGAAGATGGCAATTGGAGTTTATTGGTCTCTATTAAATTAAATAGGAGTTAGAGAGTCTAATCTAATCCATGGGCCACCTCCTTAAATTAGATGTCTTTTTCCTTGTAGATCGGATGCTCTATATGGGTGGCACTTGACTCGTAGACGTTTTCACCTCGCTCACTTAGGTCACATTTTACATCCTGTAGCTGATGTTCCTCCTTCACAATTACCCCTAGGGTCCATTTTATTGATGTTAATCAGTATGGAAAAATAATTAAGTGGTAGATCCTATCTTTATTTTTTAGAGAGAAGATAAAATCAATATCACCAAGGATTACTAAGAGTGAAGGTAATCTGAAAATATCATTATTTTATCAAAATATCCTCACCTACATTATAATTATATTATATTATATAATTCATATTAATTATTTTAATATATATTATTAATAGTATATTAGTGTATTATAAATATATTAATTAATTATATAGAATATATTGATAATTTATATATTTATTTATATACCAAAAAAATATTTATAATAATTAATATTTTTTAATGTATGCATAATTAATTTTATAAACATTAATCTATATAGATATATTTTAATATTCGAAATAGCAAGAATTGACGGTGTTTATGTAAACAGGCCATAAAGAACCAGTAAATGAAATGAAATTTTTTTTAAAAAAATTATTTATTCAATAATATTGATGAAAAATTGGTAATAATTTTATATGAGATTATCTCCATCCAAACATAATAATATTTTTTTGAAACTATTTTTCATAGCAATTTTTGACCAATCAATATGATAAAATTTATTTTTTAATATTTTTTAAATAAATAATTTTTATAAATTATCAGACCATTGAATGCTATACCATCCCATACTATCTCATACCATCCATATTGTACCATATTGATCTTATATGTATCGGTATGCTATTTATAGTAAAATTTTATTGGTATAGGATCTGATATCGAGACGATGAATATGGTGTGAGACTAGCACTCCTCAACAAAATGAACCCATAAATAAAAATGAATTAACATTTCATACTTGAAGGGAAGGTGGGTGGGGAAAGGTTGCCAAAATCGAGTCACATCTTTCCCTTTTTCTTTTTCCTTTCCTTTTCCTTGCAAGTTGAAAAGAAAGTTTTGAATTAGAAAGCTCGTTTAATTTTAATCCTACTTGATACTCTTTACTTGGAGTTGAGGGACTAAAATGATCAAGATAAAGCAATGTTCCATAAATATAGTATTATTTGATAAGTAATTTATTAAGTAATAAACTTTATGGTTTCCATGCAATCTAATAACATTGGGCCCTATTAGATGTTGGAATGCCACTAAGAACTCATAGCGTCTTCAATTTAAATAACCATAAGAAAGTTGGAGTTGGAGATAATCTAAAGTATGTACTATTCATTCTTCTCTTTCTTAAATTCTTCTGAGTTATAATTTCTATCATTAAGATGAATTAACTTATTGAGTGATTCTTTCGGAGTCTTCTCTTTTAATAGTAAACTCTTGCCAATGATACCTTATTGTATAGAAAAAAATCTCTCAATATCCAAATAAGCCCTCAAACAATTTGATAGCACAGTTTTTCATTGCTGAAAAAAATAGCTCAAGGGCATTTAATACTGTGATGTAATACATGGATATGTTTTATAACAAACTTCTTTCTTAATCTAAAATACAAGAGATATATAAATCAATATTTTGTTAGATCTATGTTTTTTTCAAACAAATGATTTAATGTTTTAAGTACATTACTAGCACAATTATATCTCCTGATTTATGTAAACGGAGGGGAGGACAAGAATCACACAATATCCAATGCCCACAATATCAAAAGTTCCCACAAACAAAATTTTAAATCATTCTAAAAATAGTTTCCTCCATAAAAGTCCAGATGCCAGAAAATAAATGACCGTTGACAATTTGATAAAAAATTCCATACCATCATGTTTGATCTTGATATTATTTCTAAAATAATTTAATATATATATAAGAGCTGGTATCATCGGCTCTCGTGTAATAGGGGTGAGAAAAACATCAAGTCATTCCCTAGATTTCAATCCATATTCTCTATCTTTAATAGTGACATGATGCATGCATTCGACAACCATAGAGTACAAGGGAGGCTATCGCCGATGCTGCGATCTACAATCGTCACTCAGAATTCAGTACCCGTCGGCCATTTCTGGACACAAGACGGGCCGCGTCTCCAATATCCACACGACACGTGGAAGTTCGGCGCTCGTCGATCTCACGTGGGGCCTTTCCGTCCGGGGCGAGCCAAGCGCCCGACCGAGTGGGAGTGGGCGGTGAGGCATCAGTATTTGTACTTTTTCGACCACAATACTGCGGCTCCTCCGCTCTTCCATTTCCCCACCCCACCCCACCCCTTCCCCAACAAAACCCTGCCCAAAAGTAACGATAGGAATAACCGGCAGTTATTATTCATCCAATTTTATCCGACCCAGGTCTATTTAAAATACATAATCTACTCGCTTGTTTTATCACGATGATCTAATACTTGTTGTAATATAATCGATAATTACAGAAAAATAAGAAAGGAGATATTTTATTTCGGTTCCCGCGGATATAAATTGAAAATATTATTTCTATAAAATTAAACGGTTGAAGATAACGCGTTGTCCTCGTCATTTATACTTATAATGCAAAAGGCCTGGGGAGTTGTTTGTAAGGTTGCCCCCACCAGACAAGGCTTGAGATGGAACTGTAAAGAATAATAGACCGGGCTCAGCTGCCCATCGGTCGTGGAAAAAAAATACGAGGGAAAAAGTGGCCTGCCAACACGCTTGTATTGCCTTGTTGTTCCTCTCTTTCCGCTCTCTCTCTCTCTCTCTCTCTCTCTCTCTCGTTCTATCGTTCTCTTCTTATTAATCTCCTACCCCCGCTCCTTCTCCCATCTCTCAGTCTTCTCTTCCTCCTCTGGTCCCTCTCTCGTCGGGCGAAGAACCCCTCCGCGGCCGAAACCCCTCGCCTCTCGACTCCCCCACCGGATCCCCGCTCCCGGCCGGCGGGCCCCGTACACGCGGAGACCGGGAAATCGGGACCCGAGCCCGACGAAGCTGGCATCTCGACCCTCCCTCTGACCGGTTCCTCTGTCCCCTCTTCGGCCGACGTTCTCGCCGGCCAAGGAGCTGCCGCTCGATTCCATCTGCACCTTTCGGTGCCCGAGCCTCCACCGGTTAAGGAGGCCATGCAGCGGTCCTCTGCGGTGGCCGGGGGGTAAGAAGCCGTTGCGGAGCTGCCGGAGTCCGGACGATGAAGGGGACTGTGAACGCCGCCGCCGCGGCCAATCCGAGCGAAGGTAAGTGAGCTCTTACTTTTTCTTTCCTCGGTGGTGTTCCGGTCACGGCCGGGGCGAGGGTCGGGATGATGGTGGTCGAATCTGGTGCTGACACGTGCGACGGCTGGTTCAGGGGTGAGGAAGACGATAAACCCGGAGCTATGGTACGCGTGCGCGGGGCCGCTGGTGACGCTGCCACCGGTGGGGAGTCTCGTCGTCTACTTCCCCCAGGGCCACAGCGAGCAGGTATACCCGTATTTGCCATTCTGTACCGGCCAGCCCTTGCTTTTCTCTGTTACTCTGCTTCTCGTTCCTTCCTTGTGCTGTTTTTGTGGTTACTAACGCGCGCCAAGTCCTGTGAAAATTTCGGAACCTTTTTGTTTTAAGTAGTTTTTTAGTTGCTTCAGACTTTTATGACACACTTCTTGGATGTTCTCCTCTCTCATGTTGTTTGCGCCTTTTTGTTTCTTCGTTTCTATCCTTCTTTCTGGAATCATATGCTTTTCTCCAGGTTTCTTGAAATATCTCCAATGTTGCTTTTCAAATCCCTATTCGGCATCGCTTTTGGGTTCCAAAGTGCGAGATTTTGGGGAATCTGAAATAATCCAAACCGAGTATCTTTAATGTTAGTATGCACGAGAATTATGAGCTAAAAAGGGATATGAGCTGCATCCATGACTAAAATGCATTTGTAGTTGGCATTGTATTGTTTTAAGTCCTTCGATTTTTCTGGTTGGAATCATTTCAATCCTTTGTTGGAATGTTGATGTCTGCCCTCTTAATAAAAGCCCCTCCCTCTTCCCTTCGGTAGATCCGCCCGCCAGGCTTTTAAAAAAATTTTTCTCGACGCCAATTTCATCTCATCGTGCTTTTTTATTTATTACCTTCCTTTTTTCCTCTCTTTGCTTACTCTATGCTTGTCTCCTGTACATGACATGGCTAGAGTTGATGGGTTGTTGCGCATCCTTCCATCTTCCAACTGAATAAAATGGGAACTATCTTCCATTGGATAATAATTTGATGACGGGTAATTACTGAAATTGAACAGCATTAGTATGGTCTTTTTAACTTTATATGGTCGGTGAAGCCAGTCGTCGCTGATGCTTGGTTATATGCTAAAATAGCATGGATAATTTTCCCGGCCCATGTTTTTGGGTGTCGGATCTGCCATACGTGCATGCATCTGGAAGTACGCCAACATGATTTTTGTAATTAATTTTGGAAGGCCTTCTGCTCAATAGAATCATGTATGCGGTCAAAATTTTCCATTTATTGTCAGTTTCAGCATTTATAATTAGTTTTGTTTCTCTCCTCTAGACTTCCTTTTGTACCCCACCATAATTGTAAACCTAGATAAACTATGAATTTGGACATAAGCAGAGATGCAAGGAGACAAGACTTCTCCTCATTCTGGTTTTCATTTGATGCAATCTTTTTTTTAGTTATGGATAAATCATGTCATTAAGCTTCTCTATTTACTTTTTCCATTTTTGGGCTTGTGACATGTACTAAACTTCTTGTGGCAAATCAGATCGATATATTTAGCACCAAAGCTCTTCTGATTATGGTCGCCTTTTTGTAAAACAGTGGATTGTGGCTTGTGGAGAATTTGAAGTTGACTATTTATGGTTATGTTAGTGCAAAATAATGTGTTATCAAATTAGGATGGATTTGGAGATGTCAAATACTTTGAAAGCTACTGAGGAAATGGAGACTCCAATCAAGAATTTTAACATTGAAAGTCTGACTTATGGTAATTCATAGCTGTGCGGATTGTTAAGTTTGATTACTATTTTTGAAGCATTTGGCTATGTTTTAAGCTTTTGTTCAATCTAAGTCTATAGAAAAGATTAAATGATATATGTTGTTCACTACAACACTGTGTCATGCCGTTGGAACCTCACAGCAAACTGGACGATATTCTTTACCAAACTCATGATGGTCGTTTTTCCTTGACAATTTGTTTGTAACAAAATGTGCTAATAAAACCTTAATTATAGAATATATTGTGTAGATTGAATGTCTTTGCATTTGCAGGTTGCGGCTTCTATGCAGAAGGATATTGATGCTCACATTCCAAGCTATCCAAATCTTCCATCAAAATTAATATGCCTTCTTCACAATGTCACTCTGCATGTATGCTGCTGTTTTGCAATATTTGTTTTCATTGAGACGGATAACATCTTTGATTCATCGTTGACACGATCATCTTCATATTTATGCAAATCTCTAGGCGGATCTAGAGACAGATGAGGTATATGCTCAAATGACACTCCAGCCAGTCAACACGGTAAGTCTGCCAAACCTCCCATTGCTTCAGTCATGCTTTTGAGGGTTGAAAGGCATGAAATTGTCTACCAAGCATTTGCCTCAGAAGGAATGGTGAAAGAGGTGCAGCTAATGAGCTAGCATTTCAACTGGGAGGTGCTCTGCACCTAAACCGCCTGACATCCTGGATTACATTGTGTTCCTATCAACGTTGTTGCTTCTTGAGTCGAGTTTTCTCATTTTTCTGCCAGTATGACAAGGAGGCATTACAGGCATCAGAGCTCGCATTAAAACAGACTAGGCCACAGACAGAATTCTTCTGTAAAACCCTTACTGCAAGTGATACAAGCACTCATGGAGGTTTCTCTGTGCCCCGTCGTGCTGCAGAGAAGATCTTTCCTCCTCTTGTAAGTTATTTTATAGACATATAATATGTAAACGATATTAGCTTTATGATGCTTTTTGGACTATCCATTTATCTGCATAATCTTTTTTGCACTATAGGACTTTTCAATGCAACCACCTGCCCAGGAACTGCAGGCACGGGACTTGCATGATAATGTATGGACCTTCCGTCATATTTATCGAGGTAAGTTATTAAGGCCCAAGCAAATTTCAGCTCAGAGACTGCAAAATTCATGGTCAATGTACAACAACTATTCTCATAGGTAGTGTTTGGAAACCCAAATGTTATTCCTAGAATAGGAATATGAATTCCCAGAGAATAGCTATTCCTTCTTGTTATTCCAGATTTTCGTTTGGTTGGAAATTTAAACTCTCCACCTAGAATAAGCAATTAATGCAGTGTTATTCCTGGTTCCTAAATCAAAATTCATTAAAGATCTAGAATAAGCTATTCCATGGTCCACAATAAAATAGCTAAACCAGGGTAGATGAGAATAAGAGAGGTTTGACCGGAATTGCTAAATCACCCTGGCTCACCACCATGTTTTCATCTATTTGGGGGAATAAGGTGGAATAAGCTCTTATTCCACCTGGAATTATGTAACCAAACACTACCATAAAGTTTATGTCTAAATAATGTGATCCACATTAAATATTATAATTTGTAAGGTGAGCATATATCAACTTATTTTTGTACCTGACCCTCTCACGAGAAAAAATTGCAAGTTTGTTTGTTTTAGTGGGATGCAATCTAAATACTCAAATTTTATAGATTATAATTTGATAACTTGACTCACTTATGCTTTAGTTTTGTGCATAGACAACTTTCTATGCTATAGCTTTAAAGAAAAAATCTTCTATATGTGTGACATCAGGTCAGCCTAAAAGACACTTACTGACAACTGGATGGAGCCTATTTGTGAGTGGAAAGAGGCTCTTTGCTGGTGACTCTGTTTTATTTATTAGGTAATATCACCATACTCTATAGATTGCATAAATAACATTGGTCTGTTTGTTTGTAAAGGTTTATTTCGATTTATGCAGTCAAGTTGGTATACTTTGTAGTCCAAAAATGAAAGTTCATGGTTCTCTCTCTCTCTCTCCCTCCCCCTCCCCCCCCACCCCCACTCCTTTTCTTTCCTTTATATGTATAATTTAACATCGTCCTCCTTCCCCTGCCTGTTCATATTATCCTTTTTCTCTTTTTGGATACCATGTATATTATGCCAACTGAATAACTTAGAGAATGCTGGATGGTTATGATCATGATGAGCAGAGTATTCCAATAGACATGGATGATGGATGTTGGTAACCTCTTTTCATCCAAAACAAAAATTCATGGCTGTTTCTTTCTTTACGCTCATATATTAACTTAATTCCTGTTTCCACTTGTTGTTCTTTTTATCCCTTTTTTTTTTTGGATATTATGTATATTATGCCAACCATGAATAATTTGGACAAAGCTGGATAGTTGGCTGTGTATATTGTACGGGCAGTTTATTCCAGTAGAAATAGATTGTGGACACAGAATTTGTATAACTTTTCTCCTCTCTATCTGTATTCAGGGATGAAAAACAACAGCTTCTTTTGGGCATTAGACGCGCTAACAGGCAACCTACTAACATTTCATCATCAGTCCTGT
Organism: Cocos nucifera; assembly: GCA_006176705.1. Lineage (NCBI taxonomy): Eukaryota > Viridiplantae > Streptophyta > Magnoliopsida > Arecales > Arecaceae > Cocos > Cocos nucifera. Next base: position 331,202 of record QRFJ01004494.1, read on the forward strand.
CAAGTGACAGCATGCATATTGGGATTCTTGCTGCAGCAGCTCATGCCTCTGCAAACAACAGCCCCTTTACTGTATTTTACAACCCAAGGTTTACGACTTCCATTTCTTTTGCGATTTAGTAATTGTGATATATCTTTGACAGTAGGAGCAAATAGACAAGTGTTTATCATTATGTAAGTTGCATTTCTTCTACATGTATTGATATCTTAAAATGACCTGTTTCTACAGGGCTAGTCCTTCAGAATTTGTCATTCCTTTTGCCAAGTACCAGAAGGCAGTGTATAGTAACCAAATATCCCTAGGCATGCGCTTTCGAATGATGTTTGAAACTGAAGATTCAGGAACGAGAAGGTTAGCTCACACTGTTTTCTACTGATACCAGATTATTTAAATAGTCATAATGGTTGAAAGAGAGTCAAAAATAGCCCATCTGAAGTCAGTATGAGTTTATTGAGTACTAGGTTTAGCCTCTAACTAAAACATCATCTTTTTCTGGTTTCCAAGCGAACCAAACTTGGATGCTTCAAAATAAAAAACTGAGTACTGCATTTAGCTTGACCTTGATACAATACGCACAGACCTCTTAGGTCTTTGGTCAAGTTGAAAATTGATGGAAAATACTTTCTATATCTGCAGGTACATGGGTACAATCACTGGCATTAGCGATTTAGATCCCATGAGGTGGAAGAACTCACCATGGCGCAATTTGCAGGTAATATCTTGCATGATTAGGCTTTCCATGTACCATGGTTTGTATTTTACTAATCTTATACTAACCATTTCTTTGATGTATTATCATTTAATACAGCTTTATGTTCCTTAACAGGTTGGGTGGGACGAATCTGCAGCTGGTGAGAGGCGTGCTAGGGTCTCTATCTGGGAAATTGAGCCCGTGGCAGCTCCTTTCTTCATTTGCCCTGCACCATTTTTCAGACCAAAACGTCCTAGGCAACCAGGAATGCCAGGTACATGTTGAATGATCATGTGTTGATGGCAAGTTTTCGTGGTACTGAATTTAGATTATGGCAGAGACATTTGATCAGGCGTTCTCAAGCTTCTTTCTTTATAGAGTTGAAAACAAACTTCATAGCAGCCACCTTAACTAACACTCAGGTTAAACTGCAACTAGGTTTTATGGCATCAGATTGAAATTAAAAGAAGGAAAGAATACCATGGCATAAGAAAACTCAAATTCCATGGCTCTTTTTCTTGATTGTAAAGATAAGTAGCCATGGCTGAGGCACAGAGCCCGTGGTTCTAGCTTCTGAACAGGACTGCATGACAGTTATCGGCAAGTCCTGATCATTGAAGTAGGGCCTTTGAGTTGTAAATGAATTTTTTGGTAGTTTGTACTGTGTGAAATAATGAGATTTGTGACTAGGTTATCACTTGTGCAGATGATGAGTTGTCAGAAATGGAAAATATCTATAAGAGGGCAATGCCGTGGCTTGATGAGGAGATCTGCATAAAGGACCCTCAAACTCAGAACACTGTAATGCCTGGTCTCAGTTTAGTTCAGTGGATAAGCATGCAGCAGAATCCCGCACTTGCAAACCCAACCATGCAAACTGATTGCTTGCGGTCCTTAACTGGACCTTCCATACAAAACCTTGGAGCAACTGATCTCTCAAGACAGTTAAGCATGCAGGCCCAGGCCCAGTTCTTGCAGCAGAACAACATGCAGTTCAATGCTCCTCGGCTGCCTCAGCAAAACCAACAACTTGATCAACTTTCGAAGGTGTCTGTCCCACTGAACCAATTAGGCATTGTTACTAAACCACAACAACAAATGCATGATGTGCAGAGGCAGCAACTAGTTAACCAATCATTACCTGTGAACCAAACTCCGACCAGTCTCATACAGTCTCAAGTACTGGTCCAGGCTCAAGTCCAGCAGCAACAGCCTGTGATCCAGAGCCATCAGCCATTACAGACAAGTCTGCAACAAAACCAGCCACAACATCAGCAATTACTCCTGCAGCAGCAGCAGCAGCAGCTGCAGGAACAGCTGTCACATCAGCAGCAACATCAGCAACAGCTTCAGCAGCAGCAAAATAAAACGTCTGTTCAGCTCCCCAACCATATAAATAAACAACTACAGTTAACAGATCATCAGATTCAGTTGCAGCTGTTACAGAAACTCCAGCAACAGCAGCAGCAGTCACTGTCACAGCCCGCTGTGCAACATCTTCAACTGCCACAAATCCAAGAGCAACAGAAACCACTTTTAAAAGTGCCACATCAATTATCAAACTCGCATTTGCTCGTGCAGCAAAACATGATCCCCCAACCATGTGCAAAAGCTACTTCCCAGGCTGTGTGGCTGCCACAACCCTTGCCGCAACCGTCCCAGCAAAAGCTTCAGCAGCAGCAAGTGGTATTGTCTGAGTTGAATGGGGCAGTCCCTCCAACACCAAAGACCGATGTCCTCTCAACAACTGGCAACTCTTTGTTGGCAGCTGGAGGAGCACAATCAGGGCTCACGGAAGATGTCCCATCTTGCTCCACTTCGCCTTCCATGAATAATGGTGCTGTTCTTCCTCAGCCAATGTTAAATAGGACCCACCACCCCAGCACAATTACAAGAGATAAGACATCTCAGTCAGCTGTGACAATTTTGAGTCATAACTCCTTTGAAGCTGCAGCAGTAAGCCCCAACATAGCTAAGGAGTTGCCCAAATCAGTACACAATGTGAAGGCTTCAACTCCAATTTCCAAGGTGCAAACTCAGGGAGTCGTTGCCCCTCAAATGTATACAAGCAACACTGCACAGATGGATTATTTGGACACAACCTCATCAGCAACTTCGGTATGTCTTTCTCGGACTGATGGGCCTTTACAACAGAGCTTCCTGCTTTCTTCTTTCAATCAGCCATCCATGCTCCGAGATGCACCTCCAAATAGTGAGGTCCAGGGCACAGATCCAAGAAATAATGTCCTTTTTGGAGTTAACATTGATTGCCCATTAGGTATACCGCTAACTACTGATGCCTTGCTGGCAAATAGCATTGATTCAGGAAAGTACCAGAATCATGTCTCAGGAAATGTGATTACTAATCACAGCACTTCAAAAGATGCTCAACAGGAGTTGTCATCATCTCTGGTCTCACAGTCATTTGGAGTTCCAGACATGGCATTCAATTCTATTGATTCCACGATTAATGAGAGCAGCTTCCTGAACAGAAGTTCTTGGGTACCTGCACCGCCCCTTCAGCGGATGAGGACTTACACCAAGGTTTGTGGTTTCAAATATACAGTGTTTAGAAATTTAATTCCTAAAAAATCTCCATGTCAGATGGCAAGATAATTGTCTTAGCTTCAGAACTTTGGATCCATAAAACAGATCTTGGACAACTAGTTTAACAAATAGTATGGATATTTAAAATTTTCATGTTTTTAATTCGATCAAACTCAAAAGTTAAATTAATCAATGTTCAGTCTTACTTTATGGTATGCATGATATGGATTAGGAGACAAAAATCATGGACTTATTGTTCATGCAGCTTGTAACATATGTTAAAAACTGGGTGGTGGATTTATATGCTCTAAATGCAACACATTTGGAAACGTATGATTTAGAATTCAAAGTTGGCCTCTACATTGACACCAAAAAATATTCGTCCAAATAAGGAAAATTTACTCTAAATGGTGTTTGAAATGTGGAAAATCAAGATTCTAACTTAAGTGGCAGCATTTCTGAGAAGAAACAAATGTTGAAAAACTAGAGGAAGATCTGCAAGCTGATGGGTTCTGATATAATTACTATCATTAATTCAATGAGAACATTGTACCAAACAGGCATGATCTTGCCTTTAAGCATACATCCAAACACATTGGCTGATTCACTAGGCAGGCCTTCAAACCGTAGTCATTTAAAATATAGTGCATGATTCTCTGGGCAGGCCCGCATTGTTGGGATTATATGTCAAACACACTCACCTATGCTTATTTCTATTTTGGGACTGAAATTTTTCTTCATTGCCTTTGAATGGTTGTGTTTCATTTATTCGTTTTCTTTTTTCAAAAAAGCTTGACATAGAACATGTGTATGTAGGTCTACAAGCGTGGAGCTGTAGGCAGATCAATAGATATTACTCGTTATTCAGGCTACGACGGGCTGAAACATGATCTCGCTCGAATGTTCAGCATAGAGGGACAACTTGAGGATCGGCAAAGAATTGGCTGGAAGCTAGTTTATGTCGATCACGAGAATGATGTTTTACTTGTGGGAGATGATCCATGGGAGTAAGTTTAACATTTTGAGCTTGTTAAAATCCTTTTTTCTTATTTACTTTTGTGAAACTAATGCCAATGCACTCTAGGTTTTCTTAAGCAGTGAACCATGGGAACCAAGTACTACTGGTGGTCTTGAACAAAAACAAACGATGTTCAAAACTGTAGTCATTTAAAATGTAGTGCATAATTGGGTGCCACTGATTCTTGCTTGGAAGCATGAAGAAAAGATGTTGCATTGAAATAATACCAGGCAACGTAAAAGAATCAAAGTGGTTCGCTCGTTTAATCATTCAATCATCCATGGGAAGAATGTAGCGACCAACATCAAATTCAAATTCATGTTTAAGGCTAGAAAGGGGTCTACGCATGGTGAATAGGTGGAGAAATAAAATTGCAAACAATGGGCAAAAGAAATGCAATTTTAAAGAAAAAAATATCTAAATTATGCAAATAAGTGTACCAGTTTGCTAATTTAGTCACCTCCATTTGTGACCGTCTAATGGGGCAAATTAGAAATAAACTTTTTCTTTAAAAAGGAAAAATCAGTTGTCAATTTTAAGCCAAATCCAATGATGCTTGCTTTTTATGTGCAGGGAGTTTGTGAATTGTGTACGCTGCATTAAAATCTTGTCCCCACAAGAAGTCCAACAGATGAGGTTGGAAGGTGATCTGGAGAACAGCATCCTTCCAAATCAGGCCTGCAGCAGTTCAGATGGTGGAAATAAATGGAGGGGTCAGTGTGAACAGAACTCATGCAACCCTTCTGCTGGATCATACGACCATCTGGAATGATTATATCCGATGGTCTTGCAATAAATTGAACTTAGGTCCTCGCTGGCTGGCCGGAGAGAGGTCTTTCTGCCTCCCAGCCTTGTGATCATTATTGGTTCTGAAAGACCATGCGAGGTTCCAAGTCTTGACCTCCAGAAAGACCGACTTAACTGATCATGCAAGCGGTCTAAAGGCAAGAGCAACTGCAGAAGGATACCTGAGCAAGAGAGATTGTGATAACGAGTAAATCCAGAGTGCATCATACATTTTAGTGTGGGCTGGCTTGAAAAATTGCAACCCCTTGATGTTGTACATCTTTTTATTGAGTTCATTTCTGTTTTGACTTTCCTGATGGCCAAGGCTTCGAGATAGATTTTTTTTTTTTTTTTTTTTTTTTTTTGATGTGTATACGTGTAGTTTCTCACTAAACTGGATGTACTGATTTGGTGGTTTTGAGGTGCGAGGACTGAATGAGGTTATGTTCCATGTCTATGTCATCCATTGGCGACCTTTTCCAGGTCTTTCTGCACTTTCGAGGGTTGGACCAAAATAGATGTTCGATGGGAATGGAGAACCTTAAGCTCCCGTGGTTGTTATTTTAAAAAGGGAAAATTATGGTGTTTTCTCGCTACTTTCGACAATCGGACGCGTTGCAGAGACACCCACTGAACTTCATAAAATTTGAAACCAACCTTTTTTAAGTTTTTAAATTATCTCAAAGTGCCTCTTTCATTCATCTCTATAATAGAGCGAGGACATTTGACCATCATATAAAATGGTTGTAGGATAAAAATACTCTTGCCATCTATCGGATCGGGTGGATCTTTAGTGCAAAATAGATCTTAAAGCATAGTTATTCAAGCACCTTTAGTATAGAGTCTACGGTCAAAACCCCTTCATCCGCTTGTATAGATCTCAATAACACTTAGCATACGGCCCAATGCACAGACGTCAAAGCATTTTAAATATCATTTATATATTTACATAGATTTTAAAGCATCCTTAGCATTTGAGGATCACATATCACACCCATCTTAAAGTACTGTAAACCCCTTCATTCATCTACCTCTACCTGCGTAGTATCTCAGAAACACCCGCCGATAATTAAGGATCACCTACTCCACAGATCTTAAAATATTCTAAATCTCAGTTGCTTATTCGCCTGCATGGATTTTAAAACATCCTTGGTAGTTATCCTATAGTTAAAAATCACTAATGATGTATATCTCAAGGCATTCCAAACCTCTTCATTCATTTACTTGGATAGATCTAAAAGAACTAACTCATTGTCAAGGATCACCCACTGCACATATCTTAAAGCATTTTAAACTTTTTCATTTCTCCTTCTGTATGGATTTTAAATCATAGCACGTAACCCTAATTAAGATTTAAGAATTAGATCTGTTCAAATCCTGGAAGGCCTACTTGAGTTTGGAGCATTTCTAGTGAGCCTAAACTTGGTTTTTAAGCTTGGCGAGTTGAACTAGACCTAAAACTTAAGTCCGCTAATTAAACGGGCCAACCTTGGGTTTACATGGACCTGACCTCAGCCCTTTTTTTTAACAACCTCAGTCATATATGTGTACACTAAGCTCAATATTTTAACAACCCTGTGGCTAGTTCAATTAAGCAAAGGAGGTGATGGTTGGGTTGCCGCCTCGCCTCAACCCTCCACCAAGTGGCCATTGGTCCACCATCAATTTGAGGAGAAGAAAGTCCTTGGCTCCTCTCCTCATCTCGTCTCCCCGTCAGCCACCTCCTTTCATCTTCCCCACTAGTCAGCCTTTGATCTCTTCTTCCATAATGCTAGCCAGCACCGATCCCTTCTTCCCAAATGCCAGCTTGATATTGATGCCACTGCCACCACCATTGCCATAGAGCCCCCGAGTCCTCTTCGGAACACAAACATGACCCAAGGCCTAATCGGAAGCCAGAAGCTTCCGAGCTGGGACAATTTAGGAAGTAGGCTTGAGAGCTGGGTCAAATCAAGCTCAGGCTTGGCTAAGTTGGATCATACTTAGGGCTAAGCCCAGCTTAGCATGCCCAATAAATAGGTCTATTAAATATTAGCCATCACACAAATCTCGAAACACTCTAAACTCCTCCATTCATCCTCATGTATAGATCTCGAAGCATCCTTTGATGTATAGTGAATGTTCATCACTGCATACATCTCAAAGCAGCTCAAACTCCAATTTTCCGCATGGTCGAAAGACATTCATAAATCTTGGGGCATTTTGGTTATTTGCAATGACAGGTTAAAGGTGTTTGCTAGTTAGGGAGTAGAAAGGATTACTTTGAAATAATTTGTAAACTAGAAAGGTTAGCTTGAAACTTTTTAATGAGGTATGTACACATCCAAAGTTAGGGGATGTCATCATAATTTTTTTAAAAAAATGTTGATTAAAAAAGTGATCTCATCATATAATCCGAATTCAAGAACTCGAGTCTCAATGATTTTAGGATTTGGACACACGCTTGGGAAGATTTTAGGGTTTTAAAAAAAAATTCTGCATTTTATATGAATTTATTGATAGTCTCTTATATGTCTATTATTATAATATCAATCTTGCATTTTTTAGGTTATTGCAATGTTGCTTATCCTTCTCTTAATTAGGGTTAAGGCTTGTTCGCAATGCTTACTTGTTAGCTGACATTGAAGTAACTAATCCTAACCCCATCCTCTCTTCCAACTCTACTTCCCAGGACGGTCAAATAGCTCCCGCCAAACTACCTTTCTAAATATTATATTTTCAGAATCAATTTTTTAGAGAAAATATTTTAATATTTTTTTTTTATGAATCAAATAAATCCTAGGAAGCGAGGAGTGGTAAGCCGTGCAACTTCCCCCTCCCACCCCACTATATAATACACCCACATCGATATTTATTTTTTAATTAAAATATATCAATTAATTTTTTTTAAATATATATATATTACAACGTCAAATGATTTAATCACATCATAGAAGCTTCGCTACCTAAACATGATCCTAATATAACCCCAATAAATATGGTCCTATGCTCCTTCCCTGAGAAATATTTTGTGCATCAAGTACAATATAATAAAATTAACGTAAAAAATTGATATAGAGCGCACCATCTAATTATATTAGAATACGTAGACATCACTTTTTAATGCCGCATTTAATATTTATAATTTTATTTTTTTTAAATTTTAAATAATAAAAATATTTTTTTAAAAAAAAATTATGACATCCTATCATAATTTTTCTTCTAAAAATTATAAAAAGATATATTTTCATCATTAAAAATTTATAAAATTTTTAAATAATAAAAATCTCTCTTATAATATTCTATATGTAAAAAATCATAATTTAATTATAAAATATCATAATATGATCATAAAATATCATAATTTTTAAAAAATAAAAAAATATTTTTATTATTTAAAATTTTATATTAAAAAATATAAATATTAAATGCAAATTGAAAAACAATAACTACGTGATCCAATCAATCAAATGGAATGGTATATTTTTTCTACATATGGTATACAAAAAATTACTCCTTCCATATGGAGCTGCCATCAATACTTAGCTCACCGATGTGGCGTGAAGGATGTGCACGGCCTCTTATGCAATAAGATGATTACATGTGATGTATAATCTTATTATTGAAAACATTGCATAGACTTACGAGACTCTTCCTCCGAATTGACCCATCTGGGAGTAGGACGTCCACCACCACCCATGCACGAGATATGATATGGCTGTAACTAAAATTTCGTTTTTGATAGTCGACGGTAAGTCTGAGAAGATGTTCAATCCAGCGCATTTTATACCATAATCGAAAAAGATTTTTATTTTGTGGACTGTAGAAAAAAAAAAAAACCATCACATTAAAACGTAGCCACCATTTTCTCAAGTGCATTTAATGCCTCTAATTTTATTTTTTAAATTAAAATTTTAAATAATAAAAATATTATTTTTTTGAAAAATTTATGACAGATAGGATGTGGTCATAATATGACTATAAAATATCATATTTAAAAAAAAAATATTTTTGTTATTCAAAATTTTAAATTAAAAAATAAAAAATACGATTTTATAAGTCTATCAAGTATAAAAAATTTTCTTCATCAATAAAATTAAAATATTTTATGCTCAACTTTTCAGGTGATGATAAAGGTGCCGTTACCTGATTTGACCATTGCTCTGGCATCAACACCATGAATTCTTCCATGCCAAACGAGACATTGTTAGGATTGAAGAAGACCATTCAAAACAATTCTAACACGGTTGCAAGGATGGCAAACCTAGAACGATGCCCAAAGAAAAGATTGAAAACATAGAGATTTATTCCTTTAGGTACCCAACATAGAAAGAGAGAGAGAGAGGTAATAGTGCTGAGAGTGGTCTTCGAATTTTTCTGCGCCCCTCCAGATATAACTTAAAATCATTAATTTTCACCTCGAGTCCACGACGGTGGCTTCTGGAAGGGAGGGCACGTACATGAAAGGGGGATGGGCTTTGCGTGCGATGAGGGACCCGACCATCCTCTTCTCCTTCAGACCCCCCAGCACCTTCCTCACCTCATTTGCCAGCTCAATGACATAATTATCTTCGTGACCTGCAGTATTTCCCTCGTTACTGCTGACCATTGCAAAAGATTCCAGAAGGAAATTTAAACTAAAAGGCAATGCAGATATGAGAATGATGCAGACAACCAAGAGGAGGCATTTCGACATCTAGCCTAAGCTATGTCGACCAACAAATGGCCGTGCTCTTTACCTCAATATTTACTGGAAAAGGCCTAAAAGGTCTGACTGGATAAACATATCCATTCAATGGAATAAAACTCAGGCATTCTATAATGAAACAGGCAAAAATATTCCTCGACAACAATATGCCGCCCCTCGATGGCTGGTATTTTGACATTCTCCTCGCTACTAGTTAAGTAATATTATATCAGATTATGTTTAGAATAGACATCATCAAACTCATACCTACTTCTTCCAAGAAGGTCTAGAGATAGATTTCTACCTATGTCGAGCATTGCCTTCTCTAACAAAAAGAGATAATCCCTATTATTCCCGCAAGGACCGGTTGCAGTAGCAATTTGCCTGGATGTTCAGAGGGAAACCAGCATTAAAGGAAGAAAATAATAAACAGCTACGGTAATTGGAATCGACAAGACATCTTTTACCTTGCCATTTCTTCCAAGGGAGCTGGACCTAGATAGTACTTGTTAGCTTCCTTGTTGAGAGTGGAAATGAAACTACACAGAAAAATAAATACTCATTAATTTCACATCGATAAAAGTGAAGAAGGCATAAGAAGCTACCGCAAGCTTGCATCACGGTATACTGCAGGATAGAAACAGAATAACTACAGACAAGTTTAGCTTCTCACACTAAAACTCGTGTGGCAGCTGGCTTAGAATCTCCCTCCTGAATAATGGAAGCCACACAAGATAAGGAAAATTGTTTGGTGGGCGGTGGAGTGGAAGATGCTCATAATTAAAGCACCAAAGAAAAAGAAATCAACCGACTGACCCCATAGAAGTCTACATATGCTTTCCCATCGTACTCGCACTCTCTTCTCTCCAAATACTGCAATATTAAATACGATGCTCAATCTAGATCAAATTATAAGTATGGTACCGTACTCACCCTGCAGAAACACGGCAGAGAAGCTCACCTGTATTGCTGCTTTTTCCTTTTCTATGCCTCCTTTAACACAATATGCAGCACCCCACTGACGAATTAAAGTCTTGTTAAACCAAAATGTGTAATATGCATAGACAAATCAAGAGTAGGCTACTCAAATTATAATCTGGCGAGACGAACATAGAACACACAAGATTCTTAGTGAACTCCACTACAGTGACAGATCTGTTAAGTCATGGTAATACAGAACGGGTGGAGCTCTATCCAATGAAAAATTATTGCTCACACTGCATGCACCAGCATGGCCTTGAACGTGGCCGATAAGGGCCTTCCCATGGGCCCTATTCATCAAGCGTGCATCTTGGTGCACCATCACAGGAACCAGCGACCGTGATTGGCTGCATGCACGGCCATGCTGGTGGACTCAGTATGGACAATAATTCTCCTACCCAATAAGGCTAATCTCTTGGTGTCGTCACAGGAAAAGTTGCCTAGTTTCTTATTTCCAATTACCCTTGCATAAATTTATAGTATAAATACCAAAAGTCCAGGACCTAGTCAAATATTGATGGAATGTCTCACATTTAATTACTTTAAATCTCGATGAATAGTTGTACACTTGGACATCAAAGCCCAAAATTAATTTGGTACCTACAGGAGTATTCAAAAAAAAATAAATAAAAAGAAGAGTCATGAGTCACGCTGAGGTCGTGCTTACAAGGTACCATGTAAGAAAGTGTAAAATTTTTTCAGTCTTGGATGCTTATGGATGCATTAAGAAGTTCTCATGGTTGATTAAAGGAAATATAGGGTTCTTACCTACCTATTTATGTATTTACTTAATTTTTGATATCATGGAAATACATTCTGGGTTGAACCAGAAGATGTTACATTTGAAAGATCAGAAAACATACCCTGGAAAGTAATTCATAATTTCTCAGGCATCATCCTAAGAGACCAAAATTACAACTTATACGATGGAAGACGTCATTGATCTTTACATATTCACTGATGAAACAAATTTCACTCATGTTGTTTTCTACATCCCCAAACAAAACAGAGTGCTAGAAAAATTGATCTCGCAATATGGTTTTAAACAACTCAAAACCAAGAACCAACTAACTGCATCATAAGCTAGGTAATCAACAGAATACAATGACACATCCAAAGATAAGACTAGGATCTACTTACACAGACCGCTCCTCTTCTGGCCTCTAGCATGCAGGTTCTAGCTGGATTTTCTGGTGTTCCTCTGTGGTCTATGCATGCTGTAAAGAGGAAAATGCAAACATCTCTTATAGTCTCTTGCTTCACAACAGGTACAGGTCACTTTCATCCTTTGAAAAGTTTAACAACTTACCCAGATCAAAAACACGCCTGTAGTCCTTAATGAAGCCAATTATTTTCTCATCGAAATCAAAACCAGGGTTCCAGACCAGTGAACCATACCCGAAAACCCACAGCACCATCGTCACTTACCTACAATATAATGAAGATGCAGTAGCATGTTTATCCACTCTTTATCTTTAACTGAATATATTTATTTCAGACAAAAGTATAGAGAGATGATATCTGGACCATCTTCAAGGAAAAATAGAAAACATAAATAACAATCACATGATAATCACTATTTTGGCTCAAGTATCAAAGAGGAGATACACACCGTTATGCTTAAGCAATAAAAAGATTTCAAATAAATGACGGTTTGAATGCAAAGTATATGAAAGAGTTGCAGGTTCACAATCATCAGGATCTACAGCAATTGTTGCTTGCTCATTTGATGCAGTTTCTGATCTCTATATAAAATACATAACGGCGGAATTAAAGATAAACAGTACAATAAACTTTTCATTTCTTAAAATTTGCACAAGGAGAAAATGTACAGAGAGGAAAAACTATCGCAGAGCAACAGAGTCAAATTAGCACAAGCTTAGGAACTTTCCTTTTCTCCAAAGGCCTGAGCTTAGAAAATCGGGCCAAATACAATGATCGCTGAGGGAAGCTCTTCACTTTGAATGCGGCAAAGGCAGGCACCATCCGCATTCCTCTTTTGGAAGGCAGACTTTCTCTTTTTTCTTTTTTCCCCCGAAGAGAAGCAGGCAGACTTTCTTCATGTATAGGTTGGAAGGAAATGGAAACCATAGCAATGGAAGGGGAAGAGGGGGAATATTGACTGGTTGGATTTTAAAAGTAAAAAAGATCTAATCAAAGGAGAAAAAAGAGCGTTTTTCAAGAGGAAAAGAGCCATTTCTGGACTTAAACTCAGGCTATACAACAGAACGTAATAGACTATGCAATCCTTGTTGAAGGCATCGCAACGACCTATCCAAAATAGCAAAGATCGGATCTTTATCCATTTTTTCCCAAAAAAAACAATGAATTTGGGGCAAAATAAAGAAGAGAATACCGTTTCCACCCATTCCTTCCTGGCTTTCAAATTGAACAAAAAAATAATGCATAAATTCGAACTATACTCAAGAAAAAGAGAAAGATCGAGAGAAAAGGAATCAATATCGCTAATATTCCTCACCAGAAACAGTCTCTTGTACAAGCAGTCCTATTTGAGTCGAAACCCTAGGAGGAGGCAAGAAGGTATCTGCCGGTCTCGGAAATCAAGGAATATGGCCCTCGGCGATTCGATTCGGTGAGGCAAATGGATTTGTGAGAGAGAGGGGCGGAAGAGAAGGTGGGTATTGGAGAGACCAGGGTTTCTGCGAACCCTAGATCTTTCGAAATAGACCTCTCTTCTCCCCCCTCCTCCCTCTCTCTCTCTCTCAGATTTCGTTTGGGTCTCGGAGGAGGAAGGCCGAAGGGGGGGGGGGGGGTGTTGGGAGCGGATGCCTATCGGGCGAAGGGCGACCAGTACGGAATGCCACGTGACCGCAGGGGAGAGGGGCCGGCTTCGCATCGAGCCTCCTTGAACAATTAAAACAATCATCCATCACCCAGATCTTAATTAGTTCAAAAAACTAATTGTGGTTGTGGATTAGCTTCTTCGTTTAGGTCCGCACTTTTACGAATAAAAAAATTATATTTTTTAAATAAATATTTTTTAAATAATATTTAGATAAAAAATAATTTATCTATTTTTTTAATATATGAAAAAATAGCTTTAAAATACGTTATCTATATTCTTTTGCATTATTATTTTTTTAGATAAATTACTAAAATTTATCCATATTTTTTATGATATTCTTTATACTTTTTAGGTTTAAAAAAAATGAATGATTGAATTATTAGATATTGAATAATGAAGATATTAAAAAAGAAAATAGGATATTTTAGAAATAAAATTAAATATTTATTTTATTGACTAATAAAAAATTAATTTAGCCATCTCTTAGATAGATAAGATTTTTTTTTATTTTATGAATAAAAATTAATCAAATTTTTTATGATATTTATCCATAAAAATGAGCCAAACAAACCAACTTTCTATGAATGCCATACCGGCTATGGTTATCGAAAGATTTGCGAAGCGCTCCAGATAAAGAGATTTTAATATTTTTACTAAGATTTTACGTTCCGATGGGATAGAGAGCATCCTCTGAAATCCATTTATATAGAAAAATAAGGAAAGAAAGAATGGAAGAAAAGAAGAAGAAGAAAGAAAGAAAGAGAGAAAGAAAAAAGAAAGAAAAAAAAAAGAAAAAGAAGAAGAAAAAGGAAAAAAAGGAAAGAAAGGGGCGATGAAAAGAAAAAATAAATAAAAAAAGATAGAAGAAAAGAAAAAAAAAATTTAAAAAAAAAAAGAGAGAAGAAAGATAGAGGATATTTATCAGAATATATGTTTAGGATAGCTATCGAAATAGGACAGAATAGTGGGGCATATCATTCCATGAAGATATTGAGATACCTTCGTTTCACTACATTTAAAATCTTGGTTTTTTCCTTCGAACATAGTAACAATAGGTTTCTCTCATAAAAGCATTTCATTTTGATGACCATAAATTATTTTAAGGGAAGAAAAGAAAAAACTAATCATCATCACTTCCATTATAGATGTGGCATTAAATAGAAGCTAACAGTGGCATTGGTAGAATTGTTCCATCCTAGTTGGCACTACTGTATCACACTAGTGATTAACTTTTAGATAGGATTAATGAGCTACATGGAGAATGAAAAAAATATTGACCAGCAATATACTCTATAAACAATAGATTATGTAATATATTTTTGAAAAATATTTATATATCTATCTCTTTAAAATATTATTTATATATCTTTTAGGACTTTTTTCTTAACCGAGATGAGCCATTATATAACATGATCTTAATAGAGATGGACCTCTGCTAAAATATTAGATTTCATTCAAAAAAAGATTGAGATGTTCGCAAAGGTAGACTTAGCTGCATTTGAGTGGATCTCCACTCAGATTCAATTAGATTTAAACTAAATGATAAGGATCTTATGTTAATGATTCAAGATATTAAATATAATCCATTGGCTGCAGATAATTTATATGTCAAAAATCATGTGATTTAAATATCTCCAACATATACGTCAAGTGGTCAAAAAAGAAAATACTGCTTTGTGTTATTTAAAATATCTAGTCTTTCAACCATTTCATGCACAAACTATGGGTTACTAAATCATATGAATTTTTATCTATAAAGAATTTAAATTTAGTTGATTATATCTAATAGCTTAAGACCCCCATCAATTTATTTAGACTTGAGCGTACATGAGTGAAAATCCACTTAAGTGTAGCCAAGTTCACGTTGCATCCATAAGTGACCAACTGTTGAACTAGGTCAATTGATTAATGGGCTTAGCCAATCACATACGACTTATACAAGACTGACCTGGCTCTTGATCAATGACCAATAATCCTTACTAATGCACACTAATATCTGTTAAATCAATTCCATACATTGTACATGACTTAGTAGTGTTTCCTCTTCTCCATCTCTCTTTATATTTTGCCTTTAAACCACTGCTGATGCTACCCTAATAACCCTACTATCCCCACCTTACACCTTCCTACAATGTACTAATTATTGGATTCATTTCTCGACTATTGATGCTCTGGCCCCAATCTCTCACCCCTCTCCTTGAGCCTCACCGCCCTTGTCTCCCTCTCATACATCCTCATCCTTCAAATTAAGGGTGCAAATGAGTCGAGCTACTCGAGCTCGACTCGATTCGATTATTATCAAATTCGAGTCGAGCTTGAGATAGCTTTTCGAGTCTAGCTCGAATAGCAGGATACTTTGCTCGAAAGCTCATAATCCTACTCGAATTTATATATTTTTAATAATATTATTTTTATTTATAATATATATATATATATATATATATATATATTATTAGTAAGATAAGGCTCAATTTTGAGCTCGAGCTCAAGTATGGCTCGATTCGTATTCGAATTGAGTTGAGTCGATCTCGAGCTTTATGTATTTTTTATCGAGTCAAGTTTCAGCTTGGAATATTAATGCTTGATTTGAGTTTTGAGTTCTGAGTATTTTGAATTGAGTTGAGCTCGAGCTTCTAATAACTCAATTTGACTCGGCTCCATTGCACCTCTATTCTAAATCAACAAGATCCCTCCTCTCCTCCACCTTGTTTACTATGACAATCCAACCTCTTTGATCTTGATAAGCTCACCTTTCCTCGAGACCCCCTTTTCCTTTAACATGTTGTGTCTTATTATTAACGAGATGTCACCCTACTTCCTCGACCCTCACAACAACCTTTCCATCTTTGATTATAACATCATCATTGAGATTGGCCTCACTGGCTTCCCTTTTCTAGGTGGTGAGAACAAGGGAAATAGCAAGATTTGTAATTTGAAAAAAAATTGAAAGAATACTAGTATAAAAATCATGATATTTCATCAAATTACGAAGTATTGATGCAAAAGAATTTTTTTGATTTTTTCTAGATATTTAGTAGATAATGATTGGAGTCTATTATGCATAATAGAAACTTAGTCACAAGGATAACATTACAAAAATAATAAACTTTACAAAGATATATACAGTATGTAAAAAAAAAAGTGTCAAGGATCATATATATATATATATATATATATATATATATATATATATGTATGTATGTATGTATGTATGTATGTATGTATGTATGTATGTATGTATATATGTATATATGTATGTATGTATGTATATATGTATATATGTATGTATGTATGTATATATGTATATGTATATAATATGGGGTAGACTTGGATAAGATTAATCAAATTTGGACTTAGATTTGCTTAGATTAAAGTTGGATAATAGAAGTCCTACATTGATGATCTAAGCCATTGGATATGATCTACCACATTAAAATTGCTTGCACGCAAAAAATTATCTAATTTAAAGACTCCTAGTCTATGCATTAGGTGATTAAAAAATACATCTAATTCGATTATATTTAGACTGTCCAATTTTTGACTACTTGATGCATAGGTTAGGATTCTCTAAATTATATAATTTTTTATATGCAAGTAATTTTGAGGTAGTAGATCATATTCAATGGCTTGGTTTATTGATGTAGGACTCCTATTATTGAGCTTTGGTCTGATCTGATCTGAGTCCAAATTCGATTGACCTGATTCTAGCTTGACTCTCTCTCTATATATATTTGAATATTTTTTTGAAATAAATTATGTTCCTGGTCTTTAAGCTAAATTAGATTTTTTTTAAATGGTTCATAAATTATAGAAAGCTAAAGTTTAGTCCCTATATTTTTTGAATCATTTTAATGTGATCCTTTCCCAAAATTTCGATCATTTTCTCTTATAAAAAATCTCAGCTAGCAATAATCAGTGCTTACATGGCAAAAAATGTCTGATGAAAATAATGTAACATTCGAGTGATAATGTGACATAATGGATAAAAAATTTTACTTTATTAACATGGAATAGGTGATGATGTGGCATCTACTATAAAATTATTTTGTTTGAAAATGTCCAATCTGAGTGACATGTTAGCACTCATAGATGATATGATATGGGATGATGACATGGCATCTGATGTGAAATTTTCTAAAACATATCCAATCATCGAGCGACACATCAATACACCTAAGTGACGTATCATAGATGATGTGGTATGGATGATGATGTGACATCTACTGTAGAATATTTTTAAAAGTGACCAATTATCAAGTGCTACATCAGCACCCACATGCTATATCATCATTCATGGCACATCAGCACCCATATACTACATCAGCATCCATATTTTTCATCCTCTAAGTTTCACAAATGTTCTTAAAGGATCCTTATACTTATAAAAGATTTCTAATCATGTCTTTTGATTTTCAAATGTGCGATAGGATGGCAAAGAGGTTGATGATTCTGATGTAGAACAAGTCATTGGATGCATTCAAAAAGCCAAAAATAGCAGTGATATTCAAAACAAGGAGTTGGATCTAGAGTACAGACCTGAAGATGATTTCAAAATAGATCAGTTTCAAAGATTTGAAGATCGATATTATAAACATAGCAACGACAACAAAAAAAGTATGCATATTTGACATTCTCAGTTTCACCATTGCCTAGCTTGCAACTCCTGCCAAATTTCTCCTTGAAAAAGAATATGTTGGTAATTGTAGACTATGCAACTGACAATATCAGGTATTTACTTTGATTGGAGTAGCATAGTAGGCCAAGAGAATAAATGAATCAAGAGTAGAAATTATTTTCTTTCTTTTTTGTTTATCCTCTTTTGCTTTCATTCTTCTTAAGTTCAGATTAAATGTTCTATATTTATCATGTACATATTTATATTTGTTATATGCATATGATGGGGTGTTATATATAAGTCATAATAATATAATTTTTTTTTTGTATATGTTTATATCTATTCCGATGCAAGATAGGAGGAAACAAGTATGGATTAAGAGAATAATTAAAGGTGAAGTAAAATTGGTAATATAATAATATATTATCAAAATATTTTTTTTTAATTTTTAGTTTATGTATTACCTCTTTGTATTAGTTTTAACTATTGAAATCATATGAGTTTAAATTAAATCATGTTTGAAAATTAGAAGACTTAATTAATTAGAAATATTTTAAACTATAAAGTAATGGTTGGGATCTTAATTAAGGGATCTACTCTATTTTAGCTGAAGCAAATGCTTGAAATTCTTATTTGTATAGTCTATGATTATCGATTTATTTTTTTCAAGAAAAAATTTGGTAGCGATAGCAAGCCCGGCAATGGAGAAACTAAGAATACCAAGTCTGTATACTTTTTTGTTCTCGCCGCTATATTCATAGTAGCGATCTTTAGATCTTCGAATCTAATCTACTTTGAGGCCATCTTCAAATCCAAATCTAGCTCTTTGTTTGGAATATTATTATTATTTTTGACTTTTTAAATGCATCCAATAGCTCATCCCGCGTTAGTATTATCATTTTCTCTGCCATCATGCTAAAAAGGTTAAACTAAATCATACTAGAAAATTATAGGATAAAATTAGAGATTTTGTTTAAGTATAAAGACCATTAAAGAACATTTGTGAAACTTAAAGGTTGCAAAATATAATTTAAGGTATATAGAAAATGATGTGGCATGAGTGATGATGTGGTATATGGATACTGATGTAGCACTTGATTACTGATGTATCACTTGATGATTGGATACTTTTAGAAAAATTCTATACTAGATACTACGTCACCTATGTACACTGATATGTCACTTCATGATTGGATACTTTTAAAAAAATTTCACAATAGATGCCACATCATCACTGATGCTATATTACCTATGATTGCTGACGTGTCACTTGATGATTGGATACTTTCAAAAAATTTCATATTAGATACCACGTCATTTATGTCATGCTACATATGAGTGCTGATATGTCACTCGGTAATTAAATATTTTTTTTAAAAAAAATTCATAGTGGATGCTACGTCATCATCCATGCTATATATCAGTAAAATAAAAATTTCATTTGTTATGCCACATCATCACTTATATTATCTTCGTTAGATATTTTTCTGCCACATAACCATCAGTTATCACTAGCTGAAATTTTTTATGGGAGAAAGTAGTTGAAATTCAGAAAAAAAAATATATTAAAATGATTCAAAAAGTACAGAGACTAAACTTTTATTTTTTATAGTTTAGGGATCTTTTAAGAAAATTTGACTTAATTTAGAGATTAAAAACATAATTTTTTTTTTTTTTTTTTTTTAGTTGACACAAGATTTCATTTTAAAAACATTACTTTATAATGAAGTATAAAAGTGATAACTAACAATTAGTATGGGATGGATTCATTGGCTTGTGACTATTACCGACTTGAGCAGCCGATTAAGCTGTCAATTTGAGTAGATGATCAGAGCAGTCAATCAAAGCATCCAACCAAATCACTGGCCAGTTAAATCGATCGACCGGTAGCAATGAGCCAAGTGTTTTCAATTTAAAACATATTTAAGGTAGTTAAAATTTATTAAAAGAATGATCATCGACATACTTTGTGAAGTAAGTTGTAGAACAGTCATAGCTCGTCTCATTTGTTGAGCTATCATTGCATGATTATTCAATTATTGCATGTCCAACAGTTACAATGTGTGTGGCCTTTTTGGATAACAATATCACATGGGGTACCCCTTTTCTTTTATTTTTCTTAAAAAAAGGGTAAATCTTGTACAACCTCCGAACATACATCGTCACCAAATCTATATGCTAGGCGTCCGTCTATAATCAAAGAATCGTTTGGTTCATTGGAAGCAGAGAGGAAAGGAGCAATTCTTGAAAAATGAAGAGAAGTCCTCCAATTTGGTTAGAAAGAGAGAATGAATAATACTTTTCTCATGAAAAGATACTTTCTGTGTTTCGGACTCATTTGGTCCATGAAAATTTTTTTTTTTTTAGAAAATAACTACTTAAAAAGTTAATTTCTTTGAAGTTACTTCCAAGAAATATAATTTTTGTATGTTTGGTTGATTATCAAAAAGTGACCTATTTCAGAGTAGCTTATATTAAGTTGAATACCTATTTTTTTAAAAAAATTATATAAAATATCTATTATATTCTTAATAGATACAAAACCATATCTTTCTGCTTCTAAATTTTATATAAATAATATTATTATATTATATTAATATAAATATAATAATAATATATTATAATATAAAATTAAATAACAATAATTTATTATATAAATATAAAACTAATATATATGTGTTAATATTATATTAATATTTTAATATTATTAAAATAAATAGAAATATAATATTGATATAGTATTATATTAATATAAATAATATATATATATAAATTCTATATTAATATTAATAAAAATATTATATTAGTATAAATATTAAAATAATATTAATATATTATAAATATTATATTATTTATATTAATATATATTATAAATATTATATTATTTATATTAATATATATTAATATTAAGATAATTTTAATATAATATTATATTAATATTTATAAGGATAGTATTTAATAGTATTTTTGAGAGTTTGTATGTTTTACAATCGTATATTTGCAAAAAAGTATTTTTGAAAAAAAAAATGGCCATCAATCCCCATCCTATGGAAAGTTTCAAAATTCATTTCTCCTATAAATTTTTACTTTTTATGAAATATGAAAAATATCTTTTCATAAAAAATACCTTTTCATTTTCTCTTCTCTTAAAACTCCAACTAAACAAAAGAACTCCTCTCCACTTTCAAGGAATTACAATTTCTCTCTTTTACTTTCCACAAATCAAATGAATGTTTCATGAGAAGTAAAAACCCATAGAAGATGTGGATTTTAGAACGATAAAAATTGATTGTTATTTTTTTTCAAAAATATTTTTTTACAAATATATGATTATGGAGCATATAAATTCTTAAAAATACTATTAAATATTACTCTTATAAATATTAATTTAATATTATATTAATATTATCCTAACTTTTATATTAATATAATATAATATTTATATTAATATAAATAATATAATATTTATAATATATTGATATTATTTTAATATTTATACTAATATAATATTTATTAATATTAATATAGTATTTATATTTATATATTAATATGTATTTTAATAGTATTAAAATATTAGTATTATATTAATATAATATTAATATATATTAGTATTATATTAATATAATAAATTATTATAATCTAATATTATATTATAATATATTAATATTATATTTATATTAATATAAAATATAATATAATTATTTATATAAAATTTAAGAGCAAAAAGATATAGCCTAATATCTATTAAAGATATAATAGATATTTATATAATTTTTTTAGAAAAATGAATGTTCAACTAACTAAACGTAAGCTATTTATGAATATGCTATTTTTTTATTATTAATTAAATATGCTAAAATTATATTTTTAAAAAAATATTTTTTTTTTTAATTTTTAATTTTTTACGAACCTAATAAGCTTCAAAAGTAATATGCTAGGCATCCATGGAACACTATACATCATCACCCAATTCTCATTGAGCCATCTAACTGATCAATTGCAGCATCCGGTACATGGTGTGCATCACGGCTTCCTGGATGCAATCATAAGCTTGAGCATTGTCATCCAATAATGTGGAGTGAAAATGATTGAAGTGACATGATAACTGACTGATGCCCCATGCTATGCTGGGGGTAGGTTCGGGCGCTCGAACAAATGAGGCATATATACGAACTTACCCATGCCTTTGGTTGCGGGACTTGGAGGGTTGCCTGCTACAATAAAATTTTATATAATAATGATAAGCCCTATTTTTATTGAAATTCAATTTAATACTTAGCTTAATATGATTGATAATCATAAAAGAGCTTCGATTAAAAATTTTTTCTCTAGCAATTAAATTCAGGCCGAATTACTTTAGCAGCCGAACTCCTCAAACAGCTGAACTCCGATCAAACTTCTTTAGCAGTCGAACTCATTCAGCGGTCGAATCTCTTCTGAACTCTCTCCAATGATCGAATCCTAACCGAACTCCTTCAAGCATCCGAACTTCTTTCAGCGGCTGAACTCCTTCCTGACCTCTTATTCAGTCGGATTTCTATAGGAGTCGAACTCCTTTCGGACCTCTCCTTCAGTCGGATTTCTATAGGAGCCGAATTTCTTTCGGACTTCTTCCTCAGTCGAATTTCTACAGGAGCCGAACTTCTTTCGGACCCTCCTTCAATTGGATTCCTACAGGAGTCGAACTCATTTTGGACGTCTCCTTCAGTCGAATTTCTACAGGAGCCAAACTCCTTCTGGACCCTTCTTCAGTCTGATTCCTACAGGTGCCAAACTCCTTCCGAACGTCTCCTTCAGTCGGATTCCTATAGGAGCCGAACTCCTTCCGGACTTCTCCTTCAGTTGGATTTCTATAGGAGCTGAACTTCTTTCGAACGTTTTCTTCAGTCGGATTTCTACAGGAGCCAAACTCCTTCCAGACCCTCCTTCAGTCGGATTCCTATAGGAAACGGACTCCTTCGGAACTTTTTCTTTAATCGAATTTTTATAGGAGCCGAACTCCTTCCGAACATCTTTCTTAGTCGGATTTCTATAGGAGCCGATTTTCTTTCGGACCTCTCCTTCAGATGGATTCCTCTAGGAGCCGAACTCCTTTCAGATATCTCCTTCAGACAGATTCCTACATGCGATCCCACTACTGGATGGCTACGATTGTCATTTATTAGAACGGTTACGACTATCATTTATCAGTCTGCTATAGGCGATCCCATTATCGAACGATTATGACTGTCATTTATTAGGATGGTTACGACTGTTATTTATCAGTCTGCTACAGGCGACTCCACTATCGGATGGTTACAACAGGTTCTGTCTATAAAAAGAGATCCTCTAGATATGTTTTCTCTAAACTCTCTTCTCCTTCCCAAAACTTTACTAAATTCTTGCCTAAGCACTCCATTTCTGTTGGCCAGAAGAGCTGACTTGATCATCGGAGGATCCTGTCAGAGCCACCACCACCGACTTCAGACGAAACTTTATTTTACAGGTCATCGACGGCGACCTCTTCTTCTCTAACTCTAGCTTGATCCGACGTCAACCAAATTCTGTACCAACAGGATTGCCGTTAGAAGGAGAGCCTCTGTTTCTGAGATTTTCTTATTCTTAAAGAAGTGCTCAACAGCGATCTCTCTTTTTTATCTCTAGAGTTCTTTCCAAAAAAAAATATCTTCCAAAAGAGCTTCAACCCGGTGATCAACGATCTATGTAGCCAAATCCCATTCAGATCTATCTATTTCTGCTCCAGCTTCGATAATTCAAGCTCTACCTATAGCCATGGTGGATGTGGAGCAGTTCAACATGCTAGTCCAGCAGGTTCACAATCTCATGGAGGTAGTGCATACCATACATCGGTAGGCTCCGATGCAAATTTGATTGGAGCAAGCTTTTCCAGAGCCCCATGATCTGATCAAAGGATGGCCGACTCGGGCTAGCCGGTCGGTGACCTCCGAAAAGGAGAAACAGAGGGCGAAGAGCCATTGCTCGGACCATGATTCGACTTCGGAGGAAGCTTTGCCTCCGTCCCATCAGAAAACTCTGTAGATCAACGATCGTGAAGATCTTCTGAATCAAAGGCTCTAGAAAATGAGACGACAAATTGAAGAGCTCCATCATACTCCCTCCTCACATAGTAATAATATTTGCACTGATTCTCCTTTTTCTCAGAGGATTATGCAAGAGTTCATTCCATCGGACTTCAAGCTTTCTCAATTTGAAAGCTACGACAGAACCTCTAATTCGATCGATCATCTAAAGGCCTTTCGGACCATGATGCTACTCTATGGTGCACAAGATGTCATCTTATGTCGAGCTTTTCCATCTACCTTAAAGAAAGTAGTAAGAAATTGATACTCGATATTGAAATCGAGTATGATCTTTTTCTTTGATCAGATGAGCCATCAGTTTGTGGGTCACTTTGTCAGCAGTCGACATCCATATCGTGGTTCGGATTTTCTGATGCATATCAAGTAGAAAGAAAAAAAATCTATCCAGGCTTATGTCATCCGATTTAATGCCGCTGCATTGAAAGTCCAAAATCTGGATCAGTCTGTTGTAATGGCCGCACTCAAGGGCGACCTTCAGAAGAATAATTTATTGTTCTTTCTGAAAAAGAAGTATCCTAAGGATTTTGCTGATTTGCTAGCTTGGACTGAAGGGTATGTTCGAGTGAAAGAAACCTTCAAATTGAAGGATGAGGAAGCTACAGAAGAGTGGCAGACAGGCGAATCTAATAAACCTACAGCTGATGGAGGGTTGAATGAAGTTCGGCCATGCTCACGGACTCCCTTTGAGCACAATTGTAGCAAGAAGACTTCGACCTTACTTCCAGGGACATGCTATAACGCTCCTCACTAACCAGCCGATCAGAGCAATCCTTTATTAAGTGGATGCTTCTAGAAAAATTGCAAAATGGGCCATTGAATTAATGAAATTCGACATCAACTACCTACCTCGGCCAGTAATCAAAGCTTAGGCACCGGCTGACTTCATAGTTGAATGCACCATTTTAGATGAAGCCGAGCTTGAACGGAATGGGACCGGCATTCCGTGGTTGCAACCGAGCCTTTCTGAAGAAAGTGCTGACATTTTTGAAGGTTTTTAGGCCCTGTACATGGATAGTTGGTCCAACTCCGTTGGGGCAGGTGCGGGGTTAGCCTTAGTCAACCTCGAGGAAGTCGTTGCCAAGTATGCGTTATGCTTCGAATTTTCTATAACTAATAATGGGGCCGAATATGAAGCATTGATTGTCGGATTAAAAATAGCAAAAAAATTAAAAGTAGATCGGCTTCAAGTCTACAGTGATTCTCAATTAGTGGTCGGCTAAGTTAGTAGCAACTATGAAGCACGGAAGGAAAGTATGATGAAATATCTTAAGAAAGTAAAGAATTTAACTTCGACCTTCGATAGTTTTGGCATTCGATAGATTTTGAGGGCAAAAAATATGAGTGCCGACCTTCTCTCTAAATTGGCCATTTCAACCCTAGCCGAACTGTTCAAAGAAGTATTTTTTAAAACTCTAAAATGCCCAAGCTCAGAGGAATCACAGCTCGTTATACAGACGAAGCTCGAGCCAAGCTGGATTGATCCGTTAGTTGCCTCTCTCAAAGAGGGAGTTCTTCCTCGTGATCTGAAAGAAGCTCGAAAACTCAGAAATCAAGCCTTCTGATACGTTTTGTATAAGGACAAGTTGTATAAAAGGTCGTATTCGCTATCACTATTGAGATGTCTTCAATCTTTAGAGGCCGACTTCGCATTATAAAAAGTGTATGAGAAAATTTGTGGAAGTCATATAGGAGCTAGATCCTTATCACAAAAACTACTTCGGCAAGGATACCATTGACCGACCATGTACCATGATTCAATGAAGTACGTCAAGAAATATGACCACTGTCAGAGAAATGCAAACATATAAAGATAGCAGGCCTCCGAGCTTACTCTACTAAGTACATCTTGATCATTTGTGCAATAGGAAATGGATATACTTGGCCCCTTTTCAACGACATCCAGACAATGAAAATTTCTCTTGATTGCAATCGACTACTTTACCAAATGGGTCGAAGCTGAACCACTAGCAAAAATCACTGAGATCAAGGTATAGGACTTCGTCTGAAAGTCAATTATCTATCGATTTGGTCTGCTCCGAACTCTCATAACAGATAATGGATGACAGTTTGCTAGGATGAGGTTCGCTGAGTTCTACGAAGATTTAAACATCTTCCATCACTTCACATCGGTAGCTTACCCACAGGCAAATGGGAAAGTTGAGGTGATCAACCGGATCCTGTTGTAAGGCATCAAGATGAGGCTCGACAGAGCAAAGAGGGCCTAGATGGACGAACTTTATCACATTCTCTGGATGTACCGAACTACTCAAAGACTATTGACTGAGGAAATACCATTCGTCTTAGCCTTTGGAATGGAGGCAGTCATCCCAATCGAGCTTAAACTTTCATCAGCATGGATCGTAGTCTTCAATGAGCAGTATAACTCACAGGACCTCAGAATCAATCTCGATCTATTAGAAAAAAAGAGAGAGAAAGCACAGGTTCAAATGGCGGCCTACAGGCAAAGGATGGCCCAATACTTTACGTTTAGAGTCAGAGGTAAAATATTCAAAGTGGGGGACTTAGTGCTTCGATGAGCCGCCATCTCTCAGCCTCAGAGCCAGAAAAAGCTCATCCCGAATTAGGAAGGTCCGTATGAAATAGAGGAGGTCATCCGGTCTGAAGCTTATCATCTAAAGAAGCTCGGAGGAATAACGCTCCCATGATCTTGAAATTCAGAAAATTTGAGAATGTACTACCAGTAATTTTTCTTCAATAAAACTCCTCCATTTCAATATTATGATTTCTTAGTACAAAAATTATGTGATGATAGGAAAGAAGCAATCAATAGTGGCCATGTGAGGAACATGAGGAGAACCTTATCCTAACATGAGCAAGTCGAAGGCCTCATTCATTTTAGATGAAATGAGGAAAGAGGTCCTGACAACGGTCCTTATGTATCCCTACAGTCCGTTAGGAACATGAGGAAACCTCATCCTAACATGAGTAAAGTTGAAGGCCTTGTTCATTTTAGACGAGATGAGGGGAGAGGCCCTGATAATGACCATTATGCATCCCTACAATCCGTTAGAAATAGGAGGAGAACCTCGTCCTAACGTGAGCAAAGTCAGAGGCCACATTCATTTTAGACGAGATGAGAGGAGAGGCCCAGACAACGGCCCTTATGCATTCCCTATAGCCCTATTAGAAATAAAAAGAGAACCTCATCTTAACGTGAGCAAAATCGAAGGCCTCGTTCATTTTAGACGAGATGGGGAGAGAGGCCCTGACAACGATCCTTATGTGCTCCTACAGTTCATTAGGAATAGGAGAAGAACCTCATCCTAATATGAGCAAAGTCGAAGACCTCGTTCCTTTTAGACAAGGTGAGAAGAGAGGCCCCGACTCAGCTAGAGATAAGATCTCCCCCGAGCTTCAACTTCAACATCAATAGAAGATAAGATCTCCTTCAACCTCAGCTAGAGATAAGATCTTTCCTGAGCTTCAATGCCAACGTCAATAGGAGATAAGATCTCCTTCAACCTCGACTGGTGATAAGTAGTAAAAATATACTAATAAAAGTATTAAATTATAAAATAAATTAATCTATTTTTTTAAAAAATGATATTTTTATTAATCTTATGTAGGAAAGAAGGTCACCAATATGAAGATCTCATTTTTTTGATTCAGATAAAATAAATTTCAGACAAAACGGACTTCAAACAAGCCCGAAATTGAATTTCAAAAAAAAAAAAATCGATTCGATTCAAACCGATTCAGAAAATCGACTTAGCGGTTCGGCCCGATTCGACCGCATCAATAGACCAACCCATCGATGCAGCACTGACGTCAGGATGACATCAGCATTTTTTGCAGTGCATGGTGGACTGACTTGAGGGCATTTCAGGAATTTTACATGAAGAAGCACGCTCCAATTGGCTGAAGAATGCGACGATTCACACAACATCGAGCTCCGCATGGTCTACAGAGGGCAATTTGAAAATTTTATCTGATCCGATGGGTGCCTTTCATTGAGACTTGATCGGACGGTCAAAAAGAATGCATTGACGGATGGCATCCATAGCTCTCGGTCGAGATCCAATGGCTGTGATTCATCCCAACGTTAAACTAAAGATCAGAAGCCTTCTTTCTACATGATCAGATGGTCCAGATTCAATCTAACATTTGATCTAATGGCTGGTATGAATTTTGACTTGATCTGGGATATTTTAAAGGATTTTTAAGTAATTTTTGGACCATTTGATCAACATCCAATGGTCAAAATTATCCAGAATCCTAATTTGAGTTGTTTTGAGAGTTTTAAACCTAATTTCTAAAGGATTTTGAGGAAGAATTGATTTCTTAGCCTATAATAAAACTTGCTATTGCCGAAGAAAAAAAAAGAAGAGAGTGAGAAAAAAAAAGAAGAGAGTGAGAGAAAAAAAAAGAAAAGAGAGAGAGAGTCAAAGAAATAAAAAAAAAGAAAAAGAAGGAAAAGAGAGGAGAGAGGTAGAAAGAAAAGAGAGATTTTTTAGAGAAAAGGAAGGGTTTGTAATTTTTTTCTTTTCTTCTTCCGACAATCAGAATATTGATCAAGGAGCTTCTTCTTCTTCACCAAGTTCTCCACACCAAGAGCAACGAACAATCAATTTCAGCAATCAAACAGTCTAATTTCTCTATGCCTTTTATTTTATTTACCATTTTTGAACTTGTTATCATGAACTAAATTTTCTTTTACTAAGACTAAGGTGTAGCCATTCTTTTGATGCAATATTCAGTCTAATTTATTTTTAATCTTAAATTTTATTCATGAGGAGTATATAAATCTGATCTTAATGCTTTTAGATTACTGGTCATCTTCTAATTGATCTGATGAACATAGATGTTACGGACCAAGTACATCTATGTTATTACTTCTTGATTATATACCTTGTATTATGAATCAAATTAGAATTCATATGCATGCAAAAATTTTAGTGTGCTTTGGATGCAGCATATTTTAATTAGAGGATTTCATAAAACTTAATGCATTAATATTTATTTAAATTATACCTGGACCAAAGAATAATTAATAAATATTGATAGTTTTACTATGCTTGAACCAAAGGATAGTGAATAAATTAGGAAACTCTACCATCATATGAAATAAAATTAATCTAATAATCTGAATATTATATTAACTGAGTTGGTGCACCGATTGCCTTAGTAACCCATTGCTCTTAAGTTTAAAATCCTAATAATTACACTCTCTCAATTTTTTTTAAATTTTTAATTATTTCTTTATTTTATTCTTTAATTTTTTATTCTCATAAATCGGTCTTCTAAATAAAGTATAGGAAAGAGCTTTTCGATACTTATTTTTTAATCCTCTAGGATCGATACTTTACTCATTCACTTTATTATTTGATTGACCGATGCACTTGCCATAACTATAAATTAGCACGCATCAAATTTTTGGCGCCATTATCGGAGATTGTGTCTAAAAGAATATTAAAATTTTGATCCTAGCTTTACTTTAAAAATTTATTTTTAATTTTTTATTATTTATTTAAAAAAAATTATTCAGTGCATGATACATACTGGACATAGTAACTTACTAGCTTTAGATCTAAAAATTAAAAGGACCATTAGAAGACTACAATAAGAAAGAAACATGGCAACTGAAGATCCTAACGACATCAATCTAGGATTGGATATGGCGATTGAAGGATAACATGAAGCTATTTGATCAGTACATCATCCATTAAATGATTACATCACACCATCTGTAGTCGATGCAGCTTTAAGCATCAGGAGACCGCCTGTACGAGCAAACAACTTCAAAATAAAATCGACGATGATCTAGATGATTTAATCAACTATCCAATTCAGTGGACACGTGCATGATGATCCGAATGCCCATATTTCTAATTTTCTTGAACTTTGCAATACTTTTAAAATTAATAGAGTGTTGGATGATGCTATTAGATTAAGGTTATTTTCTTTCTCTTTATGGGACAAAGCTAAGAGTTGGCTTTATTCTCTTTCTGCAGGTTCTATCACAACTTGGGATGTTTTAGTCCAAAAATTCTTAGCCAAGTACTTTCCATCTTCCAAGACTGTGAAGATGCACAACGATATCACTTCTTTTATGCAGATGGACATGGAGATACTATATGAGGCTTGGGAGCATTTCAAGAAACTACTGAGGAGATGTCCACATCATCAACTATCCGTATGGCTTCAGGTACAAACTTTCTATAATGGTTTATCTCCTACTAATCGTTCTATGATTGATGCAGTAGCAGGAGGAATCATTAACCAAAAAACGAAGAAAGAAGCCTTCAATCTGATCGATGAGATGGCATCAAATAGCTATCAATGACAGACAAAACATATGATACCAAAAAGACTAGCAGCTGTGCAGGGAGTAGATTGCGTGCCAACCTTATTAGCTGAAATTGCAGCCCTTAGAGCTGAAGTCAACAACTTAAAGGGAATAGCTATGGATGTTCAGAGCATTACTTATGACCTATGTGAAGGACGACACGATACGAGTAATTGCCAGACAAGTAATCTTTTTGCTAAAATAACTGATATAACTAATTATATTGGTAATTTTTTCAGGCTGCAACAAAATAATTTCTACTCCAACACATATAATCAAGGGTAGAGGCAGCACCCAAATTTTTGATGGAGCAATCAAAATGCAGCACAACAGTCATCCCTGAGATTCTAAGTACCTAAAAAGAAGTCCAACATGGAAGAACTGATGGTCAAATTTATGCAAAACCAAGAAGCAACTATAAAAAATTTAGAAGCCAAACTTAGGCAGGACCAAATAGTAGCAATTCGAAATTTGGAGATACAAATAGGTTAAATGGCTAAAATAATTGATAAGTGGTAAAAATATACTAATAAAAATATTAAATTATAAAATAAATTAATCTATTTTTATTAAAAATTGATACTTTTATTAATCTTATATAGAAAAGAAGGCCACCAATGTGAAGATCTTATTTTTCTAATTTAGATGAAAAAAATTTTAGGCAAAACGGACTTCAAACGAGCCCAGAATCGAATTTCAAAAAAAAAAAAAAAAATCGCCGATGCAACATTGACGTCAGGATGATGTCAGCATTTTTCGCGATGCACGATGGACCAACCAGAGGGTATTTCAGAAATTTTACAACAAGAGGCGCTCTCTGATTGGTTGAAGAACGTGGCGGTCCACGCAACATCGGGCTCGCGCATGATCCACGGAGGGCAATTTGGGAATTTTGACTGATCCAACAGGCGGTATTCACTGAAACTTGATCGAACGATCGAAAAAAAGATGCTGATAGATGGCATCCGTAGCTTCCAATCGAGATCTAACGGCTGATATTCATCCCTTCATTAAATAATAGATCAGAAGGCTTCTTTCAATGCGATCGGACGATCCAGATTTGATTCAATAATTGATCCAACGGCTGGCATTAAATCCGACTTGATCTGGGTTATTTTAAGAGATTTTTGAGTAATTTTTGGACCGTTTGATCAAGATCTAACGGTCAGAATTATTCAGATCCTAATTTGAGTTATTTTGTGAGTCGAAAACCTAATTTTTGATGGATTTTGGAGGAAATCAAACTCTTATTCTATAAAAAACCCAGTGTTGTCGTGAAAAAAAAAAATCAGAGAGAGACAGGGAGAAAGAGAGAGAGGGAGACAGAGAGAGAGAGAGAAAGAAAGAGGAGAGAGGTAGAAAAAAAAAGTGATTTATGAGAAAATCAAAAAAGGGTTTTTGATTTTTCTTCGACGATCAAGACATCGATCAAGGAGCCTCTTCTTCTTCGCCAAGTTCTCCACATCAAGAGCAGCAGACAATCAATTTCAGCAATCAAACAGTCTAATTTCTCTATGCTTTTTATTTTATTTGCTATTTTTGAACTTGTTATCATGAACTAAATTTTTTTTTACTAAGGCTAAGGTGTAGCCACTCTTTTGATGCAATATTCAGTATGATTTATTTTTAAATTTTATTCATGAGGAGTATATAAATCTGATCTTAATGCTTTTAGATTACTGGCCATCTTCTAATTGATCTGATGAACATAGATGTTACGGACCAAGTACATCTATGTTAATGCTTCTTGATTATATACCTTGTATTATGAATCAAATTAGAATTCATATGCATGCGGAAATTTTAGTGCGCTTTGGACGCAGCGTATTTTAATTAGAGGGTTTCACAAAACCTAATGCATTAATATTTATTTAAATTACACCTGGACCAAAGGGATAATTAATAAATATTAATAGTTTTGCTATGCCTGGACCAAAGGATAGTGAATAAATTAGGAGACTCCACCGTCACATGAAATAAAATTAATCTAAAAACCTGAATATTGTATTGACTGAGTTGGTGAACCGATTGCCTTAGTAATCCATTGCTCTTGAAGTTTAAAACCCTAATAATTTACACTCTCTCTATTTAATTAAAAACTTTTAATTATTTTTTTTATTTTCTTTAATTTCTTATTCTCATAAATCGATCTTCTAAATAAAGCATAGGAAAGAGCTTTTCAGTACTTATTTTTCAATCCTCTAGGGACGATACTCTACTCATTCACTTTATTACTTGATCGACTGGTGCACTTGCCATAGCTATAAATTAGCACGCATCAAGTTTTTGGCACCGTTGTCGGGAGATTGTGTCTAAAACAATATTAAAATTTTGATCCTAGCTTTACTTTAGAAATTTATTTTTAATTTTTATTATTTAAAAAAAAAAATTTAGTGCATGACACGTACT
The DNA here is from genome assembly GCA_006176705.1 of Cocos nucifera. Classification (NCBI taxonomy): domain Eukaryota; kingdom Viridiplantae; phylum Streptophyta; class Magnoliopsida; order Arecales; family Arecaceae; genus Cocos; species Cocos nucifera. The sequence goes on from QRFJ01004494.1 coordinate 364,129, forward strand.
GGACATAGTAACTTACTACCTTTAGATCCAGAAATTGAAAGAACCATTAGAAGACTACAACAAGAGAGAAACATGGCAGCTGAAGATCCTAACGACATCAATCTAGGAGTGGATATGGCGACTGAAGGACAGCATGAAGCTATTCGACCAGTACATCATCCATTAAATGATTACATCACACCATCTGTAGCCGATGCAGCTTCGAGCATCAGGAGACCGCCTGTACGAGCAAACAACTTCGAAATAAAATCGACGATGATCCAGATGATTCAATCAACTGTCCAATTCAGTGGACACATGCATGATGATCCGAATGCCCATATTTTTAATTTTCTTGAACTTTGTGATACTTTTAAAATTAATGGGGTGTCGGATGATGCTATTAGATTAAGGTTATTTCCTTTCTCTTTATGGGATAAAGCTAAAAATTGGCTTCATTCTCTTCCTACAGGTTCTATCACAACTTGGGATGTCCTAGCCCAAAAATTCTTAGCTAAGTACTTTCCACCTTCCAAGACTGCCAAGATGCGCAATGATATCACTTTCTTTATGCAGATGGACATGGAGACATTATATGAGGCTTGGGAGCATTTCAAAGAACTGCTGAGGAGATGTCCACATCATCAACTACCCGTATGGCTTCAGGTACAAACTTTCTATAATGGTTTATCTCCTACTAATCGTTCTATGATTGATGCAGCAGCAGGAGGAACCATTAATCAAAAAATGGAGGAAGAAGCTTTCGATCTGATCGATGAGATGGCATCAAATAGCTATCAATGGCAGACAGAGCGCATGATGCCAAAAAGACTAGCAGCTGTGCAGGGAGTAGATTGCGTGCCAACTTTACTAGCTGAAATTGCAGCCCTTAGAGCCGAAGTCAACAACTTAAAGGGAACAGCTATGCATGTTCAGAGCATTACTTGTGACCTGTGTGGAGGAGGACATGATACGAGCAATTGCCAGACAGATAATCCTTTTGCTAAAACAACTGATACAGCTAATTATATTGGTAATTTTTTTAGGCCACAACAAAACAATCCCTACTCCAACACATACAATCAAGGGTGGAGGCAGCACCCAAATTTCTCATGGAGCAATCAAAATGCAGCACAACAGCCACCCCTGGGATTCCAAGTACCTGAAAAGAAGTCCAACATGGAAGAGCTGATGGTCAAATTTATGCAAAACCAAGAAGCAACTATAAAAAATTTGGAAGCCAAACTTAGGCAGGACCAAACAGCAGCAATTCAAAACTTGGAGATGCAAATAGGTCAAATGGCTAAGATAATCTCCGAGAGACCTCAAGGATCCTTGCCCAAGCAATACGGAGACAAATCCAAGGGAGCAAGTCAATGCTATCACCCTAAGAAGTGGTACAAAGTTAGAGGAGCTACATCAGAAGAAAGAGACTGAAGAGCCAACTACAAATAAGGAACCATCAACTCAAATTCGTCAGTCACCAAAACAACCAGCAGATGGATGGTCTCCAGGTATACGATTTGCTGATCCAAATGTGAAGCCCTACGTGCCGCCACTACCATTCCCAGAGAGACAAATACAGCATCCAGATAAGGAATTTTCTAACTTTTTCAAAATTTTAAAGAATTTACATATTAATATTCCTTTTGTAGATGCTATTACTCAAATGCCCAGGTATGCCAAGTTTCTCAAAGAAATCTTAACAAATAAGAAAAAGCTGAAGGAGCATGAGAGAATAAATTTGAATGAAGAATGCTCAGCAATACTTCAAAATAAATTACCACAGAAGTTAAAAGATCCAGGGAGTTTTACTATCCCCTGCATTATTGGTGATTGTAGTTTTGATAAAGTTTTATGTGATTTAGGAGCAAGCATTAAATCTCATGCCTTTTTCTATTTTCAGAAAGCTGGGTCTAGGAGAACCAAAGCCTACCACTATTACTCTTCAATTAGCCGATGCGATGATCCGTTAAGATATCGTGTTTATCAGTTTAATCCGACTTCTTAAAATCATTGAAAATGCGTAGATAGTAGTGAGTCGGGTCGAATCCACAGGGAAGGTAGTATTTTTAGATTTGAAATCTTTGATTTTTGAAAAGAAAAGAAGAAAAGAAGTTTTAGGATCAAAAGTGAAGTCGGAAAAGTGAAAATTAAAAAGTGCAGAAATTTAAACTTGGTACTAAGATCTACTAGTTAGATCTTAGCATCTACTTACAAAGCAATAATTTAAAGTGCAGAAATTAAATTACAATAAAAATAAAAAGCAAGAAATTAAAATATAAAAATAAAATTTTTATTAACTAAAATTTCAAAATTTAAATACATAAAATTTAAAAAGAAAAGATAATAAAATAAAATAGCCTGATCTCTGATCTTGGATCGGCATTGGCAGAAAGATGGTGTAGAAGCTCGGCTCTTCTTCTCGGCACCCGTTGCTTCGAAGCAGCCTTTAACCCATAGCCTGGCTTCGCCCTGTACCAAAGCTTCATCTTGATCGGAGATGTTAATTTCTGATGGCCTGGGGTCCTTTTTATAGAGCTAGGAGGGCTGGATATTTTTTCTAAAGGCAATATGGGACTAATGCCTTTGTAATCGTCAAAATACAAACAAATTCGGATAAAATTTGAATCAAAATAGCTCTAATACGACTCTGATAAATCTGATAAAATCCAACCATTCAATAGGAATCCAACGGTCCAAAAATCATCAAAATCGGATGCAGATAAGCTCAGATCGGGTCAGATTAAATTCTGGCCGTTGGATCGCGCTTGATCGAGAAAATCTGGCCGCAAATCGCTTCGGGAGTCTTGATCATCGCCGGCAGCGTTCTGGACCATCGGATCATCGCCTGGATCGAGCGCTGCCGTCCGATGGTGATCCGCGTGATGTTTGTATCTGAATAAAATTCGGAAGCAACCACAGCCGTCCGATCCTGACCGCAAACAACCACATCCGTCCGATCGCGCAATAACTGTTCCCATGGACCGCGTGGACCGACCGCACCGCACACCGCAACCAATCAGCGCCACCGTTGTCGGACGAAAAGACTAAATTACCCTTGTGAGCCGCGATAAATTTCTATAGACCCTTAAGGGGTCTAGGTCCACCACGTGGCAATCTCTGATTCGCCGGAATTTGCTGAGCTGGCGGTCCATGCCTAGATCGTGGACCGGCTGATGGCTTCAATGGCTGAGTCGGCTTGATGGCTTGGCTTGGCTTGGTGGCTCGGCTTACGGAGCCGGCTGAGCCATTTTTTTTTTTTTATTTAATTTTTATTTATTTTATATCTTTCAAAATTCATATCTTTTTCATTTTAGCTCCGTTTTACTTGAAATTTATTTCGTTGTGATCAGAAAAATGAGCTCTTTCTATTGATAATAAAATTTTATTTTTTAATTTTTATTATTTTTTATTATTTTTTAATTAATTTTTTAATTAATAAAAATATGAATTTTTCAAAAATTATATATAAATTAATTATTAATTCTTAAAAATTAATATAAATTAATTAATAAATTAATACTTTTATTGATGAATTTATTATACTTATCACACCCCCCAACTTAAGCTTTGCTCGTCCTCGAGTAAAGAAAGAATTTAGTTTTAAATACCTTTTAACTTTAGAGTTTCGAATTTTACTTAAGCAATTTTTAAAATGGCCATTGATATTCAGTAGAGCTTAAATGAGACATATCATTGGGGTATTAATACTTATCAATAGAAAAATTAAGTAAAGAATATTAAATTTTTCAGAACTTTTTCTAAATTATTCCACTTTTATCTCTGATTTGTCTAAACTTTCATATAGGCAGGTGTATTGCTACTTCCATCCTTCATTTATTAATTTTTATTTTCACATTGTCCACTTTTTGATGCGAATATCATTGCTTACTTAGGCAACGGGACCCAGTTACTCGGTGGGAAACCAATGTTTCTTTTTTTTTTTTTTTTTTTTTTTTTTTTTTTTAACGTTGTACCACTATTGAGTGTCTTAACTCCTTAAGCTTTCTATTTGATCCATGTAGCGAGTCTTGGGCCAATGACTCCCAAACCAGTTGGCTTTAGGGCACTAGGTATAGAATACCCCTCGGGCTTACTAGCTCGAATCAAATAGGCTACGAGTTAAGACTAGCTTTACAACGAGCTTCTTTGCCCTTCCCACCTTTTGATGCGAAACTCAATGCTTGCTTAGGCAAAGAGGTCCGGTTACTCAGTGAGAAGTACTTGGAAACTATTTTATTAAAATAAATTTTTATATGAAGAAACGTATAGTTACCCTACACAAGCCTATAAAAAGTAGACTTTTCTTTGATGCTAGTAGAAATAATTAGAAATGCTCCAAGAAAAAAAATTTATGTTCTGGACTTAACTCTTTATTGAATTTTCTTAATACTTGATTCCTCAATATCTCATAGATTCTCTAATCTGTGCATCAATTTTTTTTAAAATGCTTAGTTTAATTCGATTCTTAAGCATAATCAGGT